>WHYT01017750.1:244493-262597 GCA_009806455.1 Tetrax tetrax | reverse complement strand
TTTTTGTAAAGGAATGTTATTAATGAGAAATATGGGCCTTTGTCATAAAGGCTTGTGAAAAATCCTCTAGGAAGCTATGATTAAGTTACGCAGTTTTCAAAAGGAGGCATCATGAACTTGAGTAGGCTGGAAACTTAACTTAGTGTATGACTGCTTTCTGCTCTGAGAACCTTTTATTGGTCTGCACCTTGCACTGCCAGGCAATTGCTCTTTTACTCCACTGATGGTAATCACGGCTAGTAAAAGATTAAAAGACTGCCTAATCTTCACACTACTGTCAGTTGCAGTCAACAGGAAAAGTCCTGAAAGGTGATGCACGATTTGTGAGCTGAATAGGGAACGATGCCCACTTTTCAGTGCTGTGTCACAGGTGGTAAGCAGAGGAAAAAGGTGCTCTACTTCGAGTGATATTAAACCATGAGACGCTGAAGAGTGCAGCCGTTCTGGGGTGCTGTTCCCCGTGACTGGTGGTGGCGCTGCTGAGGATCCCCAAGCAGGAGATGCATTTGCCATCCGGCAGCCATGCACCTGCCAGTGGCTGTGCAGGAGCAGCTGGGAGCATGGAGAAGGCAGAGGCAGCTGTGACAGCGACACAGAGGTCGAACCTCATTCGAAATCAGGCTTTGAATGAGACTCAGGGTTAGAAACTGCACTGGGCTCAGGGGTTTTATTGCACCCATTTGACTGAATGCGCTGTTGGTCTCTCAGCCTGCTCCTGAGCGCAGTGTTGTGGTGTTGATCTCCATGTATCAGTTCTCATGTGTGCACTCCTGCCCTGACTACGGCACACTGCCGGCTCTCCCACCACTCTGCCCAGCTGTGGCTGTGTCCTTTGGCAAAGCTACCTCAGCGGTGGGCAGCTGCCCAGCTAACTTCATTGTTGAAAGGGACAACGGAGTACCCAGAGTAAGAGTAGGAGATGGCTTTTCTATCACTGAAGACGAGGCTCTTGGCTGGTTTTCCAGGAGTTAACAAAAAGAAAATGTTTCCATCTGATTTACTACCATCCAATAATAGTAAAGCATTTGCTGGCAACCTCTGGCTCTATAAACTTTTGTCAACCCTGAAACCATGTAGACCTTGCAATGAATTTGTCCACCCGCTAGCACCAGTTGATATAGGTGTCTGCTTCCAGCATGAGAGCAAAGATTGTTGATGATCTTTCTGTGGTATTCTTATATTAATCCCTGCAGGAGACACGATGAAGGTTAGATTTAAAACAACAGTATCATTCAAAGTGTATTTCCTAGTCAGAAGCGGCACCAGTGCTGCGGAGTGAATGGTGGGATGTACACAGCGGAACATCTTCTGTACAGGGTAGCAAAAAGCAGGAGGCTAAAATTAAATTATCAATTAAATTGCAATTACCTTCTTAGACAGTGTTGTACTATTTAATTGTATCGCATGAGAGTGTTTTCTCTTTAATTCTTTATTGTGCAGAGTATCTTTTGGACTAAGTGAGTTCAGGCACTCTCTGTCTACCCACCCTGTGAGAATCAGTATTTACTGATGTGCATGACCTTGTCAGAATTTATGGCGCTGGTACAGGCAGCTGGGCTGTAGCCATAATTCCCTCCAGAGAAGGCAGGCGAGTTCAAGTGTTTGGGGTGACAGATAGGGCCACGGTGACTTTTCCTGTAGGAATGAGAAGTGGCACCAATCTCTCCTTTACTCACTGCAATCACTTTTGTTGTAGGTTAAAGATGATGTAATTCAGAGCTGCAAATTTTCAGTCTTTTATTCCTTGAATTACTGCTATACTGAAGTGACAGTATCTCAAGCCATTGCAAACATGTACATCTCTTGGACAGCTGCCACTGTTAAGTTGAGTAGCAAATGTTTTCTCCTGAGGATTAGAGCTTGCTGGAAGCCTTACACCAATTTCTTTTCTCTGAAATATGTAGGTTTGTCAGAAAGCAAGATGTTCTGTAGAAATATCCTTTTTTGTACCTGTCAGTCTCCTCCAAAGCATGAGGAGGGGTCCAATGAAACCTACCAAGTGAGTCTGCCAAGCTGCAGGATCACAAGAGCATTGATGATGTGGTTCTCTGGACACCTCTAGTAATATGTAAACAGTGTCTAGGTCAGGTGTTGTACATGCTTGTGAACTCTTTGCTTCAGAGGGACCCTGGTGGCAAATTGCTGCACGACCGGGAATTCCAGTGCTTCTAGGTTCCCTGTTGATCTAGGATAACATGGGAAAAGCTATTCTCAAAGTCATTTTCTATTTATGTAGCATAGAGTTGAAAGTCCTAAAAGCCCTCTTCTGCCCTCTATTTTGCTGTGAAAGACTCTTAGGTATTCAAAAGATGGTGTAGCACATTAATTAGTTTAATTTGTATAAAAATTAAAATAAATAAAGTCCTAATTCTTCAAAATTATAATAGATTTTCTCAGTTGTATTTCTACAGGAATCCTGATTTCAGACAAAAAGCTGGATTTAAAAGCTAAAATAGAAGAAATCTGTATGGGATGAACATGCCAATTTTTAGCCAGTCGTACCAAGGTAGCTGTTTTCTATACTTTCCCAAAAATATTTCTCTATGGAGTCCTTTTTTTCAGGATCCAGATTTTGAGACACAGTTCAAATTCTTAAACATTTAAAGGAAGGAAATTCCATTGCTCTGGTGAATTCTGGCAGGAATGGTAAACCACAGTCAGTGTAGCTGAAAGAATAGAAAAAACAATTCATTTCAAAACATTATGATTTTTAAGATGGTTTTCTCTTGGATAGCAAAGTCTGAAGAAATAACATAGAAAGGGATAACTTGGGAAATTCACTCACTCCTTCAGCAGTAAATGGAAAATATAGTTTCCATCAATTAAGTAAGAAGCAAAGAGATTTCAATCTTATTTTGAGTGGAAAAGTTCAATGATACCTGAATAATGCATTTTGATATATGTTTCTATAACTTATCATCCTTATTCTTTCACAGCTGTGTACAAAAAATGTTTACAACACTGTATTAATCATTTTGGATCTTCTAATAATAACTTATCAAACTTTATTGAAGCATGGTTACCTAAAAAGTTACATTTTAAATACATTGGTTTTACTCAAAAGCTCTGTCTTCCTCTCTTGTAGTCTTCCTAGAGTTTCTTGTTTTTCCTTAAGGCTTTATCTCAGGATTTCAGTTAAGCCTAGTAAATAGGATAATCAAAAATTATTTCCAAACCTTGACTTTATAACAATGTATTTCTTGTAAAGCGTAAAAAGATAAAAAAGTACTCAATAATTTCAGCTGCAGAGAAGAAATGGGAGTCTGACAGAGTTAGACTAATTTAGGTGGAGCATTTGGTGTGCTAAGTGGTAGAGATTTCATACAGAGGGAAAAGTGGGCCAAGACAAATGTCACGAAATTCATCAAGGAGAAGTGCAAAGTGAGAGGAACATTGCTGTTTACCAGTGCTTCCTGGAAACCAATTGAAGAGCAACTTTAGTGCTAAGGCCCTGAACAGGTGATGGGTGTCAAATTAAAAATGAATCCACAGGGAGTTTTTATTGTGACTAAAACAAGCCTCATGTCATTTATCTTTTAAAAAAAAATAACTATATACATGCAATTATTTGTAGATAATTTTTCTACCTACCTGACTGAGTTCTGCACAACATTAGGTACGTGAAATTAGCACGATCATTGAGAACCAGATGCAGTATTAACTAGGAGTCAATTTAACCAGAGTAGGTTGATAAATCACAAAAACTAACATAGCATTATCATGCAATGGAGCTATTATGTTTCTATATGCACTATATGTAGTATCAGGTCTACTCAACATTTTCATCATTGGTCTAGAAGAAATATGAAACCAAAACTAATTTGCAAGATGACACCAAGATTACTGTAGTGGCAAATGAACAGTGAGGATGGGTCATATAGTCCTCCTGATCACTTGCTAGCCTATGTCCTTTCAACCACTAGGTTTCTTGCTGCAGTTTAAAGCAAATGAATGTGCCTAGAAATAAGATACTCAGTTCACATCCTAAAAAATTGGGGTTTTGTCTCAGTATCAGTGACTCTGAAAAGAAGAAAGGCTTAATAATAGGTAAAGAAAAAACATGAACCCTGAATGTGATATTGGGAAAACATGAATGAATAAGATATAAATTATTATATAAAAATGGAGGTGAGAATACAAAGTTATTTCATTCAATATGAGGCATTGTGACGTTAATATAAAATTATTTTATAAAATGTAGCAGTCCAGAGTTTTTAAAGGGAAAGTAAAAATTACAATGAAATTATGAAATTTATTAAAGAATTGGAAATATTTCAATGAGATACCTAAAGCTTTCATAGGAGCTTGACGTAGTTGTTAAGTACCAAAGTGAAGACAAATATGAATACAATAAAAAGGTGCTGTTTGTAAGCAGCGTCTCCACCAAGGAATTGCCCCATTGATGTGAAAAATTTTATCACCTCTCCAAGATGTGTTATTTCTATGCTCTGAATATAATAGAGAAAGTGCTTTTCGGTGTTCAGCTCTGCTATATTGTTCTTTCTAGCCATTTCATCATCAGGAAAGGGTTATTTAATGTAGGGGAGAAAAAAAATAGACACAATGTCTAAAAACTGGAGCCAGACAAATTCAAAAGGAGGAAAAAACATTTTTAACAGCTAGATGGACTGGATCAATGGGAAAAGCAGAAAAAAAGTGTCAAGGGACATCATAGAGTCCCATTTCTCATTTCTCCAGTTCAAAATTTTGTGTATGTCAGAAACTGTACTTTAGGCAAAGGCATCCAATTCTTTACCAAGCACCAGTAACTGAGGGTTACTTGATGGAAACAAATTATTTATGATATCCAGCAGTTCAGAATAAATTATCTTATAGTCATAGCCAGCATTGAACTTTATGAATCTATTATTTCTATTATTTCAACTACCATTTTCTACCTACTGGTATCCCACCACATCTCTGCAACTGAGTTAGCTTTCAACGTTCTACTCATCAATCAGCAAAGCAGTTTTCCTCACGCACTCCTATAAATAGTAGAAAGGCCTCCTAGTTATCTTTTTCATCTCAAGACTCCTAATTTCCAGTGAACAAAAAGCATCAACATTTGTGTATAGTGATAATAATGTAAAAACTACCCATGCAAACTCTTATTAAAAAGCTGAAAAGCAACTTCCTCATAGTTCTCATATCCTTTCAGTAACGATGAGAGTAAACAATGAAGAAAGGTATGTAAATAGTCTCAATAAAAATTCTGTATACTGTGCTGTAGTATCTCATGTTCATATTGTAAGTACCTTTACCAGCTTTCACCTTTTCACAGCCTGCATAATGTCCTGACACAGTGAGGAATGTTAACTGTACTGTGGCAAATAAAAATCTGTCTTTGAGTTGTATACCTTTTTATGTCATCATTTTTTCCACAAGTGCATGGGCTCAATTTTCCTGGGGGGATTGATGGCCCTGGGGAAGTCCATGGTGTGTTCAGAACCAAAATGACTGCCTTTTGCTAGCGAGAATCCTTGTCAAGAGTTTCAGAGCTCATTCTTGTTCATTTCTTCAGCTTTTTAAAGGAATGGAATAGCCACACTTGTCATACTCTCACATCAGTCTGACTGATTGATTGTCTGATGCCAGAGAATGTTTTTAGAAAAAATGTGCTTATTGTACCCATGTAATAATTAAAAGTTCTATTGACCTGTAAGAAACTGCTGCAAAATAAATTCATAAAACTGAGATTGGAAAGAAAGGTTTTACAATTTAGGTTCAAAGAAGAAGTACAAATGAGAATTCAGAAAGACTAATCTCAAGCTTATGTGTGGTATCTGGGTATATATGCTGAAATCATCCCTGACAGAGGTTGAATCTGGAACTGCAGTGACACTTTGTGACTTCAGTATATTAGGAAATTACTTCAGTACTTTCTTTTGTAATATAAAGCTTCACAGAAATCTTTCAAAGATGGGTTTCCCTGATCCCAGTCTGTGCTATGGACGTTCAGAATGGAAAGTATTTTGGGTTTTTTTCAGAAATATAGATTTCAGAGGGACTTGGACCATAAAAGTGTCTTAATTAAGTGATGGAAACCTTTTAATTTTAGTTGCTGTTTAAGACTATGTAAAATATGTACTATGTGGTAGTAATGCATTTTTTTTTCAGTATTGACAACTTGAAATCTCATAGTTGGAGACCTTCTGAGTTTGAATTATTTCACAGCTGAACCTACAGTTCTTCCATGGGTAAAAACAAGTCCTGGATAGCAGTTAGGTAAGTGAGATAAATCACTTAGTTTATCACAACTGAGGTACAATAGCACTTTGTTAATTAAATATGCATGTTACAAGAATTTTTATTTTACAATGCTGCTTCTATAATGATATCTCTAAGTCATCAATTCTTTATATGCTCTCTTCTGTACAGCTGGAGTTCTTCATTCTCCCTTCAATTTATTTTTCCTGAGCTGTGATTTTCTGTGTAGAAAAGCACAGATATCAGTGGATGTGTGTGATCATATTCCTGTAGTCACAGGAGAAGATTAGATTTTATTTTCCTCATGATGTTATGGAAAGATAAAAACTGTAGTTCTGGAGTAAAATTCTTCCATTATAACAAAATCTCTTTGAGTAAATACCTAATACAAAGTCTAGCAATGTGAAATGGAATCTGAGAAGTAATTTGGCCATCTTTGTTTATTTACTCCCTCTGAGGCCTAAAAGTGCTTCTTGGTTTGAAAGGTTTCGTTATACCAATTTGAGAGTTATGCAGCTTCTTTTGTGGAAGTAAATAGTGCATTCTCCTACACCTTCAGAAGTAGCAGAATATAGCTGAAAGTGTCCTTGTATATTAGACAAAGTTGTGAGCATGTTTTATAAATATCTTTTACTCCCATGTGAATAGACATGCTTTCTTAGCTTCTCAGTTTAGTATATCACAATTTCAAATTAGCAAAGTGTCCTGAGTGGGGTTCCTCAGTTTCTAAATGTTGCAACTGACACCTCTAGGGCATAGCCTCCCTAGACAGCCTGTGCTTCCGCCCCGCTGGTCCCATGGGAAAAAGCCTTTTCCTCAGGTCCTGTCTGAACATCTTTTCCATCATGCAGCTGATGTCTCTTGTCTTTCTGTCTCCCTCTTCTGGACCACCTCCCTGCAAGTACCAGGCACTGCTTTCGACTCCCTGGATCTATCTTTGCCCTAGGCTGAGCCTCAGCTTGTCCTAGCAGAGCAAGAAGAGGGGCGGTCCCCTACCGAATTCACACCAGTTTATCAGTGTTTTCCCTGTAGTGGGTGGCCAAAAACCTGATGCAATAACTAGATGTAGTCTCCTGAGAACAGCGGGATTATCCCATCCACTCATGAACAGGCTGTAGTCCTGCTGCCCAGGTGCTGTTGGCCCATGCATAGCTCCCTTTGCACCAGGGCTCCAGCACCTTCCCCACAGAGATGGTCCCCTGCCTGGTCTTCTCCAGACTGTACAGTGCTAGGGCTCTTCTTTCCCAGGGATAAGAAATCGCATGTGATTGTTGAATTTCATACACTTCCTATTGGTCTATTTCTGTAGATTACCTAGATTCCCCTGAATGGCAGCCCCTGACCTCAGGTGTATAGACTGGTTGCCCCAATTTAGTTTCATCTGCAAGACTGACAAGCGTGCACTCTGTTGCCTCCTTTGGGTCATTGATAAAGTTGTTCAAAAGAGTAGTATGTAAGGTCTACTGAGATGAAAGTGTGGACAGATACTGGTTTGAAATTGGTTCGGATTCTGGACTTTTAATTGCTAATTTGTCCTGTTCGCTTATTTAATAAGGAAATAAGTGTGAAAAACAATCTTTCTCTTTCTTTCTGTGTCTTGGAAGATTTTATTTTGCTCTCTGTGAAGTTTCTTCCCCGCACTCCTGGAGTTATGAAGCTTTGAAACCACTTAATGTCCAGCAGATTAGATTGTTTGCACATCCTAACACCTCCTGCAGCTAGGAAATTGAGTCTTTCCATGAAAATGTCGTTTAATTTTTTTTTCTGTACAAACTGCCATTCCGTGAGTGGTTCTTTTCCCAGTGGAGACACGGCAGAAAGACTGTCATCATCACCAACACTGTTTAAATTTGGAGTTTAAATAGACTTTCTAATAAAGACCATCAACTATATAACATCCATAGGCTTTCTGAACTGTTTGTAGACTGACAGGCCTGAGCTGGAACTACTCAGAGTGCATCAAATAAAATAAATACACAAGTCTTTTCAGGATCCAAGTCCTGAGAGGACTCCTGACATCTTATAACCTTCAAGCTTGAGTGCTATCCATCCTGCAGAAGACCAGGGGGATTTGCACATTTTTCTAAGCGTGCCACACAGACTTTTCCTTTCAATGCTTGCTCCTTGGCTTTGATGAAATATGCTGTTGAGTTCAGGCAGAAAGAGAGATCTCGCTGTTGACATGGCTGGGAAGACTTCAGACCACATGCTATGATAGTGATAGCTTTGTAATAACAGTAAAGGTTTTTAGAAGTGGAAAGGTATTAATTTATAATGGCAAGCTGATGTCAGAGGGGGCTGGCTCTACCAGAGATATGCTGGAATGAAGGGATTATTTGATTCTATTACAAGACCTCAGTATTTCAATGCATTATCAGGGGTCAAAGTTTTACAATACATTCTGAGATCCCGATTTCCATCTGGGTCACCATGCTTAAAATAGGTAAGCTGAAATTTCATTAGAACATAAGGATAACTGCGCCAAGTGAAACAAAAGATCATCTAGCTCACTGCTTCCAACAGTGGCCCAGTGTGAATGCCTGTTTCAGAAGCTGAGTATCTACCTTTGGCTGTTTGTTGATATGCTTGGTTGTTTTCTTTAAATTTGCGTAAAATTATTCAGTCTTTTTTGAGACAATAGCCAGAATTTGCCAAAGACAGAAGTCATGCTGTAGATCTAAGAGAAGAAGCAGTGATAGTATCAGGAGAAAGGCATAAGGAGAAGTTTAGGAAGATGGGGAAAGAAAAAAAAGGATAATGTTAAAAATATTCAAAGACATTCCAATGCTTAATTTTTCCCAGTTCCTCGAGATCCCATCAGCACTTTGGTTTCGGCTCACTTTGTCAGTGTGCTTCCTCCACTGCCACAGAGCCACTCACTTAGGAGTCCAGCCCCCAGGCTTCTCCCACTTTCAAAAGGACTCTTTTTATAAGATAACTTTTATGGAAAACAAATATTTTTTGCACACACACGCACACACAGAACCATTTTGGGGTGGGGGGAAAGGCAAGATCATATAGCAGATCTAGACAGAAATTTCTAGCTCTTCCTCTGTGCAGACTTTACATATAAAAGTGTGAATCTTGGCTCTCAACATTTTATTTGCAGATGGTTACAATTCCGATAAAGCAAGTATCTCGTCACTCTCTTTAGTGACAGGTTCACATAGCTTACAAATAGTTTGAAAGAAAAATGCTGTCAGCAATTGAATCCTTCTCCATCTTTTCATCATTTAGCTTTCAAATGATTAGAGGATTGTGCTTATAGAACTAAAGATCCCATCCCTGAAGATGACTCATGCAGAGAGTAAATATAACCCTACAAGATACAGTTCTGAGATTTTTAATTTAAAAAAAAAAAAAGGAAGAAATTACTTCCAAAAGCAATGATAGTCTCATTAAATCACATTCTTAAAAGTTAGGATATGTCAGTATTACAACTATAGCCTATGAAAATTTAATTAATTCCCCTGACATTAATTATAAAGTCATGTGATTATTTTTTTTCCCCCACAGGAGCCAAGCCATATCTACATAGAACAAATAAATTTCAGGGGCAGTTCTGGCTAGTCCAACAAACATTTATTAAGTAGAGAAGTACACTTTATTTCACCCTGCAGAAGTGTTCTAAAGATTGATTTTTTCAATATGTAGAAAGTATTAAAATGTTAGAAAGACATCACCTGAGGAAAAACCTTGAAGAAATTAATTATGTTATTCTTGGTTCAGGATTTGAAAGATGTGCACAAAGATGTACAAAACCTCTCATTCAATAACGTTGATAAACAGAAATACTGGATCCCTGCTAACAAAGGGAGTGTTGCACCACATGTACAGAATGATCAAGTAATCATAAACTGTTTAATGAGTCATAAATATAGGGAGATGGAAGAAATACTGCTCAGGCAGCCTTAACATGCTGCCTAATGTCTGAGCACTTGATTTTGCAACCTCCAAATTAATTCCAGTACTGTCTTTTTTTTTTGTGTAATGTGTATGGATATAGGATCTATACCTTACCAACTGGTGTCATGATTCAAAATGAGTGACGCATTTGTGATGTAGTATAAAATATTATTAGAAATAAAAGTTATCTAGCACCAGAAATAAAAGACAACTTAGAAAAGTAGTTTTATAAAAGTAAGTCAGAAATTTAAGAAATAATATAAATATTGTTGGTCAGATCTATCTGAAGATGCAAATTAATAGATCTCTTTAATAACAGAACATACAATGCACTTCCCTGCCTTCTCACTTTCAGCACTAGGTAAGTAAGAAGTGACTTTTGGTTTGGTCTTTCAGCAGACTCCAGCCACTCCAGCTCATGCATCATTATTCCTTGTCGCACCACTGACTCAATAGAACTCACTGTTTTGGTTTTGGGTATTTTTTCTTTTTACATAAAAAAAAGCCTCCCCCAGAGTCTACTTTCTTGCAACCTCATTTTTGCTAAATTTAGTTCTTAATAGCTCTCAGAAACCTGGTTTCCTTTTCTTCACAAAGCTGGAAATTTCAGCTGCCAAACTGCAGTAGCCCCTTGAGTGCAGCATGATCCACATGCCAGTCCATCAATATAATGAGATGCCACTATAACCCAGCAATTAATACAGCAATGATGGAACATCCAGAGGCAAAAAGCATATATTCCCCTTAATGTTAAGGGTCTGAATGAAATGCAGACAAGCATGTGAAATTAGAGTAGGGCATCTGGCAGGAAAAGCTGGATGGGTGGAGAGACAGGCTAGGCATCATTAAAAATGTTTGCTCTTTTAAGAGACACCCTTCTCTCCCATTGCTTTAGAACAATATATCCCAGCTCAAATTAAAATAAGAGTGTGTTTCTCTGCTTTATGCAAGCTGCCCTTCATGCTAATCCCAGCCTCTAGCTAGTCAAGTCTGTTGATGCAAAACAGGAGAAAAAGATTGAGTGCAGCTGAAAGATTTTCATATCTTAATGGGAACCCCTGGTGTTTTTGTTCAAGTCACTTATACAGTAAAACCTGGATCATGAGCTCAGGATCATGTCCTGGCACCACAGTAAGGTTCAAGTTTAACAGATGGATCCGAAAGCCTGTGCTCCCCTACTGCTTCCTTCTTTTCACTGTGCTTAACATAACTTTATCCCAGAGATCTGCTCTAATTATCAGTTCTTCACAATGCCTACTGCAAGATATAAATATATAGGACAGAACTGAAGTTCTTTCAACAAACAGAAGTGGACTTATTATTAGTGTGCAGCATCAGTGACTAGTTTCAGGCAGACTAGTGAGGTCTGATGGGGGAGAGGAAATAGATACAGAAGAAAAAATACAGGGACTGATTCCTTAGGAATTGTTTGCTACATTGCTTGCTAGGAGAGACAATGTTTTCCATGTGTATTAAATATGCATGCTAACATAAAATATTTTAAATCAGTGCTTTTGATGACTGTTGTCTGAAATACACACACATAACAGTCTGCTTTAAGTTATTCCACAGGGATGACAGGAAAAGGCTTCCATTAATTGTAGTAATGCTTTGTTTTTCAGTTTCATAGGGGTGTGTAATTAGAAGCATCTCAATTTCTTTGATTAGCAATACAGAGAAACAGACATAAAGCCTAGACATGTTAGCAGAGTAGGAATTCAGAAAACTATCCACCACCCATACTCTGTGGTGAGATTCAAGATGCATTCACTTTGTGTCACCTCCTGCTCTCTGGGTGCTTTATCGAGTTTAGACTTTAAGCTCTTTTCTTAACGCATGTGTCACTGATGTGTTCATAAATTTATTCTCTCTGGGAATTCTTGGGCTCTCTGAGTCAAAACTTATTAATTAGCCAGAAAAGTATTCAAGTCTCAAATTACTATATTTTCCCCACTCCAACTGTAAGAATCACCACACAGCATGTTTAGTTTCCAACCTTTTTCTGCTTATTAGATCACTTCTTTTTTATTAGAAACTATTCTGGATGTTGGTGTTGGTGCAAAATCTCTCTCTTTGCATTTTGTGCTGGGAAATGTGTTCATGCACAATTTGAGGACAAGATCTTTGTGGGTTTTTACTGAGTTCTCAGGATGGCGCAGAAAAAATTTATTGTAATACTACAGTTATCACTTTAGCAAATCATTAAAGCAATAATAACGTGTTTCTTTATGGAGAATGTACATATATGCTTGTGTGTGCTCACAATTGTAAATTCTTCAAAATTCTTTATTTTTACATCTTGTCCATCTAGAGACAATTTTTCTTCCTTAGACTGTGGCAGTTCCTGTCTCTCATTTGTACATACTGTTGTGAGCATCAACAAACAAAATAAGATAACGATGTGATGCATCTTTTTCTAACTTAAGAAATAAAGGAAACAACAAGCAACCTGAAATATCAAAGACAGTTTGGTCTATTGGAAGTAGTTATACTGCTATTACTGTAATATTTAAGGGTCTCAAAATCTCTTGCTTGGCACATAGCATAAAGAGTGTAGCATTGTTTAACTTTAGGGGAATACTACTCTTATTACTTTATAGATCCAAAGAACTGAAAAATAGATTAAATATGTAGCTCAACTGAAATGGAAATATTTGGTGGAATAAGCACCTTCATAACAAAGTTCTCTCCCATATGCCACTGGACTATCATTATTCTGTTGTATTCTTCCATTCTATTCTTTCTATTATATGGTGAAAGTATGTTTGCTTTCTAACGGTTCTGAGCCACTCGAGATGACAATGTGCATTTTGCTATATTTCGCTTGGGACAAAGTTTGTCCATCGAGTTTTCAAAAACTTGTCTGTTATTGCAGTTGTGTCTTTTCCCCTGAAGTGATTACTAGACCCAGACTGTTAGAGAGGGCATATTCCATTCCTAATCTGAGTTTCCTATTGCTTATCCTTCCTACCTGTACATGATATTTGATTCTCTTTGTATGAACCATAATTTATATTGAATGTACATCATCAAAGCAAGTGTATAAGTAAATGGAAAGCCTTGGCAGCATTAGCACAGAATTCACTGGTTGGTATTGTGGTATTTCCACTGAAATGTATGTTCTCAGACATTCTCAGCCTACTTGCTACTGCTTCCTCCCATCAGATAAACATACCAAATAAATGTTTCTCTTGTTCACCTGATAGTGCTTTAGGTATAATTCAGATGCCTGTTCTCGGTCTGTGGTCCATGTTTGCCTGATGAGCCTACTGAAGCAGTATTTGAAGACAGAGAGGGAAAAATAATATTTATACTTTTACTCTTTATATATAGCTACATGGACAATACCTAAATCCCAATCTGTAAGGCTGTTTTAGGGACTGATCTTTCTGAAGACAATAGTATTGATGATCGCTTTATTTGGATTATGGAGATTTGAACTATCACAAGATAAGGGACCAGCTGGCTCAGGAAGTCTACTTCATGTCTCAGAGTTTACTTAGAATTTTTTCTGGACAGTTTTGTCCCTGGGTAGAGAAAATGTATTCTTTCATTGTAAAATTATATGGGAATGAGTGCCTTCATGTGGCACCACTGTAAAAAATGCAATAATACTTGACAAATGCTACAGGGTAGTACTTGTATGGACAGAGAGACAAAAATCAGCTTCTCAGGGAAATTAAAGAAGTGGTCTGGGGTTGTAATAATCTAGCAACCAAAACCTTGGAAAGCACACAGGGCTCCCAAACCCCTGCTGAATGCTAAAGCTCTTCTTCTGTTTTGTGTTGCAGTTGTTTGTAGCAATTGAAAATAAGAATAGTAGATCATGAAAACATGAGGAACAATATTTATTGCTGTTCTACATAGTGGTATTTCCACGAGGCCAATTCTGATATGTGTCTTGTGGCTGTAAAAATACAACTGACAGTTTATTATCCCCATTACAGAACATTCTTCATTATTTATAGAGATTATGTTTGGAAAGACAAACGACTTCTGTTCTTTCTAGAAGCAATAATAAAGTGATAACACTTTTTGTTAAGAACCAACTCCTTTCTTACACCTTGAGCTTGCTGCTTGCTCGGCTCATCATGTGTTTTCATAGTCAGTTCAACAGATTACACCTTTGTATTCATTAGCTGTCATGAGTTAAGGATGTTTTTTGTCCACTTCTGTTTTCCACCTTAATGACGGTAGTAATAAACAAAGTATTTCTTGAAATTAGTTGATTCAGTTACGTGTTTAGGGTGTATGTTTTAAGAAGCTGCACAAATACTTATATTAGTATATGGCCTGTTTTAATATAATATATCATCTACTGACACATCACAATGATCATACTTCTTCTGAAACCAGTGGTATGGGGCTAATCCTTAAACTGTGGTCTTTATTAGATAAGCATTCACAGCAGTTCTTTGATGTATATTATGCAAAGATTATTCATAAAATAAAGTATTATTTCTTAATGACTCTGCATAACTTAGACATTAATGCTATGAATCTGATTTCCAAGCTTTCAAACACTCATTCTCTGATAATGTTTCCTATTTATGAGCCTCACAGAGGAGCTTCTGCACAGTATTATGATAATCTGTGTAAAAAACACAGCAAATTTTTTCAGTATAGTGCAGATAACAAGCAGTGAAAATCATGCAAGGAATCCTAGGATATGCTGAGCAGAATTAACACATTTCCGTTCTGGGAAAAGGCAAGTGGAAGGTGAAAGAAATAATTTTAATCAAACGGGAAGCTCAATGTTGTCTAAGGTTTCCTTCAACTTGTGTCTTTAAAATAAAATGCATACTTGTAGCTAAGGAGCCTAGTTTATGCTTTGAGCCACTGCTAAGTACATAACCATTGCATTATTCAGTGATAGCACAGTAAATATTAATTTGTGCAATGGCTATATTTTTGGTGAAGCATCAACAGAGCAGAACAAGTTGAATCTTACGGTAATTAGAAAACATAGCAAGTTCATGGCAATGAAGTGTGAATGTTTCAGTGGACTTAAGAAGAAAAGTTAATGCAAAATGTTCAAGAAAGCCAGTTTTGACAGCCATTCTTGACAGTGAATCTAATGAATGGGAATTGGATTGGAAGGCTGGCTTTAGTTTTGTTATGCCTTTGTTGTGTATATCATAGGGAAGAGGGCAGGAAAAGGACTTTTTATCCTGTTTTCACTCTTTGTTGGCAGAACTCAGAATAAATGATTGCATCTCTAGTTTTCTTCTGTTGGATCTCTTTTCTCTTGTATCAGTATAATAATACTGTCAATTTAAACATGAAGATAACTTTAAGTCTAGTAAGTGATTTTCCATGTTGATGACTGTTTGCTGTGTTTGGTGGAACGAGTTTAAACATCAGTTCTTCTCTTTTCCCATTTAGTTTTTGATGGACCCTCCCAACCCTCATTTTAATTGCTGTTCTAGTAACTGAAGTGGACTGAGCAGAGGCATTGTCTTGTTTCATGGTTTCCTTCAGCATTTTCACACCCACCTGCTTAATTCAAAGTAGATTTCAAGTAATTTTGCTGAAGAATGACCTGTAGTTAAGCAACAGTGCTGTTTTTCAGAGGTTCTGAGTTAAGGTCTGTGGAGAAGATTACCAGATTAACCAGGTTATTTTATAGAAGTTTATGCTGCTCAATAGTGCTAAGTACACAGACTTTGAAGATAGCTGTAATTGAAACTGGTATGTCCTTCAGTTATTGGCTTGGTCCTAAACCCAGAAATAATATGTTGGTACTATGCAATCCTAAACATACGAGGCAAGATTTATTAACCTGAAAACAGGATTTTGTTGTTGCCATTCAGATGCTATTATCTCTTTACAGCATCATACTGAGCCTTGTGAATGTATCAGATTGAGTTACTAGCCATTCAGGGTCCCTGGAGTATGTGCTTCTGAGAGCTGCAGGTATGGCTCACATGCTTCCTCATTTTGCAAGTACTATAGCTACTTGCAAGAGGTCAGAGCAAAGTCAAATTGCAGGAGTACCACATTCCTTGCCTTTACATTGCCCATTTTCAGGAGTTTAAGAATACTTTCTTTTTCTACTCTAGGGCAAAAGGCTGCCTTTGAGAATGTGCCATTACTTTCTTTTTTTTTACCTCATGTATTGTGAGCTGCTTCAGGTGGACTGCATAAGCAGTCAAGCTTCCATAACTGTGACATACAAGTAATATCATATAAATAAGTGTTAATCCAATAAATATTTGAAGTATTGAAACAGATCAGAGAGATTTTTAAGCTCTGGGAACTTGTCTACAAATATTGAACTCTCTTGCCCCTGAGATGTTTGCCTTAAATTCAGGGGCAAAAAAGAAAATTAAGATTCAGTGCGGAAGCTACATTCTTCCTGACAATGGAGAGCCTATAAGACCTGCTGTGTGTTTTGTACAATATGGTATGATGCACAGACATTGTAGAATGACTCTTAGTCTTGGATTTTGCTTATATTTTAAGGAAATAAATAAGCTATTTCTAAAGAAACGGGGAGTGGGGGGGTGGGGAAGGAAGAAAAAAAAAAAGAGAAGGGATTTATGGCGAATTAAGGAACAGCAGAAATCCCAAGACTGCTGTTTTACCAGCTTTTCTAAAAAAGAAAACACAAAGGATTTTCACAAATTAAAATGTTAAAATAAAGGGTTGTGACTTGAAAAATGTGGAGGAGACAACCCAATTACAGAAACTTGGGAAACTATTAAGCAAGTATGTCAATTTTATTCTAAGAGAAAGTAGAGAAGTCCTTTAAAATTTAAATAGCATCCTCTGGGGTTTAATTGCAAATCATCTCACCTAGAATGCATTGAAGGTTTATATTGGAAATGTTCCTGGTATTGAGTCATTTGGACTATTCACTTAAGATGTCTGGAACATTACACGGTAAGTTCCAACATTTTAAAGTTATGACTTGCAGCTATTTTAAAAATAGTCTTGTTAAGATCTCATTTTCCTTTTTAAACTTGACATAACTGGAGGCAAAAATGTAATTGAATCTTACTTATCTTCAGTGGGGGGGTAAATAGGGGGTTAAATAAAGGTTATACTGTAGCTGTTTCCTTTCTGCAAGAAAATGTGGATTTTTCTAATGAGTGCTCAGTATAGTCTAGTGAGAATTTTCCATTCCTGCCCACCTTCTTCTATTTTAAAATCATTACCACTTGTCCTTTCACAACAGGCCCTCCTAAAGAGTTTTTCCCTATCTTTTCTGTAAGTTCCTTTTAGATACTGGAAGAGAGGATATGAGATTTTGACCTAGTTCTATCCAAAAATTTTTAGGGGTGCTTTAGTATGAACAGAGGTCATTTCTGCCCAACAGATTTGCTTCCATTTGTTGAACTATCTCTGCTCAGACCAACTGTAATTATACCATAGTTTAAAAACTCTGTGATGTAAAGAAATAAGAATTTCTTTATTTTCATTTACTTCTTCCTCAAAATGAATTTCTCAGCTACCTAGTCAATTCTGTCCTCATGAGTTTCACCATGTCCATGGCAGGACACAGATGGGAGCTGTTCTTGTACTTGCAAGGTGGTTTACCTCTGATTTGCAGAGGTAAACCAAACAATACTTGAATAATCATCCAGTATATTCTTGGAAATGATAAATCACATTTAAGAATTTAGATAGCTGTGTAAAACAAATACTTGCTTGTTTGTCTTTTCACAGATATTTTGCCAACAAAATAACCTTGTATTTGATATGTCAGAGTGATACATTCAAAAGTGAAGCTTGTAGGATGTCAGTAAGAATTTGAGATTATTGCTTCTCCTTCTCTTGTTTCAGAAACATGTTCACTCTTGTACCTTCCGCACAGAGATGGATTTAACTGCTTAACCCCCTTCCAAATATTCTTCTTTCTGTCATCTGTTGTTCTTCTGCACCTATGAGGTCAAAAATGTAAACTACTGTCATCCTTGAAAACTTCTATGTCACCTTTTATATTACCTTTATGATTCTTAAAATGTGGTTCTTTTTTACACACAAAT
>WHYT01017750.1:219812-231044 GCA_009806455.1 Tetrax tetrax | reverse complement strand
CTTTTTTTTTTTTTTTTTTTTTTTTAAAAAAAAAAACGAACAAGGAGAGAAACACAGAAAAATAAAGTATAAGAAGTCTTCTAACTGACTTCCTTTCCAGTATTCCTGTACAGGGCAGATATGTCTATAATTAAACTGTCTATGGCAGAGGTTTAACTAACTCACCCTGGAGATCTGATATAGGAGAGATCTCAGACCCTATCCAGAAGACCTTTGCAACTTTTCACCCACTTTATAGGTACATTTTTTTCCCCTAATAGTTAATCTACATCTTCTTGGCAACAGATGGAGCTAATTTTTCCCGCTTCAAGTGATAAGCATTTTCTCTAGGACTTCTTTTTCCATGTACAAATATCACTATCAGTTTCCATCAAATAAGGCAATAGTGGTGTGGAATCACCTCACAGTAAAGTAAAAGGCAAAGTTTAACTTTATTCTGAAAGGATTACAGCTAACAAACCCAAACAAGTCATTCAGTTCATGGAAATTATTTTCTGAAACTTGTGGAAAATGATACGTCATTAGAGATTCTCTCAGCACCCAGTATGATAGTCCAAGTAGGACATCTTCTTGCTGCTGCAGAATTTTAAAATGGTAATTATTAGTAGCTTTTTAGCACACATGTTCTGCTTTTCACCTTTAAAGGGTTCTAAAGTAGAGGACTAGTTTCCTGTGCCTACACACCTACATGGCTGTGTTTCCAATATGTTATAGGTCAAATCAGTCTGTCAGTAGTTTGCATAAATGGGGTTTCTAGTAAACAAGTCAGCTGGAAATAAGATTTCAATGTAGGCCCTTGATCAGTAGGCTGTCCTGTGAGAATGGGGTCCAGTCCTGTAGACATACCAGTTGTGCGACACGTGGGAGCCGGCATCAAGCTTTCCCAATCTGCTCCTCGCAGCCTGAGCAGAAAAGTGTGACATCCTCTGAGTCATTGCTCTAACCCAGATCAAGCTCACTAGGAAGATGTTCATGGACAGAATAGCACTTCAGCCACATAGTGCTGGTATAGGTCCAACTGCCCCTCAGGATCAGAAAAGCTATGCTATCCACCAGCCTACTGTGAGAAGCCCAAATCAACATCCAAACTGGATACCCTAAAATTTTGCATCCAAGCTTTAGGCTTAAATGTATGCGAAGAAGCAATCTTTCCTTGTCCCCACAACCATATGGTAAGCTGTACCAAGATCTTGCATTATTTAGAGAAACCTCATGGAGGTTTCTCTTAATCACATATGACGGTCCACTCCAAGACAGAAGTACCAAGTCTAGCTTGCACAAAATTGTAACTCTGTCTTTCATGCATGAAAATGTATTTGATTCGTTACCTCTATTTCTTGACCTATAAGATCTGAAGTTGTGAATGTTATACAAATTTAAATTATATCCAGGACCAGAAAGCACATGAATTTCATTCACATTTCCTAGTTTCCTTTTGTTTCAACATATCTTAATATTTATGTTAGGAATCAGAAAGAATGAGCTACTCTGTTCTGTAGCTAACCTTGGTTTTTTTAAATAATTGCTCCTTGGAAAGTGAAAGTACCACTTGAAGTTCAGGAAATAAATAGAAGCTTTTTAAGCAGGCAGGGTTATAGTGAGGAAGATAAGAAATTAGTATTTACATTTAGATGATGGTGTTCATATGTTTCTGATATCTGAAATAATCCATTTATGTTTTTCCATTTCCTATATCTATCTAGTACGTCCGGATCCTTTTTTCACCATTTGAATTGTAACCTACTATTCAGCACCATGAGTTTCTGGAGATATGTGCAAATAATATGATTTCTAATGCAGAAGAGAAACTACTTTATTTTTTTTTCTAGCGGTGTTGCCTTAATGCTGTACAGATTCTTGGGTTTCATATACCATTAATTTCAACTTGCTTTCCTCATTAAAATTCTAAGAGGCAGAAGGCCTTAAAGAAAAACATGACCCCTAGTAAGGCAAAGCAGTAGAAAGGTTACCACACTTTCCTTTTACCTTCAGGCATTTGGCCATTAGAAATTTTTGTTGTTGTTGTTGTTATTAAAACATTTATTTAATATAGAAACAAATGAGTTCTTGGTTTTTTTCCCCAAATACATTTTAGAAGAAAGTAATGAATGAACAGGTTCTAGGAGATTTGCTTCAATAAAAGTAATGGGCAATGGTCTGCTGTCCTCAGATATTGCATCCAATCAAGCTGTGTATACTCTACATATGAAGATGAATTGACATAATTCTTAGACTAGCATTTTTCAGCAAATCATCCTACTAAATAGGAGAATTTTACTCAAGCCTGCAAAAGCGATAAGCTTGTCCCTCCACCTCTGCTTTGAAAGGTCATTTTGATTAGTATAGCCGAAATTGGAAAATAAATGCATTTTCAACACCTGGTGTCTTTTGGCTTTTAATGATCAAATGGCCTGATTTTTTCAGAAGTGTAAAGCATATGCAGGTTCTGCTGAACTCATTGAGAGCAGCAGACATCACGAATTCCTGGCAATCAGACCATGAATTTCCTCACTTTCTCTCTTCTCCTTTCCCTCCCTCCTCTTTTCTCGTTATGATAATGTAATGGCCTTTTTTACAAAGAAATTTCATTCATATTCTGGTAAGTATAATGGCTTTCATCTCAAGGTTGTGTACTGAGAAAACTATTAAAGTTTCCTTTGAATTCATCAGAACTGAATTATGTTTCAGACAACATACTAAGTGCACCAGAGGTCCCTTACAGCGCCAACCACAGCCAATTGACATTCTGGCTGAAACTATTTAACAGCACAGAGTTCTGCATGGTTAAACCCATTATGAATTATCCATAAAGTATCCACACTCAAATGGAGCCTGTGAAATTAAGATTCTCAGCTATATTTAAAATGTATAAGGGATTGTTACCAAATAATCACTTTTCTCAGGAAATGAAAAGAAAATTTCTTTATTCTAATATTTAGCCAAATTGTTGCACAAGCATGATGAGGGGATTGAAAAAAGGGGTGGGAAGAAGAAAAAGAAGAAATTGAAGCTTTCCTAAATGATCATAATTAATTATGATGCAACAATTTTTTAAACAAAATAATTTTTATATTAATTGCTATTATTTTAGATATGAAAGAACAACAGAGACTTGGAAAAAAATATATACAAGTAGAACTTTTCTAGTCACAGAAAAGTAGTGTCTTAACTAGTCTGGCACAGATAAAGCATTATTTGCCCTTAATATACAAATACTAGTGTATCTATTCATACCTGAGATGTAGAAGAGCTACCCAAGTAAAACGTATATACATTTCTTATACTTTACTGATATAAAGATTTCTATACAGAAATATCCAGATCCACACTAAGGTTCATAGTTGTCTAACATCATACTTAAAACAGTTTTACTGGTATAAAACTTCATGTAGCCTGAGCAGAGACTTTAAAATGTGACCTCAAGGGCATTTCTTAGTATTTTAATAAGCCATTCAGATTCTCTGTGCAATAGATTTATGACTTGTATTTATTAGTTTGATTCTTTCACCTACTTCAGTCTTCCCTTTTATCTTAATTTCATATTTAAGATGGACTCTGTCAGAATGTGCAAAACCTTTTAAAAATCATTAGGGACAAATGGTCAAATAAGAAGCCAATGCGACAGGAAAAAAATCATCATATATAGATATTGTAGGCATGTGACCAGCCTAGAGAAAAAGAGAATTACTCCTATTTCCATTTCTTCCAAAGTAGACTAGGAATGAAGGAAAGCAGCAGCATTCTACACAGCCAACAAAACCACACTGTGTTGGGAGCTGTGACTATATATTTTACTCAGATCCAGGGATGACGCCTTTAGGAATACTTCCATTTTATCAAGACTTTTCAATCGTCTACAGAATAATTGTTTCAGACTAAAATTGAGGATGTAATAGGAGGCAGATCGCATTAGTGCCTTGGGTTGAGGTGGCCTACAGGGAAGGAAGTAGAGAAAGACTACCTTCTGACTTTTTCTGAAGTTTTAACATCAGTGGGAAGAGGGAGGGTTTATGATGCCTTGATTTGAAGGCACATCAGTGCTGACAAGCAGCAGTGAAAGCAGTTGTTCAGAAATTAGATGAGAAGCTAAATAATTTAAAAGATAATATACTATTATGTAATACAACAACTCTGAAAAGCCTCAATAAGATCAATCTTTACTTGAATTAAAATAAAAAGGCACAGTAACCTAAAGCCCTATAGTCTGTCAAGGGAAAACAGAGTGGATATGGTTTTAGTCTATATCAAGGAGAAGAAAAAAACAGCAAAATCAGTGTGCCTTGATGCTTAGCTACTTTTGGGAAAAATAAAATCATAACATATTGAATAGCTGAGTTTTTAAAATGTGACATCGTGATCTGACATATACAAGATGCGTAATACAAAGCCTAAGGAAGCAAAATCACTAAAAGCTGACAAACTTTCAATGACTTACTGGATTTTTTTTTACTCAGTAAGGGGAATAAATTATTATATATATTCTATGTATGAAAATTGTGAAAATACAAGCTTAAAGCCATATTATTTATTTTGCAAGTTTGTTTTTAAACTCAGAATCACAGAATGGTTAAGGTTAGCAGGTACCTCTGGAAGTCATCTGGTCCAACCCTCCTGCTCCAGGAGGGCCACCGAGAGCCAGTTGCCCAGACTGTGTCCATACAGCTTTTGAATATCTCCAAGGATGAAGATTCCACAATCTCCCTCAGGAACCTGTTCCTACTCCTTTCTAGAAAATCTTAGGAGCTTCTTAGTACAGAACAAATTATTTTGAATAGCTTTTTAAAATAAAAACATATTGTCTTTAAAAACAAAAAATACTTCAACCTTTTTTTTTGAGGTGGGAGGAGGCTATCCACAAAATGAAGTTTTCCACAGTGAGAGTAATAAGGAATGTAAATACAGAACTAAGACCTGAACCTTTTAAATATTAAATTTAATTTAATTTTAAATTTAAATATTAAATTGAAATTACTCAAGGTGTGCTTTCAACCAGGTGCAGAAATAATTGATTTGATAAATGACTGCTCTTTCAATCAGTCTGTCAGACACCTAACCAGAAAGATGCTTTTAACAAAGGTGGAGGCAAAAGCAGAAAAATGTAGTTGACTCACATGATTAAATAACAAAAGTGAGATTTAATTTGTCATGTAGTAATTTTAAAATCACAACTAAAAAGAAGCTACCAATGAAAAAACTTATTACTTTAAGATCATTCTTGAAAGCAGGTAAAAGTAGATAAGCAGACTAGATGCATGAGGAAGAACAAAAAACTAGTTGAACAGAAATGAAAACATTTGATGTAGTATGGAATATGCTTTGTTGCAAAAAAAAAATCAAGATGAGCTTTTACAAATGTAAATTGTAATGTACAAGATACAGTTTAAAGCATCAAGGAAAGCTGGGTCAGCTACAGCAGGTTCCCCAGGACTGTGTCCAGTCTCCTTTTGAATATATCCATAGAGGGAAATTCTACAACCTTTCTGAGCAACCTGTTCCAGTGTTTGACCACCCTCACAGTAAAAGAGGTTTTTCTTGTGTTTAGATGGAATTAACAATGCTGATATTCAAGAATTTGAATTAGAACAATTCTTCTTGGTGAGATCATGTTTAATGTCCAAAGAGGAATCGACTGAGAACACTCATGGTGTTCTTATCCACAGAGATCCAGCTGTAGACATTCTGACTATTTAGAAAAAGAACCCAACAACAACACAGTTTTGTAGGGTGAAGAAAAAGGGAACAATCCCATGTCTGTGTACATCTTCCTTACTCCAAAAATACTGTTCAGATATCTACAGTTGAATTCCTTTATCATTTTTATATCTTTGTGAAGATTGTCCATTTCCCTGTGTGTTGAGAATTAATTCTCTCTCTGGTTCCTTTGAAATGCATATTATAGAAAAGATGCCACTGGTATTTTAAAGGGTTCATACAATTTAGGAAGTAAGGCTAAAAGGGTTTTCATTAGGTTAGAAAAATTCCATCCTGCAAGATAAGGGATGGGAAAGACCAGACAGACCAAAGAGTTGTCAGCGTCAGAGGACCCTTTAGCATTTTGCAGGAGATTAATTAGGTAAGTTATGCTGTATGAGGCAAATGAAAGCAGAAATAATACCAGTCTGTTTGGGAGCCTTGCCAATCTCATCAGGGAGAAAATTTTTCCCTTCATCAAATCCAGCAATCAACATAGCTTTGTGAGCAAGACACATCAGCCAAGTCACCTGAGAGTTTTTCCTATACTATGTAGTAGCACATTTCTGATAGTCCTGAGGAATATGAGAAATCATTCAGGAAATGATACTAAACACATGATATGAAAAGTCCTTCTCTGAGTCCCCTGATGGACTGAGAAGGGAATCCTGCTAGAAGGAAATTTGATGTGTTGACAACTCACAGACATAAGACACTGTAATTGTGTCCAAGAGGGCTGGAGCTGATAACACTGTAACTTTGAAATCATGGGAGCTCAGATCATTTCACACATTATTCTCCCTCCTGTTTGAGTTTCACAGGTTGATGATCTAGTTGGCTGGCTCCAAGATTTATACAGTGTATGCATTCAGCCAGTATGCATAGTTTGAGCCATTGTGTGAGTCTGAACCCTGAGTCAGCTTGACAATGTAAGTGCACCTGTGCACTAGAGCAGTCGAGTGGTACAAGAAAGAAAAGGTAGACCAATGCATACGGATTGTCCATTGCTCCATGAAGGACATAAGGACAACTTTGCTGTATTTCTAAAGTAGCCTTCATATAATTAGATAATGTATACGTAATGTAATTTCATGTAACTATATGCACTCTTCGGTGTAAAATAGATGCTCATATCAGTCTCCATCCTCTCTACTCCCCTAAATATCTGTTTTGGTTTTCCACTTATTTTTTCAGCTTGATAAGAACACATCAAGAGCATGAGTTTAAATGAAATTAATAGGGGCATGTATTTAGAAGTAATCAAGCACAAATAAAGAAGCAAACAATTGGTAGGTGGGATTTAAAAAAATTACTAACTACTAACTACTCAACTCCCTCACAAAATATTATCTTATAAAGTATTTGTACTTTCAGGCATCTAGATACATTTTTTTAAATGTGATCTTAAGCTTGAAGCAAGTTTGCAGTATAAAAATATATCTGATTTATAAGTTATTTTAATAGAATATTGCTTCAGAAAACAAATGCCTAGTTTTAGAAGAGATCCCATTCTGGGTGCTTAGTTTAATGTATTCCTAAAGAAGTGTTTATGACAACAGAGAAATTTCAAATGCAGAGTCATTTATACCATTACTTTACTGTCAACAGCTGGTTATTCGCTGTTTTCCAGGCACAGCAGAATTAGACCCAGCTAATGTACTTTAATTTTAATCCCAGATTTGTCATGAGCGTTAGGTCATTTCCTGTGAAAGATTAAGAATGAGGATCAGAGGTGTGATCTGAGTGCTGATGATGGGTTCACATTTTGCTGAATCACAGTGCTAGTATATTTGATCTCAGTGATTTGTAAGCAAGTCCTCTATTTTTCAACAGAACAATTTACACGAAATTTTAAGAAGTTAAGTCCTTCTAAAAAAGAAAGGAAGGAAAACAGAAATCTATTGAAGATACATGTTCTTTCCACTAAAACCTTGGGATGGAATTTGGATTTTCTTGGCCTTGAATATAATAACTTAGGATGCAGAGCAAAATGAAGAAATGCAAAATGAAGGCACAACATGAAGGCACAAAAACACCGATTGAAATTTAAGTACTAGTCCCAGAGAAACATTAGAGTGTGTTTGAAATAATCTCTTGCATTCTTTAAAGCATTTCTTCTGTTCGTAAACTTTGAAGCTCTGCGTTATACACTGTATTTTGCAAACAATTTTTTCTATATGCCAGTGGTAATACAGCTCTGAACCACAAGACATTGGGCACACCATGTGAACTGGATAAGATGAAAACATGCTTAGAAGAGGCAGGAAATTAGTTTGACCCAAGGACTGGTATTTAGAAATCTTTATTATGACACCATTGCAGTTTGCTATGCGCTAGCAATGCAACTACTCCATATTTTTCTCCCAGATGGAGTAACATATTCACCCAGCTAACACAAATTAGGAGCCTTGCTGAGTTTCTGTTTGCAAGTCACTTTCAAACCCTCTGGTAGAACATCTGATCCGAATGCTGTGTTCTATCGATATATACATTATAAAATGTACTTGTCAGATGGTGGCAGGTTATGATCTATGGTCTAAAAGTAATCAGATCACAGAATATTTTAGCGGGGTAAGATTTCAGGAGAAATTGCTCCTGATAGAGCAACTTAGACAAGCAACTAATTTTTACATGTTAATTTACATGCTGAAGCATAATATAAATTTAAAAACCCTAGGTGACTTTGGAGCAGGAGAAAATTATTCCCTTGTACTCTGTCCTGCTCCAAATCTATGCATAGCCCCAGCACTTTTTTTTTTTTTTTTTTTTTTTTTTTGCCTACGGTACAACACATTAGGCTTTGAATTTTACTCCCAAAGATTCTACTGTCAAAAACAACAGCGGACATTTGGGGAGAAGTATTTTTCTGAAGATGCAGAACGGATTGACACAGTGAGTCATGTCAGGCCTGAGAGTGTCACAGAGCTCTTCAAACCAGCATGGATAATGCAAATGCTTTAGGGGTAAGAAATCTGCAGCAGCTCTCTTTTCTTAAAAACCATGTGCTGCTCAAATGCCTCAGCAGCACTTCTGTGGCAAGATAGGTAAATTCTTTTACCCCAAGCTGTTAAGGAACAGCTGCTTCAATAAAAGATTTGAGGAACTCCCCAATTCTCCATTCTGTCTCTTGCTCCCCACAGAGTGAGAAGGCAAAGAGGATTTATTTAAAGTTGTGCTATGTCTTTAGACTCCTTGAAAAGCTAAGTGAATTCTCTATAGGCACTCTGTTTTCATATGAGCTAATTATTTTGACTGATGCTCTGACTTTTCTTTCCAAGCACTTCTTCATTATCTTCTATTTAATATAGTCAATCAGGTTTCTATATTGTATTTTCTGAACTTCAACTCCATCGTGTTCCATGGTTGTTTTTTTTTTTTCCTGTCTGAAGGACTGTAAGCCCTTCATCTCCTGGATAGATTACATGGAATCCAAAAATTCATATATTAGCTATTTCCTCAGCAATGATTCTTACAGAGTAGTCTTCTTGAACACAAGTTTCCACGAAACTTTTACAAATTAATTATCTTTGAAAATATGTTCCTTCATTAAATAAAACTGAAGTCAAGTAAGAGGTTAAAAAAGTATTAAGGACATGGAGGCAGAATGAAGCACACATGTACAGAAGGTTTGGAATCTTTAATCAAGAGTTCATAGAGAATAAGGGAAAACAATGCTTTCCACAAAAGGAGGGCCAGGGTTATTTTTCAGAGTGCTAATGTTGGAATAATGTATCTAACAAATAGTAATAATAAGAAAATCTTGAAAAAATTAAATAATGGTCAAACAACACTTCTTCTTGCTTCAAACTAATTGAGCATTTATGTTGACATGGCTCATTCCTGGCCTTTCAGAATGAGACGAGGGACATTTCTGAATTTACTTATTGTTGCTTTGCCATACTGAGTTAGTCAGACACTCAAGGTCTAATTCTGTCTGGGATACTTCATCACACTGCAGGGAGATAATTTAAAAGCAAACAACAAAACCTCATTCTCATTTTGTAAAGCAGCACAAAAATAACATGAAGTATGGTCTAGCTCAGGTAGATAATTTTAAATATGATGTCCCTTAAAAGCCTACGGGGTTTAAATAATTATAATAGTACACATTCTAATGGCTTATGATACTGTGGGAGAAATTATCAGTGCTGCTCCTGCCTGTAACTCAGAAGACAAAGCTCCATGCTGGTGATGCGAGATGAGCATTACGAGTCTGTAATTTTTCACATTTGTCTTGAACATTCAGCTTAATTCTTAACCAGAGTGTAATGCGCATGAAGCACATTGAAGTGGTGAAAAGGCTGATGGAAGGTGTTTTCTAGTTGGACCCATTTATTTTCCTTGCTCATGTCTAATCCTCCTTTTGACTGGAGATTACTTTGCAAGATCCTCGTTATGCTAAAATGTGTTGTTAAATGCTAATTAAGAAAAGATAATAGGTTGAACTTTTAGACTAGTTCAGTAATCAGATGCCTTCAGCTAACATACATGCTTGTTTCCTCATCCTAGAACAACTTGAGGTTGCAATTTCTCCCCATGGAAGAACTTTTCCCATGTTTTCTTGGAAACTAACTTTTTTTCTGTTGTTCTAGTTCAGTTGATTATAATCTGGTTTTTCAGTGAATTTACACTAACATTCATTAAACTAGTTTATTTAGCCATAAGAAAGATCAGTGACTGGAGGTCTTTATATACTACCACATGGCAACTGGCTCATAGCAGAGTAGTGATTATTGTTGCAGTGTCCAATCCATCTCTTCTGCCCTGCTAAATAAATAAATGATACAATTAAACAGTTTAGAGTTGTGATGCAAATAATTTCCGATTTGCTTCAAAAGATCCTCTAACACTAGTTTGGAGAATAAGCTGCATTTACTGCAGTTTGCGTGTTGCATGATCACATACTACAAAAATGCCACTAAAATACAAAGGGGCTGAACATAACAGCAATATCGATTACAGAGAAGGGAGGAGACGCAGGTCTGCCCAGCCTCTGCTGTATCACACAGCCCAGCACATGCATGTCAAACGATGTGAAACTGATGGTCTTTGAAGAGGTCAATAAAAGCCTTATCAACATTCTGCTGCGGCAAATCTTTTCTAGAGTCCACAGCAGAACTGGGTTAGAGAATCTTTTGAAGATATTTGTAGAACATATCTGCTGAATTTGTAGAACTTTAATCTGCTGAATAGGATTTAGAAAACGTATTCTACTGTCTAAATATATATTAGCAATATTTTTTTACTCTTGAATTTTTGTTGAATAAATTAGACTGAATTAGAATAGTTCATTAATTCATTGCTCAGTGTCCTCATAATTGCAGAAGTTTGGCTCTGTTGAGAAAACAAAAAATCTATTTTTCTGTAATAAGATGAATTTCACAGAATGTACCTTGAAATTTTTCAAAATATGAAGCGTTATGAAATCTTTGACATGAGATCTGAATGAAAATAGAGGGTAGTGTGGAAATACATTGTGCCATGTATTTCCCAGAAATAACAGCTGGCCATTTATCATATTGTCTGGTCTTATAATTTCCA
>WHYT01017750.1:194464-209373 GCA_009806455.1 Tetrax tetrax | reverse complement strand
TACCACATGGCAACTGGCTCATAGCAGAGTAGTGATTATTGTTGCAGTGTCCAATCCATCTCTTCTGCCCTGCTAAATAAATAAATGATACAATTAAACAGTTTAGAGTTGTGATGCAAATAATTTCCGATTTGCTTCAAAAGATCCTCTAACACTAGTTTGGAGAATAAGCTGCATTTACTGCAGTTTGCGTGTTGCATGATCACATACTACAAAAATGCCACTAAAATACAAAGGGGCTGAACATAACAGCAATATCGATTACAGAGAAGGGAGGAGACGCAGGTCTGCCCAGCCTCTGCTGTATCACACAGCCCAGCACATGCATGTCAAACGATGTGAAACTGATGGTCTTTGAAGAGGTCAATAAAAGCCTTATCAACATTCTGCTGCGGCAAATCTTTTCTAGAGTCCACAGCAGAACTGGGTTAGAGAATCTTTTGAAGATATTTGTAGAACATATCTGCTGAATTTGTAGAACTTTAATCTGCTGAATAGGATTTAGAAAACGTATTCTACTGTCTAAATATATATTAGCAATATTTTTTTACTCTTGAATTTTTGTTGAATAAATTAGACTGAATTAGAATAGTTCATTAATTCATTGCTCAGTGTCCTCATAATTGCAGAAGTTTGGCTCTGTTGAGAAAACAAAAAATCTATTTTTCTGTAATAAGATGAATTTCACAGAATGTACCTTGAAATTTTTCAAAATATGAAGCGTTATGAAATCTTTGACATGAGATCTGAATGAAAATAGAGGGTAGTGTGGAAATACATTGTGCCATGTATTTCCCAGAAATAACAGCTGGCCATTTATCATATTGTCTGGTCTTATAATTTCCAGTGAAAAAATGATTTGATGACATATTTACCACTGATCTTCTTAAAAGACCTGGGTTCTCTATTCTCTGACAAACTGTAATTGAAGCTGAAAGCACAAATCAGAATTTGGCCTCAAAAGTAATAATATAATGAGGAAAAAAAAACAGTCTTAGTTTGGATTGCAAGCTTATTGGCTTATGGAAAATGTTGCTATAAGTAGTTCACATGGATATAAAGTCAAGCTCTTTGGATCGTTAAACCTAGACTGAAAATAAATCACTCTATTACAGACCCAACGAAAGTAGAGTAATATCATCTCATGTGAATGCATTTATGCTCTGCTTTTGCCGTATAGTAAGCTATACGGATTTTAAAAAAGGGAGGCAAGTCTTAAAAACCATCAAAAGCCAGTGATGAGGGGTGGATTACTTAGAAAGTTAATCAAGCTTGAAATCCTATTAATAATTGTTCCATGTTGTTTTCTAGCCTTGCTGATCAATCAGCACTGTATCTGTATGTGGCCACCGTATTGCCCTTTCTGGGCAGAATTTATTCTCAGATTCCCAGTAACTAGTGTAAAAATTGTGTTTTTTTTTTTTCTGTATAAGCATACATGGTTTTGATCCATGACAAAGAATGAAAACTTCAGAAGACAGGTACAATACAGTGAAGGATAAATCAGCTCTGCAAATTAATTTTGCCTAACCATGCTGCTGCATTTAAATCTTGACTTAAAGGGGAATTTGTATTTGTTATATTAGTCAGTTCCAAATCATTCCACTAAAACTTCCATAAAACATCATTACTATTTAAAATTATGGTCTTCTGCTCTCCATGCTTCTGCTTTGAAAACTGAGTCAGACACCGCGTCTGTTTGACAGAGATTGTGAAACAAGCATCAGAGCTTCTGATCGTTATTGATCTGATCTACATGACCAAACAGCTAATATAGCTTTACTCCTTTTATGAACTACTTGAGTGTAGTGTATTTTTACCACACTTCATCAAACTTCTTTCCAGTATTTCTCTAATGGTAACTTCTGATTCAAATTTTCTTCAACCAACTCCCCTTGTTCTTTCAAATTCTTTACAAAAATGCCCAGCTATATGATTGGTAGCAATACGCTGTGATGCTAGTAAGGTTACTTACTACCCTCTCTGGGGCATCACTATATGTGTGGATGTTTCCTATTTATTCCACCTACTCAGAATTCTTTCCTTCTTTTGCACTCTAGTGGATGATTGGTGATATATATAGAAATAAGTTATGTATGTAGAACACGAACGCAAAAACCGTTACTCAAATCATTAAACTTAAAAGGGAGGTAGGGGAGTGGAACAGGGTACAGATCAATGACCTAAGTTACATATGCAGATTCTGTGCCTTGGCAACCTTTAAAGCTCCTAATTTTAAAATACAGATTTTACTTTTTTGGCATCAGATCATATTGCAATCATATCCGTATTAGGAATCTTATCAGAATTATCCCAGATGTGTAGGCAGAACTTGCTTCCCTGTGGAGGACTGTTCTGCAGATAAGTGAATTTGGTCTTGAGCCCTGAAAAGGACACCTTGCACCTTCCTCTAAAACGTTAATGGAAAAAAAGATTCTCACGCATATTTTAGTTAAAGTGACTCACGCAATGATCAGCTCCTTCAGTTTCTTACCTGATCTGAATGGAGTAAAAGGCATCTGCATCCTGGATGTTCTATAGTTTCTGTTCACAGTGATGCTGGAGTAATGTTACAGACTATTCACAATGAATACCTTGCTAGTATTGCTAGTACACAGTTAAAATCTTGCTATTACTGCTAGTAAACCATTAGTCAGTTTCTAACGTAATTTCTTATGCTAGAAGAGTACTTTATTCCACCAAATTTTCTTCAGGTGTTACTGAAGCTGCTTCACAAGAAAAAAAATCAGTAAGGGTAAAATAAGGGTAAAAAAATGTTGGCTGCTTGTGTTCAAATATATCTGTAAATTCAACCTCCTTTGTCAGATAATTTGTTTGAAGTTATGTAAAACTTGGCAGGGAGCCAAGCTTGTTCCAATGACTGATAATTTCTTTCTCTGGTTATTAGATTTCTATGTTTGCAATCATTTCTCATTCTCCTAATGTAATGTCATTTCTTGACAGACCACCCATCATCATTTAATTTCATCTGCTGGGAAAACTGTGCCAGTCTATTCCTCTTCAACGAAGGAGCCATATATCAAAAGTTTTTTTAATCCTAATATGCAATCAGAATTGATTATTCTGTAGTTCTTAACATACACTATTATATGAGAATAAGTAGATTTTTTCAAACATTAGCCACTACTTTTTTTTTTTTATTAATCTTTTGAATTTCTTATAACTTTTTTCCAGGCAACTGAACAATATTTCTTTGAATGTGATGTGCAGAATTTTAATAGATATGAAAAATCCAAAGACAGGCTAAAACCCTGTTAGCCTGCATCTTGTCAAGTTATCTTGCAGTACTTATATTTGAGAATTAACATTCAAATATAGACTTGTATAATCATAACCTAAGTTCAACTTTCAAATTGTTTTATAGGGTTGAAAAGGTGCATAGGGATCATCTGCTTTGAATTTCTAGGCACATATTGTCTTTCAAAATTAATGTTACAGGAATCAAGACACGAGGTATGTCTTTATGAAGAATACCTTACATTTAGTGTGATCATGAGTGTAGGAATATTAGCAACATGGCTGAGGGAAAATAATTGCTTCAGTCCTGTCATACTAAATTGAACTGAAGCCTGAGATCAACATTTTCTAAAGTTTGAAAGCTGTTTATCTCTCTTCGGTCTCACTTTTATTGCTGGATAACTCACACTAGTTTCATAATGGAAAATTAATATTAGATATTAGGAACAAAAATTCTATCATCAAGATTAGATTACATGAGATTAGAGATCCCTTGTCCAGAGACAGGATGCAGTCTCCATGATTGGAGATACTCACAACTTGCTTACATGATGTCCTTTGTCTAGCATTGAACTTCAGCCGTTTTCTGAACTGGTCCTTGGGGAAGACAATCTTTTGAGAGACTCTCCAACCTGAACTATTCTATGGCACTCTAATTTTTTAGTCATCTTGTGATTTGGGAACATGTTTCAGTGTTTCTTCATATTGTCTCAGTCAAATTGTACATTCAAGTGAAACTTGTATTGCTTAGACAGTTTTCAAACAAGGACTTCAGCATCCACCTCATCTATTCAGAATGCATCAGGTTTTATTCGAAGCATGCCAGTCGTAAGAACGTATTCCTTGTATCTATAAGCTGCTTCTAATATTTGCTGTTTTTTCCTTTTGGATTAAAACTCCGTAATAACACTGGATTTACTCTCAAGATTTCCATCTGAACTTTTAAAGAAGTTTCTTGTATAGCATGTACACAGCATCTTTCAATGAACTGGTTAATTTCTGGCTTCTATTAGTTTAGTGGAACTCAGAGTAAAGCTTTGGCCCTTGCCAGCTACTTCTCAAAATATAGAGGAATGTATATTTTAATTTGTTCTTTGTGATTCTTGAAAACCATCCTTTTGTGGCCATGAGTAGCAAAGACTTCTCATAATGATCCATAATTACTTGTCAGCCTTGAAGAAAGAGTTTCATCCTCAATTTAGCTCCTATCTTTAATTGTGTAAGTAGATATTTCTATGGGACTATAGTTAAAAATAATGCTTATTATAATTATATATTTATTTGCCTAAAATGTTTACATATCTTTTTGGCTTTTATTTTGTGCAAATGTTCTAATAAAAATTAATGTTAAGCTAATATGGGAGATAATTTGTGGCAAAAGTTTTTAATTCATAAATATAAATATTCACATTGAAAACCTAATTCTCTGAACTTATGCTCAGCATTTAGGAAAATTAAACAATGCCTTGCAATAAACCTTTATTAACAGCTTCAAAAAGTATCATGCCTGATAAGGAAGTTCCTTAGTGAATTTTGACTAATCCTTATGAAAAAAAAATTGCAATTTCCTAGAATACAATCATAAATTGAAAGATATTAAAATAATATAATAGAGAACTGGTTTATTAATCATTCTCTGGCTTAGATCGTATTTGGGTAAATATTCATTTAAGTTACTGAGAGCTTTACCTGAATAAATGCCTGGAAAATATATGCAGAATTTTGCTGCTGACAAGCCTTAGAAGAGAAGGAAGGTGTTGAGGGGAGAAAAGAAAGACAGAATTTCTTGTAAAAGACTGCAGAATAGAGGCCACTGGAAGACTGAGACCTATAATGATTTCTTTTTTTTTCTCTTATATATACAGCAAATGGAATTGGTGAAGAAAAGCTTCATTTTAATGCACATCATAAAAAAAATTTGCATCCTTTTTGTTTTTTTAAAAAGTCTATGAATATTTTTAAAATCTCTGCCTTCAATGTTAATAACAAGAAGATCAAGGTCCAATTTGAGGTTGAGAGATGACCATTATTACATTCACCACTAATTTCACAAAGGAGTCCTGGATAACTTAAGGAAAAAAGTGTTTTCTCTTGAAAACTGAAAACATCCTAGGATCTGCTCCAAAAGCAGAGACTCGTCTTTTACGAGTCTCAGCTTTGTGGGGCATGTCAGACCTGTGAGTCACACTTGGTGGTTCTCTGAATCTTGCTCTTTGTTGTTTTTAAAAAAATGTTACCATAAAGCTCCTGAGGACATTTGTGCATGGAGACACAAGAAAATTTGTAGCAAAGTTATTACTTGTGTAGATATTCCTATTCCAAAATGATAACCACTTTACTACAGTTTAGTGTGCACAAGCTGCACACTAAGCTACTTGAAAAAAAGGTGTATACAGCAAGACAATTGTACCAGCAAAAGGGAAAAACCGTCTCAAGAGTGTTATCCTTCTATACACTTTCTAGTAGAAAAAGAAAAGCCTGCTCGAATGTAAAGAGGAAAACATATTTACCCATCACATCTATGAACATAACTTCTCATTCTCATGCCTTGCCTTACCTTCTCCTTCCTCTTCCAATTGAACTTCCTTTTCCCCTTCCTATTCCAATTTTCCTGTTGCAAGCAAGGAACCTTTTTATTCTTGTCCTTAAGGCAGGGAAAGTTTTCTACATATCAAACATACCTACCTTACTTCTGTGCAGCAAGTATAAAGCAAAATTTTAGTTTTGGGGTGGGTTTGTTGTTGTTGTTGTTGTTGTTGTTTTACAGTGATTAAATTTAACTAATCCTACTTTGGTCTTTTTCTGTATCCCCTTTTATAGGCAGAGTTCAACTTTTCAGTGCATTTGTGTTAATGTCAGTGTAAAATCTCAGCTTCACGGGGTAGCACTTACTTGAGTATGCTGAGTTACACTGAAGCCAGTCGCAAACCTTTTACATTACAAGCACCAACTCTCTGTAATATTTCATTAAGCTGTGAAAGGCTACAATAGTAATTTTAACTGACAACTCAGCTCTTTTTTTTTTGCTGATCTTTAAAAGTCCTTATGCTTTCCCCAAAATGTAAATCTCTGGTTCTACCATATCTTTTTCTTTATCTCATAAAAGCAAATGAGATTTTTTTTTTTTTTTAATGAATGACAATGCCTTTAGATTCAAAATAATTTTAGTTTCTCTTATATTAGACCTCTATATATCTTTCAAATGTTCTCTCATGAATACTTCTGTGGCTTTCTATACTCCACTGTTCTCTCTGAGGGAGAGAACATTTGAAAAAGATAACCATATTTTAATTTTTATGCAGTACCTTTGCCAAGTTGGGTCTACTTGCTGATAAATTCTTTTCTTTTTTATTTTTGAGCTTCTTTTGATGCTTTGTTGAGGCAAGCTCAGCTCTTTCACTTAAGGGAAGAATGAAGCTGAACTTACTGAGGAATGCAAGTCTGTGTGGTTGGTATTTTTTATGTCCTGTCTCCCCTGCTTATTTAATATATCTGTAATGTACTCAAATTCTTTAGAACTATATTCTATTACCATCTGTAGAATGAGGTAGAAAAAGGAAAAGCAATAATCAGGAACATGATGAAACATTTTTGTAGTGCAAAGGTATATAAGAAGAGAAAGTAGGAGAGAAAAATTAACCCAGTAAATACATGAACTCTAATAGGTATAATACTAGTTTGATCCTAATGTCAAAGTTTTTGTAGATACAGAGGTAACTGGAGAGATGAAATCATAAATTGAGTGGTTGTACATGCATCTTGCAATGTCCAAGGTAAAGCTTACAGAGCACTTGTCACTTATTCTTTCATCTATATGCTATAATTATAGTTTATAATATACATTGCTGACATCAATTTGCATAGGAAGCAATATTTGTCAATGAGCAATAGTAAATGCACTTAAAACATTTTCAAGCATTAACTTCATTAACCATAGCCCTGTTGGGAGTCCTGGACCATGCAATTCTCTTGTTCATGTTGTTCTGTTTGTATCTTTATTCATGACAGCTGAATCAGGTAGGCTGCTTGATGTCCTTGCTGTGTATGGCACTGAACCAATGTGAGTCAGCAAACGTTAATACAGGAGAATTTATGGCCCGTCAGAAAAACCCAGAAATACTAACAACTCTAAGTGAAGCTTATCTTGATGGATTTAATAGGCAAACTCATTCCATGTACTTTCATAAACACATGTTTTCAGGCTTTGTATTCAAGTGAAGATGTAGAAATTTGTAGTGAGAGATGGAAAAAAACGTGAACTACTGTAGAGGACATGGTAAGATTTAAGAATATAATTAAGTTCTTTTACATCTGAGAATGCACTTATCACCGTCTTAACATAAGAAGCCTTTAAGAATTTTTTTTTTAATTGGAATTGGGAGACTTTAAGGATCTAGTGAAGCATATATTTAATTGAATTAACTTTTTACTTGAGGAGTTATAGCATATTTAAAATGAACTGCATTATCTTCATATCAGGTAGGAACCACAAGAGTAAGATTTATTGTAATTTGCAGTTTTTACCTAATTTGCAATTTTTACCTGAAAAACAAACTCAGATGAGGAAGTCTGCTAGAAGATAAAATGAGATATCATGGGAACTAGTAAGCAGTTGATATTAAAATGGTTTGAATAAATTATAAAGATAGTCTTCTCCAGTCCCAGCTGACTTCAAATCAGGCTCTGCTTGTTGTTTCTAATACCCAATTTCTGTGTTTCCAAGTATTAATGCAAAAAAAAAAAAAGAACAAGATGATTAGGGCTGGGAGTATTCTTTTTATCCTTCACTTACATAATGATATCCTTTTCCTTATATTTCAACAATCTCAGGAGATGTCAGCTTAAAATGAGGTCCCCATTATGATAGGCACCTCACAAGAAAATTAGGAGGGAGAATCCCTGACTTTAAAAATATATGCCCTGGATGATCAAAGAAGCTGAAATAGGAGAAATGATCCCTTTTTACACACCTTGGAAGAGGACACTTAGAGCACAAGTCCTAGAGTAAAACAGGTCTTGTTTTTGTGTAAATTTGTACTGAGTTCAGATGCAGATGTTGTTTAACCACATGGGACCTACTGTAGGATCAATGCATTAGTGGATTTTCTTGCTTATATAATTTGGCAGTAGCACACTTGGACTTAAACTCAGGTCTGTTATAGCTCAGAGTAGTAATCTAAACACAAAACTAAGGTCTCCATCACTCTCATGAAAATATAGGTATATGTCAATTCCTGGAAAATACCACAAAACCCATATATATTCCATACACTTTTCCTCTACATCCGAGTCTTTCCTTGAAGAGAAGGACCTATATTATCCTAAGTACTGAGTAGTTTGCAAAGAAGGAAAGGATTTAAGTATCAAATGATGTCAAATGTAAGGAAGGCATCCATTACCCAGAGAGATTGGATTTAATATAGTTGGTTTTTTTTTTCCTCTTCAGTGTCTCCTTATTGGTGCTTTTCAAACAGCTGTCTGCTTTCTAGCTTTTGAAAAGGGTTTTTTTAAGGCAACTAACTTTCCACCTGAACTGTAAAAGGAAACAGATGCTGTAATATTGAGCTTTTCAGTAACCACTTTATGTCTAGCCATCACTGTAAGTGATGACATTGTAAAATATGTGACATTGTTTGAGCTTTTTTTTTTTTTTTTTTTTTTTTTTTTTTTTTTTTTGCTGTATGTTTTTGCTTGTCTTTGTTGGAAAGTAAAATAATTTATTTCTATTCATGACTTTCAGTAAACTCTTCATTATAGATTATTTTCCTTGGTTTCTGATTATCTTAGAAACTCAAACCAATCTGTAAGCTTCTCGGGTGCTCAGATGGCCTGATGCATTTTCTATTTCATCAACTCTTCTGAGTGATTTAGACAAGAATTAAGTTAAAAGCAGTATTTGGAGTTAGTCTTTAACTATGCAATCTTTATATGCCACCTAGAATTCTAAATCCAATAATCTCCCTAGATTTAAATTCAGATGGCATTCATTTTTATCTTTGGAGATCTGGTCAAATTTCCTCTTAAATCTTTGACATGTCTTCCACTAGTTTTATGAAAGCTATAGTAAATCCACTGTCTGCAGTTAGCCCCTAACTGTAAACAGACTGCTCCACCTTACATAGTCAATAATTAATTTTGACGATCCAAAGTCTGAACCTAAAACTTAACTGCTTAATTTACTGTAGCTCTACCTGCTTTCAGGTGAGGATATGACATACATTACTGTTAAATCAATGATAATTAGTAGGGACAAGTGAATTAATGTGCCTAATCTAAAAAAAAATCTTAAACACTTTGGATTGGAACATTTGTCTTGAACATCATTATCTTGACATTCCATACATGAAACACTTAAGAAAAAGTCCAATCAAAATAAAAACCAGTTTGACAGATAGCGTAAAGGAATTTCATTTGAGAGGACTGCAAAATGAGAGGTAGAAAATGCAGGACAGGAGAGGTCTTGTAAAAAAAAAATAACCTTCTTAAACCAAAGCATTTTAAAGTTCTCAGCTGAGGAGATACAACAGCATATACATTCTTTAAGTAAAGGATGGATTTATTTGCTTTACTGAGTCAGGACTAAGGCCTGTAGGTCATGTGCATTTTATTGGTCTAGTTGAAATCAACCATGACTTGGCTATAATTTAAGGATTTTCAAAAATCTTCTTTGCTGAGGTAGATTTCTGTTAAATATGCATTTCAGGAACTCAATGGAGGTATGCATATTTAACATTGTCAAACAAAATTTGGATTTAATATACTACTGAATATGATTTGCAAAGGCATATGCAAAAGTAGTAAGGGCTTTGAAGAAAAAGCAGCAATGTGTTTTAAGTCTGTAGTGTGAAAAATTTACCCAAGTTTTCTAGCTTTGCAGTGCAACCCTACCCATAGTCCTACCTTCAGGAAGTCATACATACCCTTCTAAAAAAAGACACTTGAAAATACGATATTTAGACTGCATGTGAAGTTCATGACAGAATCCTCTGTTCTCTCTTCTGTTTGTATAGTTAGAAGTTTAAGTCTGGACCTTGAATCTGGCAAACACAACTAGAGTTTGTAACACAAGTCTATATACCAGGTAACTTTGCCTGAGTAGAGCAGTCTATCCTTTTTCAGCCAAAATGGACAACTTTTCAACAGTTTTTCTAGTTCTGTACTGCTTCGCCTGCCTTTACTCCCAGACAACAGGATTCCTCAACCTTATCAGTCTCATTTCACAACGTGTTTAATTACTATTCACGTAGCAAAATAAAGGGACTCAGGCTCTTCGGTGTTTGAAAACTATATATTTTCATAAAGTAGCTGAAAATTGCCTCACTTTGGTCATGCAAAAGGTAATGAAATTTACCACAGTCATGAATGCTAACACGCAGTGACAACACTACATAAAAAGTAGCAATCATCACAGAAGCAAAACCACAGAACTAAAATAATCATATCAACCTCAGTTACTACAGGAACAGTCATGGTTTGCTCATCCTTCCCACACCTGACTGCAGACTCAAAAGCTGTAGATTGAGCAAACAGCAAGTCTGGAAAAGATTTAGTCCTCAGGTAGTGTTTGCCTCCCGTGGTGCCTCAGCCTTACAGATCTAAAAATCCTCAATGTTCTGAACCACTATGTGCATTTACTACTTGTGTATGTTTGGCTGTTATCCAAAAATGGATAACATGTGTTCATGTATTTTAACAAATTCACTCTACCTGTGCCACACTCAATAAATTTCTTCTTTCTTTTTTTTTCTTTGGTCACTCCCAATATGCAAGTATTGTCCATGCCTGAATGCACTGTCAAGATGACCATTTTCTTCTTATTACTGAGTGATTGCAGCACTTATTTTTAGGGAGGGTGACATAACTGGCATCCTCTGACCCTGAGCAGTTTCCATTCAACATCACTTTCACTAGCCCTTGCCCCTCAACTTTTGTCAAGTGTCATAGCAAAATAAGACGTTTATGAAAAAAAAAATAAAAATAAAATCTGAAGAATACAAAAGGTGGTGAATTTATTTCTACTAAGACTTCAGGTAGATTGAAGGAATCACACAAATTGTTAAGGGATGTTAAGAGTGGCCACCACCTCCAGCAGTTTGGAGCCTGAGGATCCCTCCTGCCTAGCTTCTGGAGCCCAGCCCTGACACCTAAGGACCTGGGGTCTCCATGCTGTGGTGATGGATGTGCCTGCTGCTTTCCTGTTTGCAGATTCAGCCAGCAGTGAAGATGAGTACTTGTTCCAGAGACACATCCACACAGACAACATGGACATGGCTGACTACCCGGACCCCAACTCACTCCAGCAGCTGACACCACAGGCCAGGGGAGCCTACACCTCTGCTCTGACTCCAGTTGCTGCCCCAGTATCCAGTCACACCAGTCCCCTCAGCAGTAGGCACTTAGTGCTGTAGCACACACATAGAGGATGGAGTGTGAGATTACACAGACATAGCCAGTAAAGGACTTTGTAAGAAGGTAGGGCAGACTGCAGTGATTAGGTGCAGGGCTCAGTCAGACAAGCATACTGACTGACCCCTTTTTACATGTGATTGGCCCTTTATATCTCTTTCCTTCTCTTCCCCAATTATTCCTACCCAATCTCCTTTCCCTTCATCAATTTACGTAATCTCACTGTCCACCTGCTCAGATATCCAGGTCCCCCTTATCTGTTGCAAGGTATGGGTTTACATTCAATTTCTTTGTAGCCCATCAATTAGTGTGAGCACTGAGGTTTGTTTCTTCTCACTCTGCCCACTGTGTTTGTCTGCCAGCTTTGTGTCGCTGTATGTTTTGTTCATTGCCTTCCCCTTTTCCTTTCCATCCCATTTTGTCAAGTTCCTTGAGCAGATGATTTTACTGAAGTCAGCATTCTCGCATTGTATATATCCTTATGAATTAGCGTGACTGACCAGGTTTGGTTCTTACAGAATCATATTACTATTGTATTAATAGAATTCTATTGCATAGAATCACATTACATAGAATTACGTATTATTACTGCCTCCCTTGTCGTTCATCAGTCAGGTTTCTTCCTCTGTATGTTCTGTTTGTTGCTTCCCACCATTTTTTATTGTCCCCTTTTACACCAGAAAGGTCTTTGACCAGGTACCCTTAATGGAGCAGATGCTCTCTCCTTCCCCGTAATCTTCAAGAAGCTGCTGCACACATCTTACTTTGGAGTGACAGAGTACCTAAATCAAATCAATTAACAAGCAAGGCATCTCGTAGGTCAGAGCAGTCCCTTAAAATGTAGTGTAAACCACTAGGATTACAAATAAAATCTCCAGTAAGGAAGAGAATTGGCTTTTATTAGCTCTAAATGTAACTAGGATGTCACCTGGGTATTGCTTCTTATATGAGCTGTCTCAGTAACTGCAGACGTCTTCAATCCCTGCTTTTCAATAACCTCCATTCTTCACCACAATGCACTTACTTCTTTTTGAGTTCTATATCTGAGAACTACGGTTTAGAAATAACATGGATTGTATTATGCTTTATTGTAAATACCACAGGAGTTCATGTTGATGTTGTGCTTTAGTGCTTTGTCTCCCAAATCAATCTGCTCTGATTTTTATCTTCATTGTAAGAAAGAGATTTCTCTCTCTCTTTTTCTCTCCCCCTCTCCCTTTTCCTTTTTTTTTCTAGTGTCCGTTTCAAATTTCTGAGTCTACAAATAATATATAGCATTTATCCATACAGTTCTTTTTGGCTGTATTTGTGAAAAAAAAATCATCAAGGGTGACTAAATCACTACTGTTGAGAAAAGTGAGGTTCAAAAAATTTTATAAGTCATCTAAAATCATACACCACTCAAACTGCAAATCTAGTGAACTTCCAGTAAATTTTTTGTCTCACTACTTGTGGACCCCAGAAGATAAAGAGGTCTTTTTCTTCTTTAAAATAATTTCATACTTACATGATTTTATATTTACTGAGTTAGATGTCCAATACTTTTATTTTATTCTGCTGTGCTTTCACTTTCCTAGGAAAATTTCATCTTTAGTGTAAAACCACAGAATACATAAGCATGTTAATGTGGTGGGTTGACCCTGGCTGGACGCCAGGTTCCCACCAAAGCTGTTCTATCACTCCCTTTCCTCAGCTGGACAGGGGAGACAAAATACAACAAAAGGCTCATGGGTGGAGATAAGGACAGGGAGACCACTCACCCATTACCATCATGGGCAAAACAGACTTGACTTGGGGAAATTAGCTTAATTTATTTTCAATCTAATCAGAGTAGCATAAGAAATAAAACACATTCCTCCTTCACCTCCCTCCTTCCTGGGCTCAATTTCACTCCTGATTTCTCTACCTCCTGCTCCTCCCAAGGAGAACAGGGGGGTGGGGTATGGGGGATTGCTGTCAGTCCATCAGTCTCTGCTGCTCCTTCCTCCTCAGAGGGAGGACTCCTCATTCTCTTCCCCTGCAGCAACCCTTTCTGTTCTTGATCTTCAGTTCTTTGAAATGTTAATATACACACCTGACTTTGGGGTTTGAATCATTACTCTGAGTTTTCTTGAACTTTTTGATATTATCAAGTGACATATTCTCGATGTCTGGATACAGAAGAAGGCAAGCTTCATTCACTTGTAGACTGGGACATTTACAGGGCATGTGCATCACATGGGGTTTGCATCTGCAGGAAACTTTCTTGAAGAGTACAGCACATTAGGCATAAGAATTATCTTAATATGATATTCCCCCAGTACTACTGTTTCAGAGAGAGCAGAAAAAAGTGAGGTAATGGGAGAACAATACTTTGCTCTGGAGAACCCTGACAGCTGATACAGTGTCATCTTCAAAGCTGCCTCCAATCAAGTACTCTATGAGGTTATAACTGCCAAATAGATGTTAGCATTACTACAATGAAAGAGAAATAATCATTCATTTAAATACCAGTAAAGTGCATCTGTCAGAGCTGTAGATGGCAGTGCCATATTCTATATCAGAGAACCTTTGACAAAATGCAGAAAAGGATCCTGATTTGTCAAGAAATAAACTTAGCTTGTTTGTTCACAGTTTGTTGATATAAAACAACTTCTTATTTCCTACGGTGGAAAAAAAAAGATGAAGTCTGCAGAAACCAGGAAGGTTTCAAGCCCGGTGAAGAGAAGTGAAGAATACATCTGATACTACTGATAATAAGTCAAATAGTTGACATATGAGACTTCATACATTTCCAGGGACATTTTGTGCTTAGTAGAAGAAATCTCTGTGGATTTCTAGAAGGCGGGTATTTGTTGAATGTAGGTATCAATCTAGAGTGAATATGTATACTTCACTTTATAATTTCACTAGACAGACTCCGGATAAAGAGTCAAGGTGGAAAAAAAAATATTTATATATGATGTTAATACTGACGTGCGGAAAACGGACTCCACAATCTGTAAGATTGTAAAGTAGGTATGTTTATTCAGCGCTGGGCAGCACGGGGGGGTAGTCCCACCAAAACCGTGCGCACCTTACGTGGCAACTCACTTTAAATTTATACAACCAAGTACTACATATTCATAAAGTTTCACAATACGCCTATACATATTCATTACCTAAACCCGCCTACTCTTGCTTCGTATGTTAATTAGCTTATCAGTCCCTCGCGCTTGCGCAAATCCTCCCAAAAATTGTGGGCAGGGGTCTTCGGTGGTCTTTTG
>WHYT01017750.1:170927-194444 GCA_009806455.1 Tetrax tetrax | reverse complement strand
CCTCGGTTCTTATCAGGAACTGCCTTGTGAAGCATGCGAGACTTCCCCCCTTTTTGGATAGTTTTCACAATAGTTAGTTAGTAAAGCATAAAGCATCATATATGTATTAGTATTCACAGCAATAATCAATAAATGCCGTATCTTTTAAGCGCATACGCATATAGTTGTGATTAACTTATTGTCCTTATTTCTATGCGGTCCTTTCCCCCTTATCAATACTTCACCATGTTTAGAAACTGCTCCATGTGCAAGATGCCTACAAACATTTCCTATATATCATAGAATCCAAAAAACTGTGAAGATAAAAAAATCCTTGCAAGAAGCCATCAGAAAAGCATTATAACTAAATACTTTTTCATGTCCATGTTACATAGCTGAACACGGTTTGGTATAAGTGAAGTTACTCCCAATCAGTGCCAATCTAAGCAAGGGATGAAGCAAGTGTTATAATTTTAAAGATAATCTTTTTTTTTTTCATTTTTAAATATCATGACCTACACTATACTAGTATAATGTTCAACTTTATTAAACAAACATGTAATAAATCCCTTTCTGCTGCTTTCTTTTTCTTTCTTTTTTTTTTTCTTTTTGGGTACCATACCATTTTTTGCCTTTAAAAAACCCTTCTTGAATACAAGAAAATCAGGACCCTTGTAGTACTGACTGAGCAGCACTATCTGAATACTTGATCCATGGCGCCTGGGTTTTAACTACACAATAGGACTATGTCAAAAGCTTAAAGGATTTTGATCTGAAACTATTATAGGTGCCCTTGGCACCTTTTTTAAATCTAGTGAAGCCAGTCAAGCAGATAAAAAGAGATAACTGGAAGTTTAGTGTGAATGATCTGGTTATGAATGCAGTGTTTTTCATACATCATAGCTTATTCCAGCAGCATTCCCTACAGGATACCATATGATTCAGAGTTAAAAGCTCTGATGTACATTTGATCAATTTTAGTTTGTCACTTGGAGGAAAAGCTGTCAAACTGCTATTAAACTAAGTTTCTCTTTATTCTGAAGTACAAAAAAGTAACACTTCAAATAATATGAGAATCAGGCAACGTGAACTTATACCATAATAGGGAGTGATGTCAGTAAAGCACCCCTGAGTAAAGGTAATTGCAATGGGACAAAATAACAAATACAGCTGATTTCTGTCTTTCAGAAAAGCATTCATTTAGGTAGACAATAAAGAAGACCCCACAGCAGCAAAAATGAAAACAATTCATTTTCTTAACACATTCCTAAAGGTTTTACAAACTAATTTAGAGTGCTGCAAATTGCTCTCTGGTGCCTTGGTGTTTCTCCTTTGCCTGGCAGTCATATTGCTGTAGGGCCCAAGGAAGGTAAAGAGTGCAGGAAGAGATGAGTTGATTCCTAGGTAAAGGAGTGATAAAATACATTTGACAGCAACACAGATATTAAAGGGAGATGGGACACCTGGGATTTCTGTTGTTCCACTTTCCAAACAAATTTTGTTCCATATTTTAGTCTTCCTTACTGGCATATTCTTAGATATTATAGTTAATTTAGAATCATAGAACAGTTTGAGTTGGAAGGGACCTTTAAAGGTCATTTAGTCCAACCCTTCAGCAATGAGCAGGGACATCTTCAATTGAATCAGGTGTTTTTAATATTTAAAAAGTAAAATATACCCTTCATGTCAGAGCCCTGAGGGCATCCCCAGGCCTGTCTGTCCCTGCGTGACCTCCTAGATGTTCCTGCACCTGACCATTGCCCAGGACCCTGTGTCAGCCCCTGCTCCAGTGATGACTCAGCAGGACCAGTCTCCAGCTCCCCACAGCCCTGCCCCACCATGGGCTCCACCAACCCATGGGCTCGTACCCCATCCCAGCCTTCAGCTGTGCTCATCCCCAGGGAGGTGTCCGATGCCCAGGACAGGGGTTGCCCTTGTGCCTCCCATCTGCCCTGCTGCTGGCTGGGGTGGTGGGATGGGCACTGCTGGTGAGGCCCTGCCCTGCCAGCCCGCAGGGGTGAGGAGCCCCTGACAGTCCTAGCCCCCTGACCCTGGGGAGCCACCAGCCCTGGCTGAGCTCTAACGGTTCTCACAGTAGGGCATCATGCTTTGTCCATGTCTGAAACACAGTTAATTTTCAGTAACTCCTGATTTTACATACATCTGGTGACCTCAGATGTTATTAACTGAGTAGGTGCTTTTTGAATTATAAATGTGTTAAAATCTAACTTGCCCTGACCTTGGTTTGAAAGGCAGAACTAAGAAGAGTTTCCTAGTGCATAAAGTGGTTGACCTGTGGTCACAATCAGAGACAGCTGATGTCTGACTGAAGATGAGCCAGGGCAGGGAAGGCAGCCCATCCAGCAAGTTCATCCCCTGGGCAGCACTGTGGAGGCAAACTTGTTCGTTCTCCAAGTTACAGTCAAGCTGGAGACATGGGGACCAGGAAAGTGGACAATAAAGTGGGTGGGAAACTGGGTGGACTGTCATGCTCAAAGGGTAATGACCAGCAGTACAAAGTCCAGTTGGTAGCCAGTGACTAGCAGTGCTCCTCGGGGGTCAAGAGTGGGACTAGTCCTACTTTGTGTCTTTATTAATGGTGTGGGTGATGGGATCGAAGGTCAGCAAGTTTGGGGATGCTTCCAGATTGCAGGACAGCGCTCCTACTCAGAGGGCTTTGGACAAGCTAGAAAAAATTGAGTGACTTAAACATCAGGAAATTTAGCAAAGCCAAAGTTCTGCACCTAGGATCCTGTAGAGGAAAATAGCCCAGCTAGAAAGCAACTGTATAGCAAAGGACCAGGCACTTCTGGTCCAAATTAAACATGATTAACAGTGCGCCCTTGCATCAAAAAAAGCCAGTCATGTCTTGGGAAGTATTAGCAAGACTGGAGCCCACAGGGTGGGGGAAGTGATTCTTCCCCTTTAATTGGCACTTGAGAGACTGCATCTGCAGTACTGCATCTAATTTTGTGTCCTCAGCACAAGAAAAAGATTCACAAAATGGAGCAAGTCCAGAGGAAGGGTAACAAAATGGTTGGGCAGCTGGAACACATGACATAAAGCACAAAGTGACAGACTAAGGTTTATTCCTCCTGAAAAGTCAGAGGTTAAGGGGAGATCTCATGGTGTTCTACAATCACCTAATCAAAAGATACCAAAATTGAAATAGATTCTCTCAGAAGTGCATAGTGGAAGGGCAAGAGGCAATAGACACAAACTGTAATATGGGAAATTCTAACTTGATACAAGGGGAAAAAAAACCACCACTGTGACAGCAGTCAAAGACTGGAACAGGTTGTCCAGACAGGTTACAAAATTTCCTCCTTTGAAGATTTTTAAAACCCATCTGGATGCTGCCCTGAGTAATCTGATCTAACTGGACCTGCTTTGAACAGGGCGGTTGCATGAGATGACAAGAGATCCTTTCCGTCTTACATGCTTTCTTGATTTCATGATTGATCTTAGTTTACCACCTGCACTGATGGGAAGGAGAGATGTCTGAGGCAATGTAAAGCTTAGTGGGTTTATTTTTAATGCATTGATGTCATTAACAGACATATCAATGATTCATTCGTTATGTGACTCAATGGGTTGCAGCCAGCTCAACGTCACATCATTGCTCCTGAGCTCTAAGGATTAAGTAGGATGTATATAACAAGAGAGTAATTATTTGCTTCAAAAAGTCACTTCAGCTACATTTAACAAATATAGCAACACTGTCTTGCTAGAATCCCCTGGTGTGGGGCATTTAAAGAGTTACTTAAGATATTAAGTAGAAGATCAACCTAAAAGCAATGCTGGAGACGTGGCTTGTTCAGAAGTAACACAACAGCAAAATTCCATGTTCTAATTCTTGAAAATGATTTTGTGCTTGTAAAATACGAAGTGTGGGGAAAGGGCTAATAGCATGTTTGAACTCTCTTTTTAATAGCAATACTGAAGAAAAGAAAGAAAAGAAAGCTTCCGTGTATCACACGTCCTGTAGCGTGGCAGAAAACTTTACCCTGCACTAGTCAGAGCAGCAGTACTGAAAGAGAAGAGAAAGAGATAAAGATGAGAATTTATAGCTTCCTTTATCAACCCTAGTAAATTTGTCCTTGGTAAGTGAGAAGGGGCATGGATTTTTTACTGATAGTAAAACCTTACAAGAATGAGAAACTACAATCACAAAGTAGAACAAGATAAAGTGGAAAGGTTCTGGGTCACAAAGCCTACTGTGTTCTATCAGAAACAGTCTCATATAATCCCTATCAGAAATTTAAGCACTTTGAAATTATTTTAAAGACTATCCTCTTCAAGCTTGACTTGCTCCTAACCAATCTCATAGTTTGACTTCATCCCTCTTCAGTGTTTTTCCAGACAGAGCCCAAGATTTTGCTGTGTGGATTTCTGAGTAAATATACTCTTCAGTACTTGGTTTAGCATCATTAAATGTGCTTAAATTGTGATTAAAGCTAAATTTAATCATCATTTAATCATAAAGTGATCATAGGATCATAGAATAGTTTGGGTTAGAAAGGACCTTTAAAGGTCATCTAGTCCAACCCCGCTGCAAGGAACAGGGATATCTCCAACTAAATTAGGTTGCTCAGAGCCTCATCCAACCTGGCCTTGAAAGTTTCCAGGGATGAGGCATCCACCACCTCTCTGGGCAACCTGTTCTAGTGCTTCAGTATGCTCATTGTAAAACTTTTTTCCTTATATCCAGTCTGAACCTGCCTCCCCCACTTTTTAAAACATTACCCCTCATCCTATCACAACAAGCCCTGCTAAAGAGTTTCTCCCCATCTTTCTTTTAAGCCCCCTTTAGGTACTGGAAGGCCCCTATAAGGCCTCCCCAGAGCCTTCTCTTCTCTAGGCTGAACAGCCCCAACTCTCTTAGCCTGTCCTCATAGGAGAGGTGCTCCAGCCCTCTGATCTGTGGCCTGCCTCTGGACCTTCTCCACCTGGTCCATGTCCTTCTTATGCTGGGGGCTCCAGAGCTGGATGCAGTACTCCAGGTGGGGTCTCACCAGGGCATCATAGAGGGGGAGAATCACCTCCCTCAACCTGCTGGACATGCTTCTTTTGATACAGCCCAGGATGTAGTTGGCTTACCATGCTGCAAGCACACATTGAGGGCTCATGTTGAGCTTTTCATCCACTAGTACCCCCAAGTATATTCATCTGTTGTCACAATTCATAAGCAGAAAAACTCTTCCTTGCATTACTTAGTTTTGCTTTAAAGATGAATTTTGAATTTTCTTTTAAATTAAGCAAAAATGGCAACTACTGATTGTACAAATGCAATGTTATTAAGGCAGTAGAGTTTTATGATTTCTCTAAGTGCTGCTTGGATCACTGTATCAGTCCTTCAATATCCCCGATTTACAGACAGGTAATTGCTGATGAGAAATCTAGCTAATTGCAATGTTTGTGTCTATTTGTCACTTCATCCACCGCAGTTCTGTAATTACCTACTATGGTTTAGCCACAGTCAGGAGGGATGGTGCCAGTACAGTGAAACTGATCTGAAGCACTGAGCTGACATGAAACTCACGCAGGTTCTAGCCTGTTACATGTCAGAACAATAATTTTCTTCCCTTGACGCTTTAAATCTAAAATTTCCACACAACAGTTTTACCAGCAGCAACTTCTGAAGCTGTGTCTCTATACTTAACCTTTCTAAAAAAGAAATTATAATTGATACTATAATTTTATACTAAAATAGACAGAAAGTTGGTTTAAAAAAAAAAGAAACCAACAACATGCTCTGTTGGGTGGAACTTGCTTTGAGACTACTAAAAAGGAATAGATGGAAATGGAACTGTCAGAAGAAAGGTTGAAAATCTCTTTACTCTTGACTCATCAAATTCTGTAAAAACCTTTAAGCATCCTGATAGTGTCATTAGCCTCGATTTTGCCTGAAGTTAAGCATATCATTATGTGCTTTGCTGAACTGGGTCTATTTGAGTTGCTGTTATAATTTGCTTATCTACAGATACACAAATTTATTTTTTATTTTTTGGAGTATTAGTCTCCATGTGTTTTATTTACATATATATATAGTATTAATGAAAATTCCCCAAACAAAAAAGCTTTGTTTCAATAATTTATTATATTGCATATCAGGAATAATATACTTTCTGTGAAGGCCCAGCTGAGAAAACTTCCTTTTTGTTAGTCTGGTTGATAACTATAGTGAACATAAGATTTTAAAGGAATAGAATCGTCCCAGAGAGCATGATCAAACTTATTTACCACGTAAAGGAACACATTTGCTTGACCTTTCTCAAGTATAAACTTTGAGAAAGATATTTAGCCTGGATATTAAGTTTTTTTAATAAATGTTATGACATTTTCTAAAGGTGTACTGAATCTTAAGTTGTCTTTTTGGTCTCATATATTAAACAAAAATTAATAAAATAAAAAATGTTCATATTTTCATCTCTTGCAAGCATGACCACTATCCAGTTATACACTGACCTTCACTATCACCTGAAGGACTATAGAATGCTCTGGAGTTGAATAGAAGGTTGAATTACTGGCATATTAGCTATTTGTGGTGTTGCAGTGAATGGATTCCAACCCCACCCGCTCTGCCCTTTTTTTTCCTCTCAGCATATTTTTTTTTATTTTAAGAATAAAAAGAAGTGTCATGACTATAAATCTTGAGCTGATGCATTTTTCTTCATTGATTCTAGAACACTGTTCTAGACTTTTGAGCCCTAGCAAAACATAAGCCTTTATTTTAATCTAATTTTAATAGTCCTTTACCTTTTTTTTTTTTCCTGCTCAAAATTTTGATGTTATAAAAGTTTACTTAGGAAAGCTTTTGCAATAAGATTCTGAAGGTAGTGAAAAAAAAAAATCTCCCCACGGAAAGGAATCATGAGGAAAGAGATTAGATTTGAAGATGAGGCTACTGTAGATCAGCAAATACCTACTTCTGTACTTACAAAAGAACAGGTGTGCAGTGATTTGTGGGTGTACACTCTCTTCATGTTGATGGAGTTGGTTTAAAGGAAAGGCATGATGTTGACCTTTTTCAATTATTCAGTAATATTTTTGGCAACTTTATCTACAACCTTCATAAGAAAGAAAACAGCAAATTGTCTTTTCAGAGCAAAGGGCAAACATATTTCCAGGAGAGATGGCATTTATTTGCAACAGAAGTAATTCTGTTAACTGAACGATAAGCTGGGTCCCAGTATTCATTGCTTTGCAGTCAATGATTGAATAGTTTCAAGCTGATTACCACCTGATAAATGAAATCTAAAACTTTCTTTTGTTTTGACATGTTAGAGAGAATTACAGAAACTCGGTCACAATTTTTTAATTTAGTCAGTGATCCCATGAATTATGAGTACCTGAGATCTAGGAATACTGGGGTAATTGTAAAGGACATGAGCCCAAATAGTGAGACAATGAGCCCTATAGACAGGAGACTCAATGCAGAGATGCATTTTCAGCACCGGCTTTTCCTCTCACATTCTTCATTTCATTTCACTGAGGCTGAAAGTAATTTGATTACTTTGGTAGACAAAGCAGATGTCACCACCATTTGCAGAAATCATCTAGTGATTTCCTTCTGTTCTAGGTCTAGGGAATTTTCTGCACTGAGTATTAGAAAAGTTGGCTTTGTGCACTGTAATAGCTAAACTGCACCTGGCCTGCCTGAATGCTAGATGAAGGAGTGCAAGATATTCTCTTAACCCTACTCAACAGAGAATAAGTCCTCAAAAGTTAATTGCCTTGTGATGCTACTCAGATAATTCAGATCCGGTTTTTCTTTCCTGGAAAATAACCACTAAAGTTCCTCTTCTGCGACCTATTTACATTAATATTTTAGAATGGTGCATAACTGCTGAGGGCACAGTAAATTATCTTGTACACTACTTGTACTTTTCAGTACAGATTTCTGTGAAGCTATCAAAGAAACACTGGGATCCATTAGTGTCCTCTAACTCATGTGCTATAGGCTTTCCCTGAAACAATTTGTTTGAGGGAGAACACAGATTTATTTTTTTAATGTCTAGTTTGGACTGAAAAACATCTAGTTAAGGGGAACCACCTACATCTTTGGTTGAGTGATGCTTGGACTGATTATCCTTTCTGTTAGTAATATATCCTATTTTTTTTATATAATATATCTAGATTATTTTTCCACCTGTAGCTATTTGTTGGATCCTAGGCATTTGTCAATCTGACTAAATAGCCCTCTTTTATAAATTTCCTGTTTTTCATGCAGCTACTAATATATTCCTTGGTCTTCTTTTCATCAAGCTAAACAGCTTGGAGCTCCTGGATAGAATTACTGGCAGGGTTATTTCACAATAGTTAAGTCATTCCATACATCTTGTCTGTATCCTTCAATTTATCAACATTGTTTAGGAACTGAGGAACAAATTGCATCACTAGGCAATTCATTTGCATTGCTGCCAAGAACAAAGGGAATATGATCTTTCTGATCCAATATAAGATTTTATTATATTTATGCAACAGAGGAATACATTGCTTCTATTGAAATAGGAGCTTATGTTCAGCTGATTACCCATTAAGCACTTGTAATCCTGTTGTGATTTAGCCCGAGTCACCACACAGTGGGATTGGGGACAGAAATAGGGAAGAAAGGAAAACTGGTGGGTTAAGATAAAGACAGTTTACTAAAACAGCAAACTACCATAATAATAAAATATAAGGATATTAAAATATACAAAATCAACAATGTACAATTTCTCACCACCTGATGTCCCAATGACCGATGCAGCCTGTCCCAAGCAGCGATCACGGAAACGAAACTGAGCAGCAAGGAAAGGAGCAAAAGCAAGCCAATAAGGTAGAGGGAATGATGCCAGTGAGCAAGATAAAAAGACAAGATGGAAAAATATGGAAGGTGGATGCAAAGGATGCCCCCTCCCATGGGCAACCCCCACTTATATACTGAGCATGACGTTTATGGCATGGAATACTCTCTTTGGCCAGTTTGGGTCAATTATTCTGTCTCTTTTGCCCAGCTTCCTGCATCTGCACATTGGCGAGACTTGGAAAGCCAGACAGTGTCCTTGGTCCCCTTAACAACAACTCATATCATCAGGGTGTTTTTGTCAACATTCTTCACATATGAAATCCAAAACACACCAGCTACTGAGAGGAAAATTAACTCCATCGCTGCCGAAACCAGGACAGATTGTTTTGAAGATTTTTCCATTTTTATAATCATTGTGGCGTCTAGAAACCACATAAGTAATGATTTTTTTGTTTTCTTCCAAAGCACTGATAAAAATGTTGCATACAATACCGCAAAGAACTCAACCTCGCAGAACTCAGTAGAATATACACTCTCTAAGAAGATTCCCATTTATAGTTGCATCTTGAAACCTATCAGTCAATCAAGTTTTAATCCCATTAATATCTACAATACTCATTTGCAGTTGGCTGAGCCTCATTTTTAATAACCAGTATCTGCAGAAAAGCTCAGAAATTATTTCAGCAATGAAGAGTTCTATTAAACTTACATCCTTACACTGTTTTTCAGGTTCACAGAAGCCTCCTGTAAAACCTTGGGATATCTTAAAAAATAACTACTGTTATTGAAAACACTGTTATTAAATGAAATCGGTTGTCAACACCTATTTCCTATAGAAGTACAATGAAGAGTGGTGGTTTTATTATTAATACTGTTTTGTACTAGCAATTGTATTATTGCTCTTGGGTCATTCTGGCAGTCCTTTGAATACTTAGCTCGTGACAATTGCTTATCTGAACTCTTAGCAAATAGCCAAAATATAGATCTCAGAATTTATCACATTGTCCTAATACTTATGGAAATTCAACATAAATGATAGAAGAATCTCACATAAATTTTAATATTCTAGGAAATAAAGTATATAAATCCACTGATGTACTTTAGACATTCTGTTCAATACTATACTGTTTCCTGTTCAAATGGAAAGTAGTGTATTTTGAAAGCATTTATCGTATTATGAAAATATTTTATTATTTCCCAAAAGCGCAATACTTATTGGAAGAAAACACTTATTGGACTATTTTTCTTGGTTATTTATACTAGTTCTACTACCTTATTTTGTAAAAGTCAATTCTATTTTTAGAATTATTTAAATTTTTTAGACACAAAACCCATCATTATTTTGTAATTGGTTGCCAAGACATTTCTCCATTTCCTTTTACTTCCCTTATAATTTTCTACAGTTCCAAGCACCTAATCTTTATGACTTATGAAACTTTTTTCTTTTCTTTCATTTCTTCATTTTCTTTTGTACTGTAATTTTTATACACATATTTTTACCGTCCTTCTAGACCATGTCACTGGATTATTTTACCTAATCTTGTTGTCTTTGTCTGAAGGATCATAGTTTTCTTTGAGCGGTCTTAGAGAGTTTCCAAGTTATATTTTTTGGCCTGCTTCTTCTTCTTCCAGTTGACCCACTTCAGAACTGTCTTGTGCTTCCCAAAATTTCAGAATTGAATCTCACTTTCATTTCTCAACACTTTCAGGTGATGTAGTTTTATCATATCAAAACATTAGGAAGATCAATGTTTTCCATGCTTTTCAGAAAGTGGTACAACGGTAGCTGGACAGTTAACAGTGGATAAGATCATTATTGGCACTAAAAGTTAGTGCAGGAAAACTATATCAGATTTCTGAGGAAAAAATATACTTTCACTATGTGCCCCTTCAAAAATCTACTTTGTCCATAGTTCCAGTTCTGATTCACAGTATTGGTTCCATAGGAAACCAATTGAAGAACTGAAGTTCTACTGTGAACTACAAAGGCAGTTTCTGAGGGTTCTGGAGGTCAGTTGACGCAAAATATGCTTAGACAGACGTCCATATAAGTGAACTTTTTATGAGTTAATGAAACATAAAGATACTTTACTTGTGTCATCCATAGTGCAAAAAAGTTTTGCCTATGGCTTCAGTGGAGAGGCTTTTGGAATAATTTTTCCACTCACATCACATTTCCATTTAGTTTTTGCAAGCTCTTGATTTCTCCTAAGGATCTTCAGTATTTCTTCCATACAGTTAATAGTGAACAAACTAACACATTATGGTTAATCTATTGCTATGCCTTTATTAGCTCTTGAAGTCTCATTCCACCCTGTCATAGGTTACTAGAGTTATTTTCAAAACTGTCAAGAGTTTTTGGGATGTGTTAAGACTCTAGTAACTGGTAATCAATGAGCACCAGGGACCTAAGTCTTCTTAACCACATCACAAATTTAATCTAGTGGATTATCAGACTTGGCAAATATTCAAATGAAAGCTCCTTGCTTCCTTGAATTGAGGCTTTCAACTAAGAAAAATAACTTTGCACCAGCACACAGATGCTTTGAACTATAGTGCAAGTAGGTATACAAGTGCGCTGGGGAGTTACTTGATTTTACTTGGAAGTATTTTTTAATATTTTTGAGATGGTAAGCGAGGGAATCAATCACCAAAGAAAGACAGAGTTACTTTGACCTTTCAAAGCATGTTAACTGCCTACAAATAAGGGTCCCAATAACCATGGCGTTATGCTATATAATTGTAGCAGCCAAGTAAGCTATCTCAATTTTGTCTCAGTATTTGGAGCAGAAGCAAAGAAAAAAATTTACATTTTCCACAATTCTGAAAAAAAAAAAAAGTATTTTTTGAAGCAAAAATTAAATGAAAGAAAAACAGTATTGTGACTACAATGCTGGCTGTCACTGATGTGAGAAGGCAAAAATGTAAAGATGACTGGAGATGAGAAAATACCAGATATCATGTTCTTTCAGGCATTTGAGACAAATTAAATCAAAACATTTTTCTATTTAAATTGTAAATATCTAATGTGAAACTGATTTTACTTTTAAAATAAATAAATTCAACAACAGAGCTAGTTATTTGTTTTCAATTTACAGCTGTTTAATGATTAATGTCTACATTACATTCTATTTTCTGTCAGAACAGAGAGGCCAAATAGGTCCGTGTGATAACACTGATGCTAAGAAAAGTTCAGTGGTGCAATGGTGGTACTGTCATTTGCCAGAGCATGTTAGAGACACAGAAAACTCTTTCATATATTCAGGAGTCTGAATGTTAGATTATCTCAGGGTGGTAAAAAGCCATATAACACTGTTGCCTTTAAAACCTGGATGATATATCCAAAGAAAAACAAGAATAGAAATATTTCTGTTTTACACATCCATGCAATTCCTATTACTGCTCATGGAAGCTGAGAAAATTTTGTAGCCTGAGCACACACTTTCAGTGTGAGTTTTCTCCTGGAGGTAATTGAAGGAGACTTGTTTGCTTCTTTGGCATTTGTTGAGGTCATAGATTTGTGTACCAGCCTCTGATTTAAAGAAGTATTTTTCTTTCACATGCAAAGGACCCTCAAAGCATCTTGGTGATCACTTAGTAGAAATCAAAGATCAGCCTGAACCTGATGAGGGGCTAAAGGTACGAGTAGTGCCATGGCAGCCAAGGGCAGGCAGCAGCTAGGACACTGAGAGCATGGCTATCAATGGACAAGAGCACAGGCAAGGAGTTGATTTGGATGGAAGACATCAGCATTCTGACACGTGCAGATGCCTTCACAGAGCATTGTCAAGGCTGTTGATACAGAGGTCAGCTGCAGAGAACAACAGAGAACATGACCTCTTCTGAGGAGCCTAAATAGCCATGGCTAAATGCAAAGACTTGGTATAGATAGCAGTGCATTTGAAAAAAAGCGCTGCTGATCTGCAAGTCCTCAGCCAAGCCACAGAAGAGTGGGCACATTACTGGATGTCTTTTTGCCATAGATTTGTCAATGTTAAACTTGCCTTCTACAGATTGGCAGAAGTTTGCCACGGCTATTTGCCTTAATGCAAAAGCTACTTGCTCTGAGACAAGGTTCAGGGCTTGGATGTGAGCGACTGCCTGTACATTCCTAGCACTGCTCAGACTCGAAGAGTCATGGCCTGTTGTTAAATCTGTGGAAGGCAGTGCAGTTTCTGGTACTGATAATGTACATGCAGAATGGGTTTCAGAAAGTAAAAATAAATTTGTTTGCCTCCAGGAATGTAACTGTGCTCTCCTGTTACTACAGACAAATTTATACACCTCTGAGCCACCTGTTTAGAGCTGAATGTCCTTTGATGATATAACCATGGTCTTGTCACTGGCACTGGAGTTTTTTCTGGAGACTCTCTGAGGTCTCCATAGAAGCTCATGCTACTACTCATACTTCAGAGTTCACTGATTTGCTTGTCTTTATGTGCTGGTGCAGTGACATCAGTGCAGAAGCTGGAGGCTGTTAGTAGAAAGGTGGTGTATACAGGATATCTGGGTGGCCTGTGCTATGGGAATGAAGTTGTTGGATTCCTTCCTTGCTATGGGAAGGAAGTTGTCCTCACTGGGACACTCCTCAGAGCATACTGAGAGCACGGGGACCATAACACCCAGTTGTAATTTACAGCCTGAATCCACCCTTCTGTGTACATCTTTGTCCACTTTGCTCACCTGTGCTTACTCTCCTTAATCCACTGTTCGTGTCAGATTGCTGAGAATTGCCATTTCACATCCATTCCCAAAGGTGAGAGAGAGAATTTTCCAGTAGTTTTAGTCAGAACAAGAATTTTCTACCCTGATTAGCTGTATACCAATGACAGATATAAATCTATCCCTAAGGGACTAAGATGAGACATGTTATCTGTTTCTGAGCTTCACGATGATTGACTGCAGCCCTAATTAGGCCAAGGCATTCAGTTGCATTTTGTGTACCCTCTTCAAGGGCAGCCTGAAATACCTTGGAGTCTTAATTCTACTAAGTATATAGTTTAAAAAGATTTTAAATTGAATTCTGAATTTAATTTCTTTAATGCAGTATCATCCTTCTGTCACAGAAAGGCAAATATTTTTCAGAATGAGTTTATGTAGGGGGTTAAATCTACCTCAGACATTTAATTTGGAAGTGACCTTGTTTATGCTGGGTGGGAAGAAACATTTATTATATGTTTGTTAAACAAACAGCTTCATGCTCAGCATTACAGGAGTCTGGGCCCCTGCCTCCAAAGATTAATGTTTTGATTTGAAGTCAGTGACAATCTTACACTGGTTTTGGTATTATATTACTAAATTCAGTATAAAATTTGACCTATTAAAAAAAATACTCTCATTCCAGGGAAAAGATGCTGATTTTTCTCATGTCTGTATTTCAGTAACCTAAATACTGTAGAAATAATCTTATAGCCTGGAAAGCAATTTCTGATTGACACTGAAAATATTTTTAAATAAACACCACAAAAAAAACAACAAAACTATTTCAAGGGCAGTGCTGAGTTGTTTGAGCATCAGATGCGAATGTGATTAATGCTTTCTGAAATAACTTTATAGTATGTACTTAACTGAGGATACATGTATCTCTGTTTTTTGTCTTTCATTTTTATCGATATAATTGAGTCTTTTCTTTCAAATTTCTGTTTAAGACCTATCAGGCATATTTTATGGTGCCGTTTAGTATCACTGCTGTGGTCACTGTGGCGGTTTGATTTTGATAAGTTTTAAACAGGAATTGCCAGTCTGAAGGTTAGCTCTAAGGGTTTTGATTTAGAGTTATCAGATTTACTCAGTATTATATCATGAAAGGAAAACAAGACATGGCCTCAAACCACGACATTTAGATGAAGGCTTCAGAAACTCAAAAACTGCAGCTTGGCTATCTGATGTGGGGTTTTAATTCTGCCTGGTTTAACGAAAAGGTCACTTTGTAAAATTTAAATCTGAATCCACAGTCCTATTTCAAGTTACCCACAACTTTTAGAAGGTTGTTCAGATTCAGAGTTTTGGTAAAAAATCTACCATGGGTTGAAATATGTTCGTTCTTTCAGTTCTCAGATAATTTTGAAGCCCAGGGACATGTCAGGGGGGATAAATTAAAAAGAGTTTAATTGTGGTGAAGTCAAAACTGCAATTGTTCTCATGGAGTATTTGTTTCCTAAGTTGAAAGAGAGGAAAAAGATTGACTTCTGCAAGTGAAAGGTACACATCAGCATAAATCGTGTTGATTCAAATCCTGTGATTTAAGAGAAGAAAAAAAATAAGACATAAAGGAACAGGAATTAACTACAAGTTATTTCTTAAATAGAATCTTTCCTCTCAGCTTTATTTGTAGATCCTGACATCTAGTAAGCTGTTTTCTTGCTCTGTTGTGAAAGAGTCAGTGTTGATATTTGACATTGTCACATGTGTTTATGACCTCATAGAGACAAACAAACTACATATTAGTACTGCTTCTGATTGCACTTCTTCAAGCTGAGTTTATGGAGGAATTAATCCTGCTGAGTGCACAAACTGCAGTCAGATGGTATTGTTAACTTTGCCACTGATCGAAAGAGCAAAGAGAATTTCTGATTGACACCTTGCAGCCCTTTTTTGACTGTCTTTTAGTACCTGGCTTCTGATATTTATTAGTTCTTCAAGCAACCTTTATTGTTTACCAGTCTGACCACTTTACCTGACGGATTTTGAAGAGTTAATGGTGTCAGATCTTAAAGATCTGTATTTCTGAGAAACAAAAGAGATTATTATTTGATAGGATGTTGATAAGATAGTTTGTGTATGATTTAATTGTCTCCTTCCTGAGCAACACAGTCATCAAATTGTGTGTCACATGGAAAAATTTATTCTGTAATGGTCTTCCTGCTATAGTCTCAGGCTATAGACTGCAGCATCACATACCTTAACAATATGAGCTCATGATGAGGTATCAATCAATGCCTGATGCCTATAGTTAAAATTTTCTGTTCCTGGCGCCAGAAGTTATGTACAAAGCCAGTCATCACTGGCTTCTTATTGCTAGCTGTGGTATCTGACACATCAGTAGCAACAAGCTATGGATGTACACAGACTGAGGCAAAATGGTTGTACTAAAGGACATTTACCCCCTCTGGAGCTTTAGTCTTCAACAGAGGTCTTTCAAGCCATACATGAAATATTCATTTGCACTTGAGTTGTCATTTGTCTATGTCCCCTTATACTTTGCTGTTGCTGAAGCACTGTATGTTGTCTCTTTGTATTTTGTCTAATAAAATAATGATATTTTGAGTCAAAACATTATCTTCTGCTAGCTCATTCCTTTGAGTAGTTGATTTGTGGAGATTAGAAACTCATTACACATTCACATCCCATGATGATGGGTGTAGCCTACACAATCAAACAGGCAGATTATTGGAAATATGTGTGAGTGCAACATAAAATATATTTAGATAGAAATTGAGTGTAAATATTTCATAGCAGAAATCAGATGCTAAGTCTGAATGCTTCCATCTGAAGAACTGACTGCATTTTTCAAATTACTGTCTCTTTAGTGCAACATACATAATTTAAAAATAGAATCAACTTAATGCAGCCTTCCCATGTAATTGCCAGTTTACATATCTATGCAAATTTACCTTGTTACTAAATCAGATTACTCACTTCACAGACAACAAAAATGCATATGTTTAGAAACTTGGCATGCTAATAATATTATATTTCAAATTATCCCTTAAGGTAATAAAAACAAAAGTGGTTTTTATTTCCCTTTTGTAATGTGAAATAGCAAAGCATTTTCTAAGGAGGCTCCACAAAGGACACAGAAAAGATTGTATCCTAGTCAAATTATAGTTACCCTATATAGTTACCCTATATAGTTATCCTAAACTAGTTTGGTTTGTTTTTTTATTTTTTTATTCTGCAGTGAGATGATACTTATACTTCTAAACTTTCTTCACTATGAGGGTGGTGAGGCACTGGAACAGGTTGCCTAGAGATGTTGTGGATGCCTCATCCTTAGAAGCTTTCGAGGCCAGATTGGATGGGGCTTTGAGCAACCTGGTCTGGTGGAAGCTGTCCCTGCCCATAGCAGGGGGGTTGGAATTACACGATCTTTAAGGTCCATTCCAACCTAAATCATTCTATGATTCTGTGATTCCAAACTAATTGGCATTACAAATATATATTATGCCTCAACCTAATGTAGTGTAATGAATATATGTACATTTACATACACACACGTATATATCTATCTATACAAATATGTGTATCTGTATATGTATGTGTATCTAAATGTATGAGTGAATGTCTTTAATTACATCCCTGTGTACCAGAGCAATCTGAAGTCATACTGCAACTCCCAATGTGATTTCTGTTAAGAACATACCAAATTCAGTTAATTCATTTTTGCTATGCACATAACTGTTTCTGAAGGAGCTGAACTAGTACCTAGTCAGAGGAGCCTAAGAAATATCAGTCTATAGCATATGTAAACTCAAATGAAAATGTACTTGAATGCTTTCATCTACAACATAAGCATTTTATTAGTGATTCTGTAATTTAGATAATGTGTGAGAGACAACCACTCTGCTATCAATTTATCCAGTAAAAATATGTAAGAACATTAATAATTATATTATCATTGTTGAATATCCAAACATTCTTCCACATTACTCATTGCCTAGCATCTAATGCACAAAATGGTTTAAACTGCTACTTCCTTGCACAGCTCGCTTGTCCTCCTGTCTTTGGCTCCCACCCTTCATTCTCATCACTGGCTGAATTTTCTGCCTCATCCATCATCTCAGTTGAAACTTTTTTCTGTTCTTGAATTGTACTTGTCTTCATTTTGGTAACACCTTTTCAATTTTTTTTTTGTGTCCTTTCAAATATCTCGCCTACATTATTCTTCCATGATGACTGCGTTTCCTCCTTTACTGATGTTTGATTCCTGTCTCACCCCAATCCATTCCCAATGTGCTCTTATACTAACCTTCAAAAGTCATTCCTCTTAAACACCCCCGGCAGCTTCTTTTCTTGCCCTTTCAACAGGGTCCTGGTACTAGGAATACAAAGAGTCACCTGTGGAGAAAGACCACACTGGTGAATAAACTATTCTGTGACATGATCCAGCAGGATAGACCCAAACAGGTGTCATCAGTGCTTTCAGAATACTACGTGCAAGAAATTAGACTTCTCTTTACCACCTCAAGCAAAAGCTAAACATTTCCTAAAGACAGATGACACATCTCTCTATAACAATATTTTGAGACTGTCAAATTGGTAAAATCTTTAGGTCAGAATTTTCAAAAACTGCATGTGTATTTTATCTCAAGATTTTTTTCAGCTACCACGTGTGCTTCTGCTTCTGGATTTGTACAGGTAAACCCCATTTTGGTGGATGAATTTTCTGTGTATTGGTATGATCAGCTGCACCTGAAGGTCCTATTGCTTGAGCTATTTCTCATGTACAAAGAACTAAGAACTTTTCAGTATTGCCACTGAAAAAGTAGGCTCCTTTACATTTCAATCTGATATTAAAAGAATGTGGGGTTTTTTTTCAGCTTTGAGGTTGTCAATTACTTTCTTTATAGTGAGGGTATTTCAACTATGGCATAAATATGTTCTCCCATAGGTAACTGCAAATACACTATAGTTTCAGTATGCATGAACACAATACAATTTTACAATAAAAGTCCATAAGTCAATGTTCCAATATATCTGAAAATCCTGCTGTTCTAAGAAGGAACTTTGCAGAATTTAATTCCATATCAGCTACATTTCTTAGGAAAATATTTTTAAAAAATCACTTTACCCATAATCAAAATGAGAAACTGGCCTGGCTTTTTTTTGGCCCAGATTTTATGTCTACTTAAATATTTCATGCATAAGAACATTACATGAGCACAGTTTGAAAGACACAGATCAGTGTGTACCATGGAACAGTGAAAATCCCAATGGAAATGGGATACATATCAGACATTTTCTTTTTCCAACTTTTTTCAAATCTAGTACAATTCAAAAGAGAATAAAAACTGCATGTATACTACATTGCACATTTTGCATCCATTTCTTAAATCTCTTCAGATTCAAAGTATATCCCTGCACAGCTTAAGCCTGACTACAGTGACTGCTGCACATTTTGCTGTGTGAGAGGGCAGCAATGATAAATCATTTCTTGCAAAGTGAGTCACACTCAGACAACAAACACAGTGAGAGTCCAAACAGTCATCAAAAGGCAGCATGGCTTAGTATAATACTGCTCAGCAATTCCAGGCTGTGTTGATCAGTGTAGAAATTATGAGAGGCACAGAGAGCATCGAAGACTCTCTTTACTCCCACACCATAGCATGATATACTTCTGGTGACCTAGGATTATATGGTCCAATCATGAAATACTTAAATTTTAGATCTAGGTAGTCCTATGAAAAGACCATGGCCTATTAAAAAAGGAAAAGGACAATTTTGTCTTTTTTTTTTTTTTTTTCTCCCCAGTAGTCAGCAATGAACAAGAAAAATGTGATATCACTGACCACAGCTGAATCCAACTTGACATTGTAAAATATGATCATCTCTGTTCTGGCAGATCTCGGAAGCTAAACATGCCAGCAGGTTTATCTGCTTTACTGAGCAGACTACAATAGACCTAATATTTTTATAAAATAAGTTGAAATTGAAGGAGTGCAGTAAGTATATTAGATGAGTTATTAAGCCAGTTAGATATTGATTTATGATTCTTAGAAGGAAATATATTTTAAATTGTGCTCTAGTCTGTATGAACAGCTGAGAAGAATGCCAATCGCTTCAAGAAGCAGAGATAAAGAGGTTGTTTTTCTTACGAGATATATTTAAAGATTTCTTTTGCTAAAATTTTCTGCCACTGTTAACACTGATTTAGTGCTACATTTGATAACAACAATAAGGGTGCTCATATGGCCAAGACTTTAGGAGGTACTCTCATCCTTTCAGCACCAAACAGATTAACAGAAGTATGCATCAGATTATATGTGGCAGGAAGTCATCCACAACATATCCCTCCTTGCAGAACTATTGTTGATGTAAGAATGAATGAATATTACTAAAAATTTTCATATTGAAAGTAAACTCTATATTACAGGTATTGATAATTTAAAATGTACATTTCTTACTGTTTTAATAAAGTGGACTTGAAAATCATAACTTTTTGAACAACTGTTAACTTATTCAATAACTTTTTGATGTGTTACTACTATGTAGAAACAAACTTTTTTCTTAGAGTTCTGTATATTTTCCCAAAGGCAAAAATTTTGTCCTATTATTTGTCTCTTCTTACTCATCTTAAAAATAAAATGTGGACTCCCGTTTCAAAAGAGAAAGAAAAAAAAAAGGCAAGTTTTAATTAGTTATAGGATTTTGGCGAATGTGAAACAATTTTTAGGTCATTTTATAAAAACATATAAAGCACAGAGAAAATCAAGGAATCATACAAAGAGCTACAAGTGTTATTTTTAGTAAACAATTCAATCTTAATAAGTTTATGAACTACATAATTTAAATAATATTTCCCAGTTACTCATAATTGAGAGAAAATCTGCTTTATAAGACCTAATTTAAAGCAGCAATTTGAGGTAAGTTTAGAAGATAGATATTTCCTGGCCTACTGAAATCCCGTCCAGGTGTGTGCCCCTTTTTCTGTTTTAACATTGAGGGGTTTACTCATTTTTATACTGCTTTACTTGCCCATTTTCTACACAACAAGAAGCTTTTGTTTACTTGGTTTTAAATTTTATTCATGATTTACAAAGATTATTAAAAATTGCATAGTATTATTTGTAAGTTGGGATTTTTAGTTTTTGGGGGGGAGGTGTGTCTGTTTGTTGCCTTTTTTTTTTATAAAAAAAAAAACAAAAAAGACCACAGAAGGCAATAATACTGTTAGAATAATGACCCTCTCACTCACAAACAATAGCACTAGACATGTAGAAACAAACTGTCTCGGCATTATGACAATCTAATTTCCAAGCTGAAGATTTTACTGTAGTGCTTATTTCTCCATAGATTCATTGGAATCACAGAATCATAGAATCATAGAATGGTTAGAGTTGGAAGGGACCTTCAAAGGTCATCTAGTCCAAACCCCTTGCAAGAGGCTGGGACATCCCTGACTAGATCAGGTTGCTCAGAGCCTCATCCATCCTGGCCTTGAGTGTTTCCAGGGATGGGGCATCCACCACCTCTCTGGGCAACCTGTTCCAGTGCTCTACATCTCTCATTGTGAAATTTTTTTTCCTAATATCCAGTCTAAATCTACCTCCCTCTAATTTAAACCCATTACCCCTTGTCCTATCACAACAGGCCCTACTGAACAGCCTGTCCCCATCTTTCCTGTAGGCCCCCTTGAGGTATTGGAAGACCGCAATCAGGTCTCCCCGGAGCCTCCTCTTCTCCAGGCTGAACAGCCCCAACTCTCTCAGTCTCTCCTCATAGGAAAGGTGCTCCAGCCCTCTTATCATCTTTGTGGCCCTCCTCTGGACTCTCTCCAACTGGTCCATGCCCTTCTTATGTTGGGGACTCCAGAACTGGACACAGTACTCCAGGTGGGGTCTCACCAGGGCAGAGGAGAGGGGCAGAATCACCTCCCTCGACCTGCTGGCCACGCTCCTCTTGATGCAGCCCAGAATGCGGTTGGCCTTCTGGGCCGCAAGGGCGCATTGCCGGCTCATGTTGAGCCTCTCATCCACCAGCACTCCCAAGTCTTTCTCCTCAGGGCTGCTCTCAATCCATTCTCCGCCCAGCCTGTATTTGTGCCTGGGATTGCCATGACCCAGGTGCAGGACCTTACACTTGGCCTGGTTGAACTTCATGAGGCTGGCACTGGCCCACCTCTCCAGCCTGTGAAGGTCCCTCTGGATGGCATCACTCCCTTCCAGCGTGTCGACGGCACCACATAGCTTGGTGTCATCAGCAAACTTGCTGAGGGTGCACTCTATCCCACTGTCCATGTCGCCGACAAAGATATTGAACATGGCTGGGCCCAACACGGACCCCTGAGGGACTGGGGTCCCTCACTCATGACCGGTCTCCACTTGGACATTGAGCCGTTGACCACCACTCTCTGAGTGCGGCCATCCAGCCAACTCCTTATCCACCGAGTGGTCCATCCATCGAACCCATGCCTCTCTAGTTTAGAGAGAAGGATGTCATGCAGGACAGTGTCAAAAGCTCTGCACAAGTCCAGGCAGATGATATCCGTTGCTTGTCGCTTGTCCACCAATGCTGTCACCCCATCATAGAAGGCCACCAAATTGGTCAGGCACGATCTGCCCTCGGTGAAGCCATGTTGGCTGTCACCAACCACCTCCTTGCTCTCCATGTGCCTTAGCATGGTTTCCAGGAGAATCTGCTCCATGACCTTGCCAGGCATGGAGGCGAGGATGACCAGCCTGTAGTTGCCTGGGTCCTCCTTGTTCCCCTTTTTAAAAATGGGGGTTATGTTTCCTCTCTTCCAGTCATCGGGGACCTCACCAGACCGCCACAATTTCTCAAATATGATGGCCAGTGGCTTGGCAACTTCATCCACCAGTTCCCTCAGGACCCATGGATGGGTCTCACCAGGTCCCATGGACTTAGAAGGTCTTTACCACAACCACAAATGAGGAAAGATAGGTACAGTATCTCCATAAATCTCTCACTAAGAACCCTGAAATCTTTATGAACCTGAAAAAGTTTGATCTTCACAAGACGAATCTGTTTTATATATTTCTCCTTTATATTAGCATTTGCAGAGATTTGTTCCTTAAGAATATTTTGATCCTGATTTAAATGTTATGCCATTAGCTATGAGTATTTTACATAAATGTTTGAAATTGCTTTAACCGGGAAATATTCTGTCAGTGCAATAGTAATGTAATATTATTTATAGCGATGAACATAATACCAAGCATATTTCTCATGTATATGTGCTAATTACTCAAATTATAACACTAATTATAATCAAAATAAACACTAGCAACATGCTAACTGTGTGGATTCTAGGAACTGAAATCCTGTTGTAGGCTACTGAACCTCAAAAAGTGAATTGAAACGTTATTGTCTGAGATTATTAATAACAAGGGTATCATTTGTTTGATGTCAATTGACGTGCGGTCAGTGTCAGATTCATTACTGTAGCGAATTTTTAATATAATTAGCAAAGTCATAAAAGCATTCGGAAAGAGGAAAAAGAATGTTGCATATCTGTGTTGGTTGGAATTTTTTTCCTTTCTGGCACTTGCATTTCAGAAAAATTTCCAAAGAGACTAAATCTCTGCAGCCAATAAAAAAAAACAAGTCTTGTTATAGATTTCTTGTTCCCTAAATGATGTACAGGTTTCTTTTTTATTATAAATTTCTGTAAAAAAAACATCCTGAAATTTCGTGATGCTTTTAAACAATTTTCCACTCAGAACAGAGAAATTCCCATAAGCTAATTAATCAGTCTGGTCCTGTATACTATGCATTTTATATTGGCATTCATAGTAATAAATGCAGCAACCACTGCCCAATATTTTTTCAGAATTGTTGGGTTTTTTTCTGTTTTGCTTTGTTTTTAATTTTGATATACATGTATATAATCTAGTTTTGTACTGTTGCCAAATACTTTACTGTATAGCCTGTCTCTAAACACCCCATTTCTCCTAGCTTGATTATTTCATTTTCACAGGAGTTACAGAATAGTAAACACTGAACAGGGGAAAACAAACTGTGAAACATGCTCATCAATGACCTCTGTCCATCTTCAGCCCTAAATATGT
>WHYT01017750.1:147508-162457 GCA_009806455.1 Tetrax tetrax | reverse complement strand
GGTCAGTGTCAGATTCATTACTGTAGCGAATTTTTAATATAATTAGCAAAGTCATAAAAGCATTCGGAAAGAGGAAAAAGAATGTTGCATATCTGTGTTGGTTGGAATTTTTTTCCTTTCTGGCACTTGCATTTCAGAAAAATTTCCAAAGAGACTAAATCTCTGCAGCCAATAAAAAAAAACAAGTCTTGTTATAGATTTCTTGTTCCCTAAATGATGTACAGGTTTCTTTTTTATTATAAATTTCTGTAAAAAAAACATCCTGAAATTTCGTGATGCTTTTAAACAATTTTCCACTCAGAACAGAGAAATTCCCATAAGCTAATTAATCAGTCTGGTCCTGTATACTATGCATTTTATATTGGCATTCATAGTAATAAATGCAGCAACCACTGCCCAATATTTTTTCAGAATTGTTGGGTTTTTTTCTGTTTTGCTTTGTTTTTAATTTTGATATACATGTATATAATCTAGTTTTGTACTGTTGCCAAATACTTTACTGTATAGCCTGTCTCTAAACACCCCATTTCTCCTAGCTTGATTATTTCATTTTCACAGGAGTTACAGAATAGTAAACACTGAACAGGGGAAAACAAACTGTGAAACATGCTCATCAATGACCTCTGTCCATCTTCAGCCCTAAATATGTTGAATCCTGTAAGAAAAAAGGGGCCATGTTATTAAAGCTTGCGCTTCAAGTTAGACTTGAGTCTCAATAAACAGCTGTAATCCTACTTCATCCTGCCTTGTGTTTAATTCTTCAACTTCAATAATTGCTGCACTTCACTATGTTTGTATTTATGCAGACATGCGAGTACCTTAACAGTAAACAAAAGATGACAAAGCTGGCTTACTGCGTGATAATCCAATTTACTAATTATCTTTATGGGACAAAAACTAAAAGGAAAAAAAAAAAAGGCTAAAGGCTAAATCTCTAGACCATAACATAAAATGAATTTTTATTATGTGACTAAGTAAATGAATTGACAATAAAAAATCCCAACAATCGACAGACTTATTCATAGGCCCTTTCATAGGTCTATTTATAACTGAGAAGTCAGAGTTCTTGTACTGGATTTTCAGCACAGGCTGCAAATTCATAGCAGCATATGTCTTTTCAGAGACAGCTACCTACTTAAATAAGTATATGCATATATATAGATGTAAATTGCATATACAGTACATACATATGTAGAATGGTGTGTAAAACTGTATCACTTAGGAGTCATTGAGTGTATACATGCAAGAATCTGAAGGACAAAAGCTTGTGGCCCATTACAGCTTTGTGACAAGGAATTTCAGGCAAGAATTAATTTCAAAGATAACTCAAGCATAAATATTCATGTGCAGTAAGAATGTTTGAGTGTAGATAAGTAAGTATGTACACTCAAACTTTTAGTCCATCACCCTCCGATACTACTCAGGAAAAAATTCCATAACTATCTGTCAAGAAGTTATTCTGGCTGATATTCAGCCAGTTATTGTACTTTGAAAACTTTACTGAGGAACTTACCTCTCTTCCTTCATTGTTGAGACATAAACAATCAGGATTGCCAAGTGATAATTTTATTTTAATCTGCGGGGATGATATATATCTACCTAGATTTTGACTGCACTTTAACTCTGACTGGGAGACTGTTCTAAGCTGTGGCATTTCATACCTGATGGGTAGGTAATATCTGGAAGAAAGAATAAGCTCCTTTTTGTATCTTCTTCAGTTTGGTGCTTCAGGTGCTCTAGAGGAACAGTCAAGACTACAGACTTGGTCACCGGAAACACAGGTGCTGCATTCCTAAAACATGGATACTTGTCACTGAAAAGGTTCAAATGCTGTCACCTAAGATTTTTTAGGGGAACTTCATATTAGATGGCCAGGGAGTTGAATTTCAGGCTGTCTTTCTCATCTAAATATTTCTCAGTAGAAAGGCAGCCTCCTCTTTCCTCCTTTCCTTCTTGGACAGTGCCATTTTGCTTCTTGCCTGCAGAACAGCTGAGATTCTGCATGCAAGGTAAAGACAGACTAGGAGATGGTTGGAAGTGGAAAAGAGTTTTGAAACTCTTGAAAGTAAGACAAGTATGGAACAGAGCATTTCCATCCCCTGTATGATGGCTTTAATGAAAGTGGCAGCACCATTTCATGAATGATTCCAGCTGCCTGCACTTTGTGCAAGACTGTTCTTGTGTGTCAGGCATGCATCAGCTCATGCCTTACAACTAGATGTGTTTTCTTGTGCTCAGGCACTGAAGTTGGCTGCCCAGACAAATCTCATACTGACAGGTAAATGCCTCATGAGTTTTAAGTGGGTCAGGGATAAGGCAACTTCAAATGACAGTGTTTTCCAGGTGGACTTTTTTTTTTACTTGTGTATCACAATTTCATCCAAATTTTACTTTAAGCATGAAAGAAGGTGCCCCAAATCTCACCTCTCATTTGTCTTAAGGTATGCCCTTGTGCTCTTGCATACATTTGGCTATTCACGTGGGTTTGTCACCTAAGATCCTGCTTCAGTGTAGTCTGGTGCAGATAAACCAAGGTATAAAATTCTTATCTTGGCAATGACATAGAGGGTTTTTTTTTTTGTTCAGAACAACTTAATCTTAAAGTTAAGGTGACATTTCTTTCTTAATCATGCCATAACTGTCACAATTCAACTTAAAATATTTTATTGAATGTATTATTTGTATTCACTTAGTTCAGGGGATATATATATTTTTTTTTTTTCTGAGAGAAATACTGGCAGGCTGTGGGATCTATGAGAGGCAAAGTAATGAGTATCTGATACTGATAACAAGTTACAAACTCCTTTTTGTTTTCAAACACCATTTCATTTGCAAAAAGGGAAAAGAAGACCACCTTCTGCCTCCCCTTTGTCTCTCTGCTCTCCACATGCAAACAAAAGATTTTAAAAATGATTCCTACAGAAGGCTAAAATGGAAGGTTTCTAATCTTGGTGCCAGACCTTCCTGAATGACACACGTGCTGGCTGTGCTGAGTGAGCCCAGGGCATGGGGCTGCTCTCAGCTGGTGACCAGGCCACAGCCCCCACGGTGCACTGAGCCGCCTGGGTTACAGTTACGGGGCTGGCATGTGGGAACAAGATTGTGGAAGGAAAAAAAAAAAGAAAAGCAAGGCTTGAACAAGTTCCTCTCAGCATTAAGAAAGTAGGATAACTGCATCATGACGGCGTAACAGCATCGGTGGACAAGGGACGGGCAACGGATATTATCTACCTGGACTTGTGCAAGGCATTTGACACTGTCCTGCACGTCATTCTTCTTCCTAAACTAGAGAGGCATGGGTTCGATGGATGGACCACTCAGTGGATAAGGAGTTGGCTGGATGGCTGCACTCAGAGAGTGGTGGTCAACGGCTCAATGTCCAAGTGGAGACCGGTCACCAGTGGCCTCCCTCAGGGGTCTGTGTTGAGCCCAGCCATGTTCAACATCTTTGTCGGTGACATGGACAGTGGGATAGAGTGCACCCTCAGCAAGTTCACCGATGACACCAAGCTGTGTGGTGCCGTCAACATGCTGGAAGGGAGGGATGCCATCCAGAAGGACCTAACCATTCTATGATTCTATGATTCTATGATGGATCACACGGGATGTCTCTTCCCCTAAGGGAAGGGAAACCGTACCCTTGGGTGCTCCTGTTCAAGCTGGAGCCAAGCACTGCCAATTGCTTGTCCCCTCTCCAGGCTCCCCTTGGGGAGCAGTCTCGTGGCACATCACTTGCTGCTGTTGAGCTGTGTCTCCACTCGCCCCAGCCTCCTTGGCTCCCATGGTCCAGTGGCTGCTGCAGCTGCCATGGAAACTGCAGCAAAGCCCTAAATTGTCACACTCTGGCATGGAATTTTTTTTGCATTTTGGAGTCCAGCTGTCCCTACTGAGCTGTCTGATGTCTTTCTTCCTCTGATCCTAGCTACCACCGTGTTTTTGGTGTATGATGAGAGGAAAGTGGGAGTTAATTGCCAACTATGGGCAGAAAGGGGGAGTTCACTTGGCCAGCTGATAGGTAAAAGCAAACAGTGGTATGTGCTGAACTTTTAATTTTATGAGTGGAAACTCCTTCTCTAAAAATAGTCTTATAGTCCCACGCTGACTGTGAATAAAGTATGTATTTGATCCAGATATCTGAGTGTATATCTGTGCCTGATTCAATTGTGTCTTTCCTTCAAAGGGTAGGATAAACCAGAGGTTTGGGGCTTCAGGAGCAGTCTATTTAATAAATTGAGAAGCACAAAGATCTTCAGACAATACTCTTTAAGCTCATCAGGCAAACTGTAAAATCTTGGAAAGCTGATGTAGAAAAGTAGAAACTTTGAACCAAATCTTTCATTTGTCTTTAGAAATGGTAAAAGCACATGGATTTAGTGTATGGGATTTATATGTGGAAAGCTGATGTCAGATGCCTGTTCCTGCCTACCCAGTGCCACCTGTAACCTTGCAGTGGAGGAGTAAAGAGAAAGAAAGAAGGACATCAGAGGTTTCTGGAGTAGAAGTGGGAAAATCCCCAAAGTTGTCCTCCATTTTCTTAAAACCTGTTAACAGTAAAGCACATATGGTGGCTCCTGTATCATGTGGATTTTTCCATTGCTCATACAGTAAGGAAGAGCTAGGAGAATAGCTAAATGCAATGAGTCTGCTGAAGACATGTCCTCACTGAATCCTCTGTAATGCCTAATAATGCTCCATTATCATCATACGTGGAAACACAGTGCAGCACAGCTGTTTGATATTGAAGAATTTGAGTTATGTCCTTGAACACCACTTGCTCAATAATAAAAAACAGCAGTTAGAACAAGATAAGTAAATACCAAAGGTTAAAAAATAGTAAAGACAACTAAAAATCTATAACCAATCCAAATGAAGCTTAAGGCGTGTGAACAGTATATTGCAGCCAATCGAATGAGATGATTAAGTGCGTGCACTTCTCATGTAACTTAGAAAAAATTATGAAACATTTATGCTGACTAACAATAAAGGTCTCCGGAACACCATCCACGTGCCCTTACTGCAACAATCATCCTTTGCTGTTCACCACCTCAGTGACTCCCTTCTAGGTTTCAGTACACAGCAAGTGAGAGGGAATGGGAGAATGGGGAGACAAATGGAGTCAGGCTGAAAGCCAGAGATGTCCACTGTTGCTCCCCTGGAGGAGATTTCTGTAACCTCATTGGGTAACTTTTCTTACATGATCTATTAGTGTAGGTTCCTAGACGGGCTATGGTGCAACAGTAGCCAACCCAAGAGTCATGGATATGTTCCCATTTATTACTCTTATGTTACTGGGATATTGTAGTCTTCAGATTTATTAATTTTCCTGTTGGAAACTTGTATACGTATTTAATACTATTTCTCCCTTCCTAGTGCTGTGCCAGAAACTTGACTAGAGCTAGCAGAGGAAAAAGTGGATGGTAGTTGTTTGAACCATTTCCATAAAACAATTTGGTCCCAATTTCAGCTGTTCAGTGAATCCCAGACAGATTTCCTGCTATACATCTGCTTTCCTGGCAGGAACATGGCTTCTGTTCTTGCTGGTCCTTGCTTAGGGCCCTAATTCCAGAGTCGTCTTCTGAGCAGCCAGCAGGCATGCTGCCTCCAAGCTGTGGGCTTCAGGACTGTTGCGCTACTCGGGGTAGCTCTGCTTGCTTTCATGAAAAGTTTCAAATTTGGGTATTTTTTTTCCTTGAATTTATATGGAGTCAAATTTCTGTACATTTTGAACAACAGTAGAACTGTATTTCTGATACCATATCCAGATGCAATTACGTTCATTTATCTTTTCCTTTGTTTCTCTTATATTTTTCTTTTTTTATCCTTTTTTTTTAAATATATTTTCTTCTTTTTATAGCTGCAATGATTCAGGCCTTCTCCTCAGTGAGCATGTCCCATAGGCTCTGATTTTTCCCCTCAGTAAGCAGTACCGGGAAGGAACCAATCAAGGTCTTTTTAAGTTCTCCTAGGAACTCTCCTTGCCTTCAGTGATTAAGATTGCCTCTGTAAATTTACCCATTTAATACAGTCCTAGCTTTGATAATATGAACTTTGTTCCCAAGGATTTAAAAGATTTCTTAGTCTTTCTTTTTGTAGTAACTAATGCGATTGTAAGAAATATTCCAGTGTCTTAGAAATGCCTGTTCAGCTAGCCTCTTTGCTCTTTGAAAGTGAAGCAGTCAATGCTACCCATAAAAGAAGGTTAAAAGATGTATTGAAGACTATAAAGCAACACGGGGCCTGTGTACATTTTCTTATTTCTAATTTCCAAATATTGTGCATGTAACTTTCTTTTCTGTTTACAGTAGCCTTCCACATATGTATTTTAGTGAAACATAGAACTTCCATGGAAATTACTTGGGAAACACATATTCTGTGATAATATAGTCCATAAAGCATTTAGAACATTCATAAATTATCATACTCAGCATCATTAATACAGATGAATCATCTTAACTCAGAAACATCCTTAAGAAAATACTCTGTAATTTATCAGAATTGTATTTAATTAAATACATGGAAAGCAGAAACTGTGGATACAGGTGCATTTCTTGTTGTTCAGGAGACAGAAATTATATATTCTCAACTTTTCCATAAAGGGTGCCTATAACAGGGTGGTAGTCTAAAAATTGCCTGGGCATCAAGGACTCCAAACACTCAGGAATTCATATAGTAAGAGCTGTTTCAGGTGACGATTACTGCTGAGTCTTACTGGAAGGTGATCCTGATCATTTCTGATCAGGACCCTAAAGCAGTGGAGAGTTTCTTGCTGGAGGAAACTGTTGTTGATGAAGGAGGTTCAATGGACAACAACATAAAAGCTGCAGATCACTCGAGATGGAGATGTCAACTGCTGTGCTCCAATCACTCAACTTCCAACAGTACTATGTCTTTGACGAGACTTGAGTTTTTATGATGGATGCGCCTATGCCAAACAGGAGTTAGAAATGTATGGTAAAGCTTTTATTCTGCTATTTCCATATTATGAATTCACATTTCAAATGTTCAAGAAAAGAATATAGTGGCAGTAACTATGCAAATAAAATGTGACTGTTTAACAGTGAACTTAATGCTAAAAGGTTACTATTGTAATATCACCTAATTCAAGTTTATCTATATTAACATGCAGTATAGGAATGTCTTACTTTTTGCGAACTTTGGGTTTTTTTAATGAGAAAAATAACAACTCTTGACTTGCTAATTGGACAGAAACTCTCATTCAAAAAACTACTTTTTTAAGCACTGTAGTGTTGTCCTGTTCATATATTTACATATACTGTGGGTTCTCTTGATAACTTGTGCTTTGAATTTTGAATATGCCTTAAGAGATTTTAATATTTTCTCAGCACAAGTAACAAGTTAGCCTATGAATCTGTTTAACTCAAGAATTAGATTGCATCTAGATTAAAGTAATTTAGCTTTTGGTTTTGACAATTTTCTTATTGTCACGTGTTGATTGATTAGAAGACCAAGTTGTAAATTAACTGTGTCTCACATACAACTAAAATCAGTTTTGTTTAGCCACTGATGTGGGAATTAAATACCATGCTCAAAATTAATTTCACCAGGGGAGTAAAGATGCAGCTGAGCCTGAAACAGGCAGGAGGACTTAGAAATAGGGTTCTGGGCTAGCAGAGTACAGGCAACACACAAAAATGAAAACATGAATGGGAGAAGATTCCTTTCTGATACAGGTTGGATCTTGAGAATCTGTGAATATTCTCTGTATGGCATTTTGAGCTAAAGCTATCCTGAGATTTTTTTAAACTCTTGATGTTGATGATACAAATAAACAGTACTTTGTGTACTGAGAAAACTGAATTCTGTATACAGCACACACACTGCGTATGTGGTGTTGGTATTCTCTGTGCTTGAATAGCAAGTCTGAAATATTGGATTTCACACCTTGAGCACGAGCACCAGTAATTGTTTCCAATGCTGTCTTTCAAACAAGGTTTTGTGTAGCCAGTATGCAAGATGTCAGAATTTCAAATAAAGGAGGATACATTTTTCATCCTCTTGAAATGTTGAGATAATGCTTTGTTAGCAAGAACCTTCCAAGAGCAGGGCATGTGGGACTAATGACTAGATGATTCCTATTGCTGTGAGAACCTGCAGTGCCATGGGCAGAGATGGAGATTGGTTTTGAGGATGGACTTGAGAATATACACTATTCAGTGTCAGTGATACAAGTTATTTACTGTAGAGTTTTTTTCAAATTTCTGCATATTCGAAATGAGACTTCCCTGCTGGTGGTGGGGTGCTTTGCAGACAGCTCTGTCTTCCTCTGAAAAGAGAGAAGTCCTTTGCAGGGGTAAGAAGATATGGGAAGGGAGAAATATTAAGGCACCATCCTGTATGACAGCCACAAAATAAGACCAGTGGTGGAAGCTGCTGTGTTGAGAGACCTGTGATCTACAGCTCCTATGGGGAAAGGAGAGCTTTGGCTGCTGACTAGTAGCGAAAATGGAGGACAGTGCTGACCAGGTAATACCTAGCACAGCAGTACAAGAGGGACGTGTGTTAAAGTTCTTCAGATATAGAGGTAATATAATATAGTCTTATAGTCTAGCTTTGGCAATCCCAGGCACAAATATATACTGAGCGGAGAATGGATCGAGAGCAGCCCTGAGGAAAAGGACTTGGGAGTGCTGGTGGACGAGAAGCTCAACATGAGCCGGCAATGCGCCCTTGCGGCCCAGAAGGCCAACCGCATCCTGGTCTACATCAAGAGGAGCGTGGCCAGCAGGTCGAGGAAGGTGATTCTGCCCCTCTACTCTGCCCTGGTGAGACCCCACCTGGAGTACTGTGTCCAGTTCTGGAGTCCCCAACATAAGAAGGACATGGACCAGTTGGAGAAGGTCCAGAGGAGGGCCACAAAGATGATCAGAGGGCTGGAGCACCTTTTCTATGAGGACAGGCTGAGAGAGTTGGGGCTGTTCAGCCTGGAGAAGAGGAAGCTCTGGGGAGACCTGCTAGTGGTCTTCCAGTACCTCAAGGGGGCCTACAGGAAAGATGGGGACAGGCTGTTCAGTAGGGCCTGTTGTGATAGGACAAGGGGTAATGGGTTTAAATTAGAAGGAGGGAGGTTTAGATTGGATATTAGAAAAAAACTTTTTACAATGCAAGTTATAGAACATTGGTTGCCAAGAGAGGTGGTGGATGCCCCATCCCTGGAAACATTCAAGGCCAGGTTAGATGAGGCTCTGAGCAACCTGATCTAGTCAGGGATGTCCCTGCTCCTTGCAGGGGGGTTGGACTAGATGACCTTTGAAGGTCCCTTCCAACTCTAACCATCCTATGATTCTATGATTCTATAAGACTAAAGAACATATTTAAATCACTTGGGAGCCTCAGCACAGACAGCTCAAAAACACCGAAGTTGCCTATCCGTGCCAACAAAGACACAGTTCTATGAAATTCCTTGTCTTCTGGTCCTGGCCCTGGCTTGGAATCTATGTTCATGAGATGAACATGATGATGGAGTTGAAATCTCACCTCTGTCACAGTGAGGATTTTCATTCCAGCTGCAAGAAGTACCTTGGTGTCTGTGTTTCTGTCGTGATCTTTACATTAACACCTATGGAACTGAAATAAATGATTCAGATAGAAATTCATTATTTCTGTAAATGGCATGGCAAAGGCTATGTGGCTGAAGGTTATGAGAGATCATCTTTTTTAGACATATGTCTGAATTATGACCCAGAGGTTGAGGCAAACCTACCAGTGCTCAGCACCGTTCTGGAACTTCATTACACAGCTTCTCAAAGCTGTAACTGGGTTTCTTGGGCAGAGAAAAGGAGAGAAGGAAGCAAATTTTCTCAAAAGCTCACTCCTATTTGCTGGAGAGCCTGTGCAGTGCAGAAAAACTGAGGCAAAGGCTGTAGCCCCACTGTCTAGAACACATGGTGCTGAGTATTCCTCAAGTAAATATTTCCTTATAGGACACATAAAAGTGTAGTCTTAAGGAATGAGCACGTTAGAAACTGTTATCTCCTTTAAGGCTGTCTAAGGGAGAGTAGAACCTTTCCCAGATATCTGAGTGCGAGCCTGATCCTGTTACAGGGGAAGTAAGGAGGATGAACATGATTTTTGTTCTGCAACATTGCATGGGCCTAAATCTTGAACTGACCTGCTGACAATGTGTCAGTTACTGTTCTGACCAGATAAACCATCATGTTACAGTTCAGAAATCTTGGCTGTAAAAACATTGTAGCTGTACCTTCTCATCTGCCTTGCATGTCAGGTTCTTCTCGGACAAGCAGCAAAGAGCTGTCACCAGTTCGGGGCTGGCCAATTGCTCCTGTTTGGAAACTGAGTTGAAATGCCATAAAAGCTGTCACTGGGGTCTTCCCAGGCTCTGTTCCAGGTGAAAGGTTTTATGTCTTGTTCCATCAGTCCACATTATGGCAGGAAAATCAGGTTATATTCCTTTCTTGTGGAGATGAAGAGAATGACAGTTCAGTAGTTTTGACTGCCAGCCAGGTGGCTCAAACGACACGTAAAACAGGAGAAGATAAAAAGCTATCCCTCTCCTAAGGTCATTTTAATATTTAGAAAAGTAGGAACACTTTTTACTTTACTTGCTTTGGTATTTTCTCTGCGAACTATCAATTGCAGATTATTTACTACCATTTTTTTGAAGTTATTTTAGTAGAGATGGGAATAATTGTCTTCGTTATCACATTTAGTGTATTACATCCATACCACCTTACAAGTCCCACAGATGTATTATACAGCAAGCAGATATTCATTGTGGGTCCTACTCATTGTATAGCGAGTATTTCTGACCTTTCAACTTGACTGTGTCCACAGATGATAGCAAAAGGAAACTCAAGGCTACTAAAAGCAAGTCCTATTCAATATTTCCCTATTCTCCCCGTCTTACATGGCTACAATAGTTGTGAAAGAAAGCAAGCCGTAGTATTGACACAACAGCATGTTAAATCAATATTACACTTCTGAATGGAAAGGTCTGTGGTCAGGATTGCTCAACAAGAGATTTGAGACTGATTTTAGATCCCAGAACAAGCTTCTTACGCAATGGCATTTTTTGAGACTGAAGAGGAGCTTAGGTTTTTGTACCATAACATCCTGATCTCTTTTTCTCACTGGAACATAGACAGTGCTAATTCACTGCTTCTTAATCAATGGAGGCTCTATGACACTTACTTCATCAGAGTTAATTTATATAGCACTTTCCAGTTTTAGCTAAGTAACTGTTGAAAGACTGCATATGTTTTAGATAAGGCAGAATTACAGAGTATAAGACCCCAGTGCTTATTTCTTGCATAGTTAAGAACAGACTAGGAATCAAGGAAAGAGTTGAGTTACTGGTATGTGATAGAAAGTACCTGAGGTGCATTTGGACATTACTTTCCTTAGAACTTCTGAACCCTTTGTATCCCTTTCTTAAGGAAAAGAAAGAGCTTGACAAGTTAATAAAAGGGGTACTTTACTTCAAAGTTGGACAACTAGACTTTGTGTTTGGCTTGAGGACAAGAGCTTTTGCTGTATGGTATTACTGCAAGATGTTTTTGTCATGATTCTGCTTTTGAGTTCTCAGATTACATTACTCTGCAATAAGCTAGGAAGAAGTCAGGAAAAAAAAAACTTTCTTCCTTTTTATTTCTTTTTTTTTCATTCTCCTGGCCACTAAAATCTTCAACTGTCATTTGAAAAACAGATTATGATAGGAATTATATTGTTCTTCACTAGTCTGCTACACAGCAATCCCTGTTTCTAGCTACACATATTTTTTTTAAACTGAATCCTTCTAGAAAAAAAGCAATGTTAACATTAAGTGCTATACAAATAGTATATAAGTAAGTAATGCCTGTTTCTTAGCTGTTGGGATTCTCTGACACTTCCGAATAGCAAGGGGGAAAAACACTCTACAGAAGTTGTACAGAGGTACGAAAATGAGAAATGGGGAGTAAAGAAAAGATTTAAGATTTCTTGATTTAAAGCAGTAATTGGATTATGCCACACTTTTTTTTTTTTAAAAAAAAAGAATATACAGATGGGCTTCTTTTCTTCCACAAGATTTGTAGGGACAAAGGGTCAAAAAAATCTCTTTGCATCCTCTTACATCCTCTGGTAACACAATAACACGGAAAAATTCACTGAAACTGACAGGCTTTACATTTAAAAGGAACTACTTGAACCCAGTGCATAATTAAACCATAAAACTCACTGTGATAACATCATTACAGGTACAGTTTTACACAGCTGTGAATATTGTTACCTGTATAAAGTATTTTTTAAAGAGTCTCTCTTTTCAAAAGAGAGATAAGTCATCATGCTTCGGGGCACAAGTCAAACTCTAATGAACAAAACTTAGAAGCTGTCCTACTCTACTAGGGATCAACATGAACTTGGTATCTTACACTGAAGACCTCAAAACTTTGTTCAATGGGAAAGAATGTAATTTATTAATTGCAGTTTTCTAATTTGTTTCTCTGGGCAGAAACAAAACAAAATCAAACCCTAATCAAAACCCAATGCAGAGACTAGAAGTAATAACTTTTCTGTTGCACCCAATGGACTAGCTAAAGAAAAAAAAATCATGGTTTCTGAATTAGTGATGACCCACACCATTTGGTCCAGAGTGCACAGTGAAATGACACAGAGAAATAACTGCTGTGATATGAAAGCAAAAAAAAACCTGTTGCTCTATGAGCACCAGTGTGGCACTGTGTGTTCACAAGGATGCTCCTTCTGAACCTACATTGTTCTTTTAGAGTTAACATACAGTGAACAAACTAGAGATATCTTTTTAGCCATAGTATATACCCTAAGAAATAAAAATTACTTGCATGGGGCACTGAGCCCTCTACTGTCTAGTGGTTGCAGCTATTTCAGCTGTACAGCTGTGGCTGACACCAGGTAAAAAGCTTTTCATGTTGTTTTTATCTTTGTCACTTCATGAAGGAGGTGGAAGCTTTACTCACAAACTGATTTAGACCCATGTATGGACCATGTACATCCCACACCAATCTAATCTAGTAGTTACAGTGTCTTTTAGCAGAGAATGCTCACCAGAGCTTCCACATGCATGTTTAAATACAGACAATAGGTCTTACTGTACTATATCTTGGAGTACCTTTTCCAAGTCTCATTTCAGTGAGCAAGGCAACAACCCATGCCTCCTAGGAGGACCTGTGTCTTCACAGAACAAGTTTAAGGGCATTTAGAAGGTGTTCAGATAGTATGATGATACTTAAACAGATGAACATAACATATTACGGCCAGTAAAAATGGCAATGGAGATTTAAGTATTGAGAATGTAATTATCAGAGCTGGAATGTAGCCAGTGCATTAGCTGAGTTAATGCTCTTCTTTCATCAAAGTACAGTGAGATCATCCGAAGCAGTTCATAACTCTTATGACAAATGTAATGTGTGGTATTGAGGAGTTTACTTGCAAGTCAACAGCTGTACTAGTTCTTTCTTGAAACCTGTGTCCCCTTCTTGTCTCCTTGATGTTACAAGATGGCACAGTGAAGACTTGGAGGGGCTGTATGTGGTGTCTAACTTATTTCTCAATCCTATCAGTAAAATACAATCCTTCTTGAATTTCAGTAGGTGTTTAGGTTTGCCCTGGAGATTTACTGAAGAAATGTGTTAATATAACTTATGTAGGTGTTTGAAAAAAAAAGCTTCCAATCAGATGTTCTTATTTATCTAGGGACTCTTACTTTTTTAAAGATGATAAAATGGCATTAACTACAGTTAGAAAGTTTTGCATGTGTAAGTTTCCACTTACCTATGGAGTCTTTCCTATTGTGAACATAATATTATGTGCAGTACCTTAATATTAATAGGTGTCTAGTTCTATTTGAACAAGTACCGCTCCATTTGTTATTTCCCACTCTTTTCATCCACACTCACTTCGTACTCTTGCATCTGTTTCTATTTTTTCTGTGTTGTCTCTCTCTACGTAGTGAAGAACATAATTGTAACAACATAATAGGCTTGCACCCATAATGGAGCTGAGCAGGCATGGGGACTTCTCTTCATCTCTTATTTGCTTTCTTACAAGACAGAAATTTGCTCTTGGTGCCTTCAAGCACAAGCATGATTTTCTCTGACACATGAACATCAGTATAGCTTAACTTAAAGCTATTTTCTCTCATTTCTTGCCCAAAGACTTGAGAAAGGAAGAATAAACAAATGGATATAGAACATCCACAGTTCTATCTGTAGACCTTAGCTTCATCAGGCCTTTTAAGGTTCATGCCCTGAGGACCTTCAAGCCACCAGGTGCAACCAATCTGGAGTGACTGAATCTGTCAGTCACCTGGACGCGAGTTGAGTTGTGTTGCTCCTTGAAGGAGCCCTATGTTTCAAGACGCACACTACAAGGATTGTGACATGCAGCAGCAGCACTTGCAGTCCCCTCATGGGCCTCTTTCATGTGATCTACCATGCAAGTACTGCACTATCAGTTTTACAAATTTAGTATTTCTCCCTTTGGAATGGTGCAAGTGGAGAGGTTCAGCTTTGTTTTCATGCCTATAGCTACGCAAACTAGCCTACCACTTAGATTTTAACATTTTGTTCTTTTGTTTCTTACTGTTACCTGCATCTCTTCCTCAACACTTTCCTCTTGATCATGTTCCACTCCATAGTAGAGGAGGATTCTTCTTGCCTTCATCTGCCAAGCACCTGCTACCTCTGCTTTCAGATATCATTTCAAACAGACTCAAGCACTTTCATCTTGAAAAAACTCTGTTATCTGGATGGTTGCACTGTGCTTTTGCCCTGCAGAACTCACAGTTCCAGAGGCTGGGTACAGTGATGTGTATCATCATACGAATGTTACAAGAAGTGTTGTTTATGAGACTGGATTTGAATGAGGATTGGAACTTGGGGGATATTCTTATGTTCAATGAAAAATGACACCAACAGACATTGAGTTATGTCTGTTTAAAAAAAAAAAAAAAAAAAC
>WHYT01017750.1:22573-147488 GCA_009806455.1 Tetrax tetrax | reverse complement strand
TTTTTTTTTTTTTTTTTTTTTTTGATCTTAAACTCTACAGGCTAATCTAATCTGAAAAGGTAACTGCTTTTTAAATATTTTTTTCTTTCTAATGAGAAAATGTTTATGTTTGTATAATTATACAGTAGTTTGTAGGAACCAGCTATATAGTACACCACCTTACAATGAAAGATATATAGCTTAGCATATGTAGAGGTTTTTTTGCCAACCTCAAAAAAGAACCCCCTCCCCTTATCTCCCTGCAGATGACCTCAGGCTTTAAAGGAACATGTAGAACTCACATAAAAATGCTGTAGTGGTGAACAATTTAAGTGACACAGCAAAATGTGGAAATAAGTGATGACTACTACACAAGTACTTCAATATTGCCTCTGCAGTATAGCATCCTTTTTCTCTTGGTTACCTCTTCTTACCTACAAGTTAGCAAGCAACTGATGAGTGATTGCTGATGGTAGTGATGTTGCCATGCTTCAGTTAATCTTATTTCTTGCCCTTTTTCTACTTTTAGAACTTAATAAACTGAAATCTCACCAGGGAATTTGTATTCTGAAACTTGTGAGCTCCAGTATGTAAAGCATGCTCCCTGTCTCGAATTATGAGAACTTTTTACTTCTCATTTTCCATGATTTAAACTCTGTATTCGCTAGTCTTCCTCATTCCATCACTAAAAAAAAAAAAAAAAAAATGGAGAAAGGAGCTTACATTTACTGAGAAACCACTTTTATTACAGTTTCATAAATACCTACATATCCCCAAAAGATCTGCAGGCATTCAGTTCTAATTCTCCCCCAGGCCAAAATCGAGAGCTTAGGTCTAAACTGAACTGTTTTGAAATGATAGTTTATCACCATGCAGGCTTAACACTTCTCCTGAAAGTATTTCACAGCTAATAAAAAGTTTTATTTAGTGTCTGTTTGGAATTCTGCCAGTCTGGTTGCACAATACATTACGATGCAAATACAGCTACTAATTTTCCTCCACGTTCATGCTAGAATAGGTGATATAGAACCAGGGTTAACTGGTTGACAGCTCCTTCCTGGAGTTAAGGAGATAATTAATTGTCTGTCATTTGTTACTTCTTGCTCTCTTCTTGTATCATCAGGATTGCAAACAGATTTTTAAAACTGCGCTACTGTACATGTGCTTTTCTCTTCTGATTTAGTTCCTGTCTAACTTTGTGTTGCTGCTTCTGGTCCCTGAGATGTTGAACATTCTTGGGATAATAAACAGATTTCTCAATCCTGTATTTCGCTTGAGTGAGTGGGTCTTTTGCTATACTGATGTAAAGTTTGTTAAGTATCTGTGAGGGGAAAGTATCTTCACTTTTCTCCTGAAAGAAATGAATTGGCTTGCCAGGAGGAATGCTGAGAAGCAGCAGAAGTGCATTCAGACTTGATATATTGCTAAACAGTAGCTAATAGCTGCGAATATGGAGAGATACTTCTTTAGTACTTCTTCCCAGGAGAAACTTTTGACATGGAAGTTTTATCTGCATCATTACGTTTAACAGTCTTGGGTGCATTTATTTATTTTTTTTTAATTCAACACTTCATCAATTGCTTCTTAATCCCACTTAATATTTTCTACCTCAACATTATATTATGTTTGCTGTTTAATCTGCCTACTTTTGTGCTTTTCACCAGAGAGCTAAAAACCGTGGCTATAGAAACAGTATCTAGTTATTAGTCTCAAAATCATGTCTGTTACGCAAACACAGACTGTTTAGTATTCCAAGATTTTATGATGCCAGTGGACAGCATTGCTTTTTATTAAGTTACATCAATCTCATCTTTCCTTTTTGATCAGTGTGCTATTTCAGGTTACCTTTAAGAATGCTTTTCTATTTGCAGATAAACAGGCCAAGTGTTTTCTGCATTCACAGGATACCAACTGTCACTCAAAGTGACCTTGTGGAAAACTCTTTTATGAAAATGAACTTAATTAGAATTCACTATTTGCTTAAGCAGGAAGATTTGATCTTATTAGTAATTCTTTATAAACGCATCAGAATCTAATCTCTTAATGTCATTAAAGGCAGGTGGGACTCTGCCTTGTACATTAATCATTATCTATGTTTTTCTTACTAGTTATCCTCCTGTCAAACTGAAAAGAAATTCAGTATTAGATGGGAAAATGGACTATGTGTTTAAATAGAGATCTCCATTCAACTGCCCTACAGTTGAAATACTAATAGTACCTACCTGTGGGGACTATGTTCTTGGGTGCGACTAGTAAATTTTCATTTACTTCATTACAGTGATGTAATGAGTGCTATTCTTAAGTGCTCTCCATGGGACCAGTCCTGAGAGAGGTGGTAAAATACGAGGAAACAGCTCAGAGCTTTCTCAGAGACCCAGTATCTGGAAGTGGGATGCAGAAATCTACTGCAGCAAAGGATGTATGAAAGTATGTGTTAAAAGCAGTTGCTTATCTTATTTTAAGATTTTAAGAGATAGCTTCATGGTACAACTCTGCTCCAGGCTTTTTAAATGAGCATCGCTCTTGTGAATTAATTGTTTAGTTTCTTGGGTGGGCAGTGAAGATGCAATTTTTAAAAATTTTTTTTTTACTTTGAATTCTGCGATGGGGTGGGGCAGGGGGAGAGATAAAACTGTGAAAGTGTGGAGGCCTGAATGCCCTCTTATGTTAGTATTAACTGGATATAAATAGTATTAAACTCAATTAAGTTTACATTTAATATACTACTGGAAACTGAGATCTGATATCTCTTTTCTTTCTTTGTGTTTGAGTCCAGTAATTAAAAAATAGACTTTCTACTTCTGGTTGGTGTGAAGACACAGAAGCTCTTTATACAAAATGCTGATTGGTATAGATAATGCAGTATTTATAAGCTGGTATTATGTATACATACTAAATGCATGGGAAACACAAGAAATACTATAGAATTCCCAAGAGCAGTTACAGCTTCTTTCTAGGTCTATATGTATCTATTTATGAAATGTGGTCTGGTTTCTTGACTATTATTTGACTTTGAAATTAAACCCACCTTACTAGTTTCCTGTAACTAACTGTGAATGAGTGGTAATTCTTGTATTTCTGTGAGTGCAGGATATATTTTGAGCTAAAATTGTGAACTCAGTTTTGTGTCATAAACTATACCCAGAAACTACTAGGTGAAAGAAACTCAGAAAGGAAGCAGGAGAGGTAAATAGTTTAGACAGACTAAAGGTTCTGTAACTTCAGTGCTAAAAAAAAATATAAATGTAATTTTGAATATTTTGTCTGTTATACTGTAAGAAAAAAATGTTGTAGACAAGAATGAGATTGAGTTGATTATGGTTATCTATGATGTTTAGGCAAATGAGGAGTGCTAAGCAGGACATGTGGCAACTGAAGTCCAAGAAAAAAATCATTTGTGTGGGAGGTTAACTTACAGCAAATTAAATAACATCTTTGACAAATTTAAAGTATTGTCCACTGGTCTCAGTTGGAAGCAAAAGTATGAAAATAAAGAACTGAAGGAAAACGATGATGGCCTTTGGAAAAAATAAAATAAAATTTTAAAAAGAGCCCCTCTTGGGCTCTTTTTTTCTTTACCCAGAAATTCAGTTCAGTCCTTCAGAAAGGACCCAGGTCTGTAGGCTGGGAATTGCTGGGAAAGGTAGATATGAATTTTTCTCTAGTGTTAAATTGATAGATGTGTGCTGGTTGCCAACAAACACTTGTGAGAATAATACAGATTTCATTTGGGAATGGAAGAAAACTAGAAGGAAGAGAGAATTATATAAAATTCCCAGAACTAAAAGCTTTATAGCACCTTGATGTTTTTTCTCCAGACTGCAATATGGCTTGCTCATGTTTTATAAGGTGTGGTGGTCTAAAGGGTCTAGTAAAAATAAATTTGTGTAATTTAAAAATTATATACAGCTGGAAGATCAACTGTCAAGAGGGCAAAAAAAAAAAAAAATCCTGAAGAAAGAAACTTGAGTAGGCACAAAGTCAAAATGAACAATGAGTTAGATTTGCTAAGAAAAAAAAAACAAACAAGCCTAGTATTTGGTGTGGATAAGTATAGAAGAAAGGGTTGTTGGTGGTTTTTCTGTTTTGTTTTGTTTGTGTGGATTTTTTCCTCTATTTTGAGAGACTGAAATCTCAGTTCTTGCATTAATGTGTATTTTAATTTAAAAGTAGTATTTCATTTTAGCTATCTGTAAACATGGTATCTAGATAAATATGGTGTTTAGTCCTTGTTTCCAAAGGAAAGAAGACTTAATGTGATCATTCCTTCTCAATTCTCCCCTCAACACTTGACCTCTTACTCTAAAGAACTGTGTGCTTAGCCTTTAGACATCAGAGAGTTCCTCAGTTGCCCTCATAGGAATCTAAAACTTGTACCTTATTAGATATCTAGGCATCATACCTTGAAATAAAGCTATGCGCAGCAGGAATTTTTAATTCTGCCGATTACAGAACTTCTTGTGTAATTTCTCCAGAAGCTTGTGGCAGACTGCTGCCAGAGGTAGATTACCCAGCCTGTTGCAAACTTAAGTCCTTGCTGTCAAATGCACATAGTTAACATGCATATTGGTCTGAGGTGAATTCTTGTAGACAGAGGTTTTTCCAAAAAAACAGAACAGTTTCCACTTCTTGGAAACAGGCATAGCTCTGAAATAAAATAAAAAAAAAATTAAAAACATAAAAAGGCACTGAATATATGTGGACATTTTATATTTTGTTGAATAGCTTGCCGTCTTTTTTCCTTCCTGATTATAACCAGAGTAACCTTTGGGGAAAGGGTCTGAATGTCCAGGAAACTCCTATGAAGAATACTGAAACTCCCATAGAGCATACTGAAAAGGTCATCTTTTGTGTAACGCAGAATTGTGTAATTCAAAGGATGCAGTTTGTAGAATGGCATTCAAGTTACCTTATCATAATAAGAACTGTTTCTCCGTAATTGATGGAAAAATAATCCTCTCTAAGGTATTTTTCGTCTTTTCTCTTCCCTTCTTATTTTTCCCTGTTCATGTACATATTGGTTTGGCATGCACGGTTTTACAGTCCCACATAGGGCAGCCTCATGCTTGAGCGGTGGAATAGACTTATTTATTGGATATACACCTTGTCCTGCTGCTATGGGCTAGAATGAGACATTCAGTTATAAGCAGGTCATAGACAGGCAGTATAGTAGCTAGTGTACACACTAAGTTGGATTCTTCATATATCAGCTAAAATATATTTTTGTGATTTACAGGACTGTTCAACTGGACAACATTGCTACAAAAAGTAGAAAGTTCAGAAAAGTTTTCAAGAGTTCTGCAGCTGGGATTATGGTTTATTTTCTTCAGATCTCCTGACAGGGAATGATGAGAGAAGGGACAATCCGGATTTGAAACCTTGGCCCAGGCTGAGTTTCATTGTGCTGTTGATGAAGCGAGGGCTGGTGTTTATATGTTTCCAGGAACACTGACAGGTGAATCTCAAAAGGTTTGGGGGTTCATTTGAGCTTTTATATCCCAATCTCTTTGATCAAGAAATCTGACTCAAAATTGTCAGAATGAAATATTTTCTTTTGAGAGTTCCAGTGATCTTCAGAGGCTACAAAAGTAACTGCACTTTCTGTATTTTGGTGATTTAGAAGCTCTGAAGAAGGCAGAAATATATTGTTGGGGCAGGGGGAAGCACAGAGTAGTAGTAATACTGTTCCCTCTAGTGAACTTCAAAATGTTCTGCAGTTAAACTTCAGGGAAAATTCTGGTTGTTGTTTTAGCAAATAATTGTATTCCATCTCTCTTAGGCTTAGCAAATCAGAACTGAATGAAATCTATTGATTCTAAGGTGTCTGGTGTACTAAAAGGCTGACAATTGAAGAATATTTCCTTTTATGTATGATATTATTGATCATCACTCTTGTCATGGCTGTTATTAAAGTTTCTAGCCTCAGATCAGCCACGCCCATAGCTATTAAATATAGAGATGACAACTTTGTCCTGAGACTAGGTGTTAGGAGCAACATGGCTGAAGGATAAACCAGGAACCAAACTCTGGTTGGCTGTTGGAGACCGTCCAGTCAAAGGAGAAATACACTGAAAAACATAGTTGCTGGGAATCCAGTGGTAAACAACTTTCCAACCACCTTCCTGCAAGTGGAAGGGAGCTTTCAGTGTGACTGTGAATATTTTAAGGCTTCAGAAGCCCTTCACAGTTCCTCTAACTTCAGCCATTTTTACACAGTCATAATCTCCCTTCAAATCCTGCTGTTCTGAAAGGAACAATGCTATTTCCACACAAACCTAAAAAAAAAAGAAGCAAAACTGAAACCAAAGAAACAAAAACCCCCCAACCAAACAAAAACCTCCGAACTCAAAGGATCAGTCATCTTTGCTTCTCAGGTAGTTGGTGTAAAACCAATGAGCAAGGAAAGAAAAAGAGCTTGTTTTTCCAGTGTCAACTTTCTTGTTTGCCTTCTTTCCTCACAGCGCTTAATTTGTGCACATCTAAATCAAACAATTGTAATCCTCTATTAAGAGCAATGTCTGCTTCCAAACTTCTTGTAATTGGTTTCTATTTTATGTTTCTTATTCTGTTGAGAGTCTTGGTAACTACTCTAGGTATTCTTGGTGTTAGTAATGAGATAATTTATATTTTAATTAAACACAGCTGCTACAAAATATTACAATGGATGCCAGGAGCATTTATCTCTTGACTCTTGTCTCCTTGAATTTTCAACTGCATAGCACTCTGAAAAGTGGCTTTTGCTGTCCAAATCCCACAGTACATCCAAGCAATGCTCTTCCTTTCATCAGATTATAATGTTTTACCTTTTTTGTACTTAATAACTCTTGCTCTTTGTCTGAAATATGTAACTAAGTATGCAGTGGAAACAGTACATCCGGTTTTCAAGTACAGTCTTAAAAAAAAAAACAGATTAAAAAAACCCCAGATTTTTTATTTTACTTTCTCTTGCCAATATTGTGCACAGTAATGGTGGAAAAAGAACCTCCTCCTCCCTCTGACCCTTCAGGTAAAACAAGGTTAATCTGAGAATTTTTTTTTTCATTATTGTCAACCCATTGCCTCATCTCTACATGTAATGTACAGGAGCTTAATTTTAGACACACATCACTGCTGAGACTGCTTAATTACAAGTAAAATAAAAACTCTGGCTACTTTATGACCTTTCAGCAAGAAACATTTAACTTGCTAGTCACATTTTTACACCTTAGAAAACAAAAGAGTTAAAATGGGAAAAAAGAGAGACAGGAAAACCAGTAAAAATTAAAACCCCCAAATTTGTTCTGCGAGTATGTAGCAGGGAAATGGGGAATAGCAATAATTGCAAGGGAGTGAATAATTTAATTTTGAAGCTAAGATGTATGCTGCTAGGTTCCCCCCTGAATTGCTCCATTTTTACTATATTGCTAATTATTATAACCAGTCACATTGTTGTCTGATTTGATAAGTGATGTTAAAGAACTTCTGCTGTGCACAAATATTTTGTGTTAAAGCTTAAGATTCTCCAACCATGCATCCTATTAGTAATTCAGATTATTTCTACATAATTTACCATACATATCGTTGTGCATTTTTGGATGACATTGTGAAGTTGTATGTTCACCATTGTAAGAATTTTCACTATTAAAACTATGATTTTCCTAAAAAATTTTCTATCCTTTGAACACTTAAGTCCAGATTCTTGTCTTAGGAACACCCTACATTTGTTTTTTAAATTTCCTTTTAAATTGTAAAATATTTTAAAATGGGACAATGAATTAGACTCTGTAATTTCTCGGCTCATTTAAGAATCTGTTCAATTCTAAATTAATGGACATATATCTCATGATAACTGTGTGCAGTGACAATTTGTTTCCCTCTCTCCACCTCATAAATGTGTCCTCCAAAAATAGTTGTTGTTCCCCATTACTTGCTATATGAAAATAGTAAGTTTTATTGCTGTAGCATGCTACTCAGCAGAGAGTAGGTGAAATGAAAACACAGGAAGAAGCTGAGGTGTACGTGCAGTGACTTCATTCTCTCTGTTGTTTTGCCAAAAAAAAAAAGTGCACAGACACAATATTTAACAGCCTTTATCTTCTTAATTTTAAAGCAGAATGTCCTAAAAATGGCCCCTTTCATGCATGTTTGATTTCAACTGAGCATATATTTATTGAACGATTTCTTGTTTCCAGAATTAAAGCCCATTGTAGGTTCAGTTAACAGGAAAATCTCCTTTAGCAGATACCAGTGAGGTCAGGAAGAGCAGCCACCTTACCAAAGCCAGCTGAGAAGTATGCTCAATAGGAGTGCTAAATCCTTCAGTAGGATGATAAAATGCTAAATCTAAAAGATAAGTAGAAATGTGTGATAATTAATAATGGCGCTTTTTTTGACATTCTCAGATTCTTCAGAAGGAGAGATACAAAAAGCTTAATTAACAGATAGGGCATATGTTCTTGTCTCTGCTTATTAAAAACAGAGTGCATACAATATTGTTAGACCTGCATTAAATAGGAGCCAATTTTTTGGTTGAAGGCTAGACATAATTAAACCCAATCACTGACACACACTGGGTCTGTCTGCAATAGCAGGAAGTGTTTCTGAATGCTTAGGTGTAATGGGAGATGAATTGCTTCTAGAAGATGAAGTTGAGGCCATTCCCTCAGCAGAAGAGATTGGTTCCTTCTGACTTGCAATACAGAGATTTGCAGTAGCCTGTCTAGCCTTATTCATACAGTTATGATTTCTTAGCTCATGTTTGCTCCTGAAAGAATGACTGTGTTGTCAATTGGTGGTACTCTGGCAAGGTAGGGGGAAAACACAGTAAGTACAGAATACAGTCCATCACTTTGCATTCCTCTGCTTTTACTCAGCTACTATGCAACTAAAGGCAACTTCCATTATTTACCCGCCTTCTCCTTCTGCCCAGTCCTGTTGTTATGGCATTATATGTTTGTGACAATCATCTGTTGCAGCAAAAATTCATGTGATGTAAGATATTTAACATCATTATGATTTCAGCCCAAGATTCAATAGATAAAGAAGGTGGGCTGGAAGAAGCCATCACTGCTAATATAAGAGTATGTCAGGAATAATTACAGAGGATGAGTTGGAAATAGATTTATCTGAAACATTTAAAACTCTCCTGAAGCAAGGGAACCTACACGAAGAAACTATTTTCTGAAGGACTGACGTGGCCTTGCACTTACTCACAGTTTTTTATAACGCACTTACCGTGCTATTTTAATGGTGCCATCATATCTTCTGACAGTGGCATGTCTTTTGTATTGTTATAGCGATAACAGGATAAAATACTGATTTCTTGGGTTTTCTGTTGTTTTTTTTTTTTTTTTTAGCACTGCCACTGATTCAGACTGCTGTTCCCTGAATAAAGTAGACAAATAAAATTATCTTTCTTCTCCTAGAATTACTCCCTTCTCTTACTTTTTAAATTGATGAATAAAAATATTTCCTATATTCAGCCTAAATCTGTTGGCTCTGTGATTCCACAGTAATTTCTGAAAGCTTCATCTCTTTCTCCTTCACTAAAAATGCCTGTAATGCACCATGTTTGGTCCTCACAGAAGCAGTGGTTAGCAGGATAGTGTTAGGCTCTTTGGGTGTGCTCAAGGCAAGAGCAGTCCTCCAAGCACAGGTGCAGTGGAAGCGGAGGAGAGGATTTCTGCAAGCTTGGTGAAGTGGAGTAGCGTGGTAGAGGTTCTTCAGGTGCTTTTGGTGAAGGTTTAACAGACTAAAACTCTTGTTAACTCTTTCCTGAAATCACCTCAGATTCCAAACACTTTTGACAAGGAAAGATTTGGGTAACCAGTCTCCTGTTTGCCTGCCGCCTTCTCCTTGGGGCTGGGGAGGCATGTATAGGGTCAGAGTTCACAGAGCTGGTGAGGTTGCTCCCCTGCCAGAGGCTTCCTATGGCCTTGTGTGAATATGCAGGGTGAATCCCCTGTACGGCCTTTGCCATGGCCCCAGTAACCAGCAGCGTATATGTTCTGCAGCCATCACTGCTCATTAGCATTTCTGCCCTCCTCAGAAAACAGTTGATGACAAAAAACCCAAAATTATATGAACAGGTTTGAAAAATAAACTGATGCCTACAAGGATGTTATTTACCTGATTCATTTAACAGGAATGCAGACATGTCTTTGAATGCTGATGCAAAAATAGAGTGCAGCTGCTGTAGTGTGAACAGGCTTGAATTGCTTGTGTTCTCAAGCTTATTTTCACACAATTTAGATTTTTTTATTTGTTTGTTTTGAGAAGATAAACCTCTTTTTACTGTTTTTACTGTCTGTGGACAGAAGTTCTCTAATAAGCAACCTCTGGCTTCTCCTTCCGAGGGATGCCTAATAGCCGGAATGTTAAACAGGTACAATATCATTGTATTCACCATAATCAGAGGAAAATATTCCAACTACCAATATAATGAGACTTATTTAATACTAGATGTTCTATGCCTTGCTCATTTGTTGTAGTATTTCATTTTATTTTTTCTAAACATTGATGGGAACCAGATTGTGGGCTACAGACAGCTGTCTAACTTGCTTTGCTATTCAAAAGTATTTTCTATTCTCCTTTCCACAAATATGTAAATTATAAGTAACTTGGTCCTTTATCTGTTTTTCTAGGTAGGTAGAAATCAAGGTATGGAGGCAACTGATGATAAGACTAGTTCATAGTGAACATGGATTACTGCTTGCTTGAAATTTTTCTCAGACTTATTTGAGGAAAAAGGGCAAAGCACAATAACATATTGTTTGCATTTTACTGAATAGCCTTGTTTAACAATAACGAAAATTTTCCACAGCAGATGTGCATTTACACATTTCAAGGACATAATTCCTCACAATGCTTACACCATCAACATTTGCTGGGCATTAATAGTATTCTCTTGAGGGAAAAGTCTGCTGTCTCTTCGATGTGAGCAGATCTTTTATCAACAATGATTACTAATCTAGGTGAGAGAGACCAGAGAGGCTGTTAATTATTCTGTTCAGGTGTGCTTTAATGAAACTATTGGAAAGTACATCTGTGAACTTTCTTTTACAAAATAAAGCTTGCAACACATCTGAAATTGGATTTTAAGGGAAAAAATTCTGGCGTTTGCCTGCAGGGTGGATTGCAACGATTGTGAATATAGGTATATTTGTTAGTTTATCGATAATCTTCCCTAAAGTAATCCATGCAAGATAATTTCTGTTTTAATAATAGAACCATAGAATCATAGAATGGCTAGAGTTGGAAGGGACGCTCGAAGGTCATCTAGTCCAACCCACCTGCAAGGAGCAGGGACATCCCTGACTAGATCAGGCTGCTCAGAGCCTCATCCAGCCTGGCTTTGAATGTTTCCAGGGATGGGGCTTCCATCACCTCTCTGGGCAACTTGTTCCAGTGCTCTACAACTCTCATTGTAAAAAATTTTTTCCTAGTATCCAGTCTAAATCTACCTCCCTCTAATTTAAAACCATTACCCTTCATCCTATCACAACAGGCCCTACTGAACAGCCTGTCCCCATCTTTCTTGTAGGCCTCCTTGAGGTACTGGAAGACCACTATCAGGTCTCCCCGGAGCCTCCTCTTCTCCAGGCTGAACAGCCCCAACTCTCTCAGCCTGTCCTCATAGGAGAGGTGCTCCAGCCCTCTGATCATCTTTGTGGCCCTCCTCTGGACCCTCTCCAACTGGTCCATGTCCTTCTTATGTTGGGGACTCCAGAACTGGACGCAGTACTCCAGGTGGGGTCTCACCAGGGCAGAGTAGAGGGGCAGAATCACCTTCCTCGACTTGCTGGCCACGCTCCTCTTGATGCAGCCCAGAAAACGGTTGGCCTTCTGAGCCGCAAGGGCGCATTGCCGGCTCATGTTGAGCTTCTTGTCCACCAGCACTCCCAAGTCTTTCTCCTCAGGGCTGCTCTCAATCCATTCTCCGCCCAGCCTGTATTTGTGCCTGGGATTGCCATGACCCAGGTGCAGGACCTCACACTTGGCCTGGTTGAACTTCATGAGGCTGGCACAGGCCCACCTCTCCAGCCTGTCCAGGTCCCTCTGGATAGCATCCCTCCCTTCCAGTGTGTCAATGGCACCACACAGCTTGGTGTCATCAGCAAACTTGCTGAGGGTGCACTCTATCCCACTATCCATGTCACTGACAAAGATGTTGAAGGGGGCTGGGCCCAACACAGACCCCTGAGGGACTCCACTCGTGACCGGTCTCCACTTCGACATCGAGCCGTTGAGCACCACTCTCTGAGTGCAGCCATCCAGCCAACTCCTTATCCACTGAGTGGTCCATCCATCGAACGCATGCCTCTCTAGTTTAGAGAGAAGGATGTCATGCAGGACAGTGTCAAAAGCTTTGCACAAGTCCAGGTAGATGATATCCGTTGCTCGTCCCTTGTCCACCGATGCTGTCACCCCATCAAAGAAGGCCACCAAATTGGTCAAGCACGATCTGCCCTTGGTGAAGGCTTGTTGGCTGTCACCAACCCCTCCTTGCTCTCCATGTGCCTTAGCATGGTTTCCAGGAGAATCTGTTCCATGACCTTGCCAGGCACAGAGGTGAGTTCCCTCAGGACCTGCGGGTGGATCTCATCAGGTCCCACGGACTTGTGCACCTTCAGATTCCTCAGATGTTCCCATACCTGCTCTTTGAGTACAGTGGGCGGTTCTTCATCCTCACAGTCTCTGCTTGTGCCTTCCACAGCTTGGGTGGTGAGACAAGAGCCCTTATCGGTGAAGACTGAGGCAAAAAAGTCATTGTGTACCTCAGCCTTCTCTATGTCCCGGGTAGCCAGGACACCGGTTTTCTTCCGGACGGGGCCTACATTCTCCTTGGATTTTCTTTTGTCCCCTACATACCTACAAAAGCTTTTCTTGTTGCTTTTTATATCCCTGGCCAGATTCAATTCTGTCAGGGCTTTAGCCTTCCTCACCCGATCCCTGGCCACTTGCACAGCCACTCGGTAGTCCTCCCAGACTACCTGTCTCCGCTTCCACCCTCTATAGACTTTCCTCTTCACTTTCAGTTGATCCAGGAGCTCCTTGCTCATCCACGCTGGCCTCCTGGCCTTTTTGCCCAACTTGTTCTTCATCCAGATGCACCTCTGCTGAGCTTGGAGGAGGTGCTCCTTGAATGTGGACCAAATAATAATAACCATTACTTATGTTGGTAGCTTCTTTTCCTGGTAAGCTTTTCTCCCTGTCAAAGTTTTTAGCTCTGGGTATTTTTTGGATTTATTGTCTTTCCTGAAGACAATGTCATCAGCAAAACAGACCTGATTCAGGGTTCAGTGTGAATGAGTAACAAGCGCCACTGATTCAAATCCTAAATTCTGGGCCAAGCTCACTGCCTGTAGGTGCCTTTAGCAGGCAATGTTTGCACATCCATGGCTGGTGAGCCTGAACTGAAAATCTGGTTGCAAAAAAGGAAACAGGACATCAGCTTGGGAGAATAGGGCAGTAATAGTTATGTGGGAGATATTTCTTCATAGAAGTACTATTTTGTTGAAAGGTTGGCGTTTGAGGCTTTTGTGTTTCTTTTCCCTGCAAGCACATATGATTAGGCAAAAAGATAGGTAGTACCATATAATTCCTCCATTCTGCTCTATCACGTTCTTCCGGTGAGTTGAGGCCAATCAGCGGGAAAGTCCCAGTATCTTGGTATAACCATGTGTTTGAACCACAATTGTTGTCCGTTATTTTATTACTTTTTTTTTCTTTTTTTTTTAAGACAGTGGTTCACTAGTGCTGTTCTAGCTTTTCTACTATACCATGTGCCTTTCAGAGTTTCACTTTTTTACCATTGTGGGAGCAAAGGCTAAATAGATAAGTATCTACTGACTGGCAGTTCTCCTGCCCTCTCCTTCACCAATCTCTGTCTGCTGTTGGTAGTTTTAGCAAAAATCTTTCTACAGTGCTTCCTATATAGTTATTTCTGCATTGGTTCATCATTGTTAATCAAAAATCTTCAAACTAACATTTTTAGGTCAGATAAGCATTGTGTCTCCCCAGACTCGTATTCATAGACCCCGAACATACAGTTGTATATTTTTGGATGTAAGGGCTTTTGGGAATTTTGAGTAAGTGAAAGTAACTCTCCCTTCAGGCATCTCTTAAAGAACAAAAGTCTTGTGGTGATGTGAGTTTTTACCAGAACAAACTGTAAAGTGCAGGGTGTGGCTAGAGAGAGAGAGGTATACCTGAGGGTGGGTTACCAGTAAACAGTTTCTCAACAGGCTTGGATTCCCAACAGGAAAAAAAAAGAGTGGCTGACTAATGCTTGCAGAATACACATAAACATGCACACCCTCTGCAACTGCAGAGTTATTGTACATCTTCTAACACTTCAGAGCAAGTGTGAACTTTTCAGCTAATAAGGCTTGTGTTTTCTCTTGTGGTCAGGTTTAAGTTTGGGTTTTTTTTTTTTAAAAAAAAAAAAAGAAGAAAGTTTGAGGCATGCACTCAAAAAGTAACAGCTGGTTTCAACAGAAACCTTGTGCTTTCCCTCAAATTTCCAGGTTGCTCTGCTTTTCTAGATGTTCTTACTGCCATGTCAGAATTAATGCAACATTTCATTTCTTCTCCTCTGATGTTTTTAGTTATAGCTGGCATTGGACATCAGAAGGCACAATATTTTTCTGCTTCTTTTTTTTTTTCTGTAATAAATTCCTTTTCTATATGTATTTATAGTAGGAAAATAACTCTGTTCATTTTCAGAGATTGTGCTTAATTTTATGTAGCTATACAGTCCTGTTGGTTTAAACCCCTGTTTGTAGCACATCATTGCAAAATGTCAACCTGGGATTACACCAGCCAATGCCAGCTGTTCTTTTCATACAGCTGGGGCAGCTGTTACACCTTGATGTTTAAAATCACAGTCCGCCACTAAATCAATGGCAGGATTACAGGTTAGAAAGTTGGTGAGCAGTATCCAAAAGTCTTGTAATGAAGGCTATTCTATTACATAATGGGGAACCTGGATTACAGTAATGTTAATATTGTTTGGTGATGTGATGAGTAGAATCATTCAGTTACATATGAAAAAATAGTAATGTGACGGGTCTTCAGGAAAAAACATCAACATCTCACTGAGCAGCATGGCAGAATTCTCTTTGATTTCTTCAGAATCAGAATTGAATTACCAATGGCAAAGTTAGTTTTGTAATATTTTTTCCTAGCAAGGGGAAAAAATACAGCTCTAACACTGTTTAATGAAACATGTGTTACCCTATGCCCTTACAAAATACAGAAGTAGAAAGAAAAGCAGAAACAAATAAAAAAAAAAACCTCAAGCCCTAAAACATCTCAGATACTGGTGAGTTGAAATTGTTTAATTAGCAACTGACAAAATGTCATAGGAAATCTTTTCCCTTTCATTATTTACATGAGAAATAGAGACTTCCAGAGTTTTTGTGTGAATTTATTGTTCAGGAACTAAGATTCTCGCCTTATGAAAAGAGTGCAGCAGTAGGGTTGCACTTGGCATTGAAAACCTCAGTATTGATTTGGGTTTTGCTTGTTGTTGATCAAGTCAAAACAAACAGATCCCACTACTACTACTTACTTAGGTCTTGATCTTGTTAACGCTTAAAAAGGTATTTAACTTGTAAGTGTATTATTAGTATTTTTTTTCAGACTGTAGAATTAGATTATGCTTCACTCATACAGCACTCCTGGTTCCTGTCAACCCAGTAAATTTCAAATAATTTTCTCGCACTAAGTGTCTTTTCCTTACTGTATTCTTCCTCATTTATAAACTCTGAGACAGGAGAAACATTAACGTCATTTTTAATGCTTTTCCAGTGTGCAGTCTCTGAAAAAAAAAATTGTGCAATCCAAGTATTTTTACATTTTAATACATACTCTGTTTGCAGAGACTCACAGTAACTTTAGCAGTAATTTCTTTTATAAATTTCTATGTGTCATATTTGCATTTAACCTAGAAAAATTATTCACCGGATGAAACAGCAAGCAAGAGGGCTGCATCAATTGTTCTAAATGTGGTGGTTTTCTATTGGTTTTCAATACAGTAGCAAATTGTCTCTCAAAAGTCTCCCTCAACTGCAAGAATTGTGCGTTTATTTACAATTTATGTGATATGGGGAAAACAGGAAAAAAGCTTATTACATGTGCTTTGTATTGTGTACTTTGTATATTACAGTAGAGCAATTTATTCCTAATGTTGCTGTATTAACATAAACTTTAAATAAAACAATGCAGGCTAATGTTCTGCTTTAAATTTCACTCATGAGAAACAAAGAAGTAAAAGGATGATATCTTGCAAAATTTGATTTATTTTACATGCACAACCACATGGGGTTCTTTTTTTACAATTTAAAAGCAGAATTGTTTTTAGAGGCCACAACTGAAAATATTACCTTACAGATGAGCTCTCTCCAGGTGGGTAATTTACGAACTACATTATTGATAGCTTAATGTATTTAGTGTTGTTATGATAAGAGGATATTTCTATCTATATAGATAGATATGGATACGGTATATAACACAGAGAGAAGACCTGATGCACCATGTAGGTGGCGTCTGACAGGGCTTCTGTGGTGGCCGGGACAACCTGCACCACCTCAGCAAACATAAGTGTTATGGTTTAACCCCAAGTGGCAACTAAGTACCACAGAGTCACTCACTCACTCCATCACAGTGGGATGGGGGAGAGAATAAGAAGAGTAAAAGTAAGAAAACCTCATAGGTTGAGATAAAGACAATTTAATAAGTAACGCAAAAACCATGCACACAAGCAAAGCAAACCAAGGAATTAATTCACGACTTCCCATTGTCAGGCAGGTGTTCAGCCATCTCCAGGAAAGCAAGGCTCCATCACATGTAACAGTTACTTGGGAAAACAAATGTCATAACTCCGAACATCTCCTGCTTCCTTCTTCTTCCCCCAGCTTTATATGCTGAGCATGATGTCATACGGTATGGAATATCCCTTTGGTCAGTTGGGATCAGCTGTCCCAGCTGTGTCCCCTCCCAACTTCTTGCGCACTCCAAGCCTACTTGCTGGTGGTGTGGTGTAAGGAGCAGAAAAGACCTTGACTGTGTATAAGCACTTCTCAGTAGTAACTAAAATATCCCTGTATTATCAATGTTGTTTCCAGCACAGATCCAAAACATAGCTCCATACTAGCTTCTATGAAGAAAATTAACTCCATCCCAGCCAAAAGCAACATACTGCCCAAAACTGAATTGTTTGCAGAGGTTTTGCTGTCGGCACCATTAAGTCACAGACCTGGGCTGTGCAAGCCTTATGAACCCCAGATTTCCAGCATAAGTAAGGAGGGTCATCTTTCTTTCTCACTTTCCTTTTCACAGAACTGTTGCTCTCTCTGCCTATCCTTTGTGTCCGTGCTCAAGTTCATGTACAACCAGAGCTTCATATCTGGTTATAAGCTCTAGCTATACTCTGCCTTGTCTATCAGGCCCATAAACAGCTCTTAAATTTAGCAAAATATTCAGTTTCTATGTGTTAAAGTGTTGATACTCCTGTCATGGCTGTTTCGGATACTTCCAACCTAGTGCTTAGGCCACTGAGTAAAGCTGATGGAAAAGGATGGGCTTACCATGCAGATCTCAGGAAAAATTGAGATATGTCACTGCCCTGGTATGTAATGCAACCTAGGAAAGGGTCAGCCATAACCAGAGGCCTCTTCCCCACTGACACTACTCTGTTCCTTCAACTCCTAAGTGTTGCTTGGCTGGGAGTCCCAGAAGCACAGCCTGTCTTTCTGTTTGCTTATACCATCTTTAGAGAAATAGTAGACAAATCCTTCTGCAGGCTTCTTTGATACCACCAAGGTAGGAGCAGCAGCAATAACCCCCAGAATTTTAACTGGCTCCATTATGAGCCAAGGTATTTCCTCAGAGGACAGAAACTTGCTTGTAAAGAGATAAGTAGGTTTCAAAAAACTGCCATGTGTTTTCTCCATCTCACCAATGAGGAACTTTTTGCAGAAGCTCTTTCACAGGAATGTAAAAAGTTTCTAAGTTCTTCTGTCCTTCTTTGTATCAATCTACTGTGCTTTGACTTTTCTAAAAATTTAATTCAAGATCAGAAGGGACTGTTGTATCATCTGAACTAACTGCTGTATCAGTCTTTTAAACTTCTTTGTATAGGGTCTGAAAACTTTGGTTTGACTAAAGTATATGGTAGATGTGACTGAAGGATAGTCGTTGGAAAAGTGCCAAGTCTATGTGCAGATACAGAAAGACAGAGAGTTCACCACTGTCCTGATGAAGGCAGTAGGCAGTCACAATCACTGTTAAAATGTTTTCCTTGTGTGTATTCTGGGTTTGTTTGGATTTTTAGCTTTTGTCATTTGGTTGTTATTTTATTTGCAATGTAATGCCTTTTGCACCTGGTATTTTCCTGCCATATTTGCACCTGGTGTTTTCCTACCTCACTTCCATGGGCTGGTATTTTCCCTCATTCTCACTCCTTTCCTGGAAGTGAACTCTACTTTTTAATGTGAGAAAATCTGAACTTCTCTACATCTTTTCTTCACTCCTTACATCGCTGCATGCGGCTATATTTTTGACCTTCTTCAATTGTCTTTTTTTTCTTTAGCTTTCAGAAAGAAAACTTGTGCAGGCACTTGATATTTCATTTCACCAACATTGCAGACAGTGGCAAATTGCCTCCCTACTCCTATTTGCTCTCTTATGTTTCTGTTTTACATATCCCAAATTTTCTTGCCCCCCGACCATAGCACTGGGCTGGGACTTCTGTTGTGCTGAGTGATTCAAATCTTTGTGGGACCCCCCACACTCCACAGCAGTCCTTATATTGTATAGCTGTGACATATCTTTAAAATAATTGCTTCAAGTTTGTCAGTATTAAAATCTCCTTTTAACAAACTGGAACTATTTACAACAAAGGTTGCATGTACATATAGCTGTTCTCAAGCTACTGCTGGTTCTAGCTGAGGTCATGCTATGTAATTTCAGTTGCATTAGCGTGTGCCAAGCACGAATTACAGAAGCCTAATGAGAGGCAGAGTGTATAGGTCTGGCCTCCCTCCTGACCCGCAAAGTACCATGTAACACTTCCCAGGAGATTCAGATTGCATATTGTGACTGACCTTTCATCATAATTATTTACTGTTTCACCACTCTTTATGCTTCACAAATTTTTTAGTGGTTTTATGGTTCTCTACAGATCACTTATTAAAATATGAAATATTAATGGGCTTATTAGCATCTCCTGTGGGCTCCACCCTCTAATTGGTGGTTCCCTGTGGAGAGTTGCTTTTCTGAGGGGGGACTCAAATGTCTGAAATACAAATGTTTTTTATAAACTCTTAGATTTATAGATGTATAATTGTATTTTTATTAATAGTACATGAGGACCCAAATGGTTTACAGTTTGAAGGTAGTCGAGGAAGAGTTGCTGACCAGAAGGATTTTCCTTAGAAAGATAAAGCATATTAACTTTGTTATCCTCAAGATCCTTAAGTATCTCAAACTTCAAAGGTTTTGCTTTTTCCTTTTTTTTTTAAAAGGGCCATCTTCCATTTTAAAGCTTAACATAGATAAAATAAAAAAAAATTAAATTAAGCATGAAAACAAAGTTTTGTTTTGGGGAGATTATATTATTTCAGAGATACAAAATGTAACCTCTAAGGGCAGGGGTTTTTTAGTCCCTGCCGTACTTGTGCTTTGAGTGTGAACCAGCCAAGACTTTGTCAAACTTCATTCTTTCCCTACCAAGATTGCATTTTGAATATTGAACTGCATTAAAAACTACCTACTTATACCTGAAGAAGTCCAGTACTCTAATTAGGCAGGTGTCATTTGCTATTCCTCTCACTCTCCTTTCTTACTTCAGATGTCAATAAACAGGCCTTTATACAACCTTTACCACTAACCTCCTCCTAATTAATTCCTCACCTGTTAGTCTCATTCTTTCTTGCAGCTGATTTCTGATCTTTTTTTAATCATTTTTTTTTCTGCCAAAAATCCAATTTTATTACTCTTTTCACCGTACCTTTATTCCTCAGCTCTGCTCTATAGCTCTGGACTCTATTTTGCAGTTTCAGATGCCTCAGGGAGCTGCATGCAGATTATGTTGATAGGAGAAAAAGAAAACAGTGATTTGGGAAAACACAGTTTCTAGCTTTGAGTTAGGCAGATTTCCCTAAGCTGTAAAGCATGAGAGAGGAGTAGGATGCATCTTACATTCTGAGCTACGATGGAAGGGAAAGCTAGTGCTGACATCGCTGGCCTGGTATCTTCCCCACCTTTTTCAGTGCAGTTAAGATGTTCCAATGCTCAATCTGTAGACTTTTATGTCAAAAGCAGGTGACTATTTTCATTTTAGCGCTTTTCACAAAAGTAATTGTCATGTCAAGGGTACCCTGAAAGTTGTTTTGTCCGCCTGACCTTCAACTTCCATATGCATTACAGGCAACACAAATTAGCTGGACATCTATATCACAAATACATAAGAACCTATCATCCAGAAGACCCTCCTTCTCTGTATTTTTGCAAGGCAAACTTGTAGTATACAACTGTGTGGAAAATTACCTTGTGAGCTGAATTCTGAAGGACTGATTTCAAGTTATTGATACTCTATAAACTCATGCTTATGAAATACACTTTTTACTTCGTAATAAAGTATGCTTCCCTGGCTTAGGCACTGCTAGCAAAGTGCTTTTTCTTAGTTTTGTGTTTCCACACAAATGTAAGAACCCATTTAAAAGAACTGAAAGATTCATAAATTCCCTACCCTCTTATTCCTGCAGTACAAACTCACTTTTATATCAAGTGTTCCATTTAAAATATGGGAAATTTATTAATAGTAATAAGCTGAGAGAAAGGAGATTTATTCTTCATTGAGTGCAGAGAAAAAGTGCAAGTGTTGAGAAAAAGAAATTAGTATTTGTAGGACTCAAATGGAAATTAGGTTTTCTTGGAAGTGAGTGGTTTAACCATGTATTTAATTTATTCATCAAATTATTCAACATTTTAGAAGAAATAACAGATGAAATGGTTTTGACAAAGATGGAGGAGATAAATGTTTGCCTTGTGAAATTATTCTCTCACCATCTCCTATTTGCACTGCATTTGAGCAGTGGGCAAAATGTCTACCTACCCCCAAACCCTATAGTAATTTATAAGAATATATTTCCTTTGGAGTAATTTTCCTTCCAATGTCAAAACCAGAAAGGTATATTCCCTCAGTACGAATTTAAGGAACTAAGAAGTAGACCCAGTGGCAGTAAATAATTCTGCCACCAGCACTAGACTGGAGTTTCTGATGTCTTGTTTTTTATCTTTCCTACTAGTGTCTCAATACAATATTTTTTCAGACTATAATGCATATGATAATGTGGCCTTGGTTTATTTATAGGGTATACTGCTGTGTGGTGAAAAAAAGCCACCTTTTTTGTATTATTAATCAAACTCCAGTCTGATGCTAGTGCAGCACTCAACACCCTACACATTACATTTCTACAGAATTGAGATGCTTTTCTACTATAAACAACTTTTTTCTTTTTTTTTTCCAAAATAACAAAGACTAATAAAAGAGTGTATGGGGTTTTTTTTTCCCTGGAAGATACAGGCGATATCAAGGAACCAAAACTGTAGCCAAGAGATGCTGGGTCAATGCAGAATGAATGGTAATGAAATTATCCCAAAGATACTTGTAGCAAAGAGGGAATAGTTGAACTGTACACTGCGAACATGAGTGTCTCCAGACCAGCTGAAAGAATACACAAGATAGAGAAACTTGTTTTCAGCTGAAAATTGAATTATTTTTTGTTTCCAGGGATCTTCTTTCTATTCTGTACCACACTTTTTCAGATGGAAGTTCTTGCTATAACAGCTTGTGGGAAAGCACCTGTACAAAAATACGTACTGGAGTTGGGCAAAGGAGTTGGGCAAAGGAAAAGAAGGCAAGATATGTGTGTTCTTCTAAAACAACACTGTACATCTCATAATAAAACTCCTCTGTACACCATGGAACGTGAACAGTCTTGTTCTTAAGATGGGGATTTGACAATGAGTCACCAGTCCTCAGAAAAATATATCAAAACAAGAGTCATGATTAATACTTTGAGATGATGGACACCTAAACAATGAACTCTGTTACACATTATAGCACTGATTAGGAATTGTCTAGGAACGACACATGAGTGTGCAAAGGCTGCTGAGAGGAAGGTAGTCAACTTATTTTGAAGTGGATATTTCAAAGAAGCAACTGATATACAAAAGAGAGGAGAAGAATAGGGCACACAAGGAAAATTAATAGTTCTGTGGTGATCCATGGTATTTCAGCTGGATTGGAAAACAGCTTGTCAGAAAAGAACAAGTAGAGTTCTGATGTCGACCATGAGCCAGCAATGTGCCCTCGCAGCAAAGGCAGATAACAACCTCCAAGGCAGCATTAGGAAAAACATCACCAGCAGGTTGAGGGCATCGATCTTTCCTCTCTGCTCAGCACTGGTAAGATACTTCTGGAGCGTTGAGTCCAGTTCTAGGCTCCCCGGCACAAGAGAGAAGCAGATGTTCTGGAGTGAACCCAGCACAGTATCACAAGGATTATTAAGGGCTTGGATCATGTGGTGCATGAAGACAGGCTGAGAGCCCTAGGATTGTTTAGCCTGGAGAAGGGAAGATTCAGGGTGATCTAATCAGTATGTATCAATAACTGATAGGAGTCGTAAAGAAGACAAAGACAGACTGTTCTCAATGGCACCTAGTCAAAGGGCAAGAGGCTTTAGATTGAAATACTAGAAAAAAACATTTTTAAAAATAAAAACCTTTTTTACAGTGATCAGAATGGTCAGATACTGGAACAAGTTGCCAAGAAAGGTTAGAGTTTTAATCCCTGAAGCTATTAAAAACTTGACTAGGTAGTTGCACAAAGGCACTCTAGGCGACATTGCTTTGAGCAGGGGTTAGAACTAGATGATCTCCAGAGGTCGCTTTAACCTCAATGATTCTTTGATTCAGGTGACAAAGATACTGGCTTTGGCAACGTAACCTTGAGCCTTTTGGAGGCACAATTAAGGTGATTTTTTTTTTTTTCTTACTTATATTAGTTTAGTGTTTCTGCATTCAACTTCAGATTTAGCAATATGGTCTCTGTTGTTGAAAACTTGAACATTTTAAGATAAACTGCAAGTGGCTTAGTCTGACTGTTACAACAATATTACTCTACAAACAGCATGAAAAAAAACTTCTCTTTAGACATTGTAAGAGCTTTTCTTCAGCACAGCTTTCTCTTCTGAGAGATGAAATAGGCTTCCTCTTCTGAGAGATGAAATAAGCTTCCTCTTCTGTTCTCCACTGATGGGATCCCAGGTAGAGAATTCTGTATCTTTTACCATCAATAAGGCAGCATGTGCAATTAATTAACCTTGCATTTGTTAGCAGGGGCTCTGTAAGGAGAGGCAGGTGAGGGAATAGACAGCATGTAAAAAAAAAAAAAATGTCGCACTCATTTCCAGAAGTTTAGAGGAGAGCAATTCTCTTGAGTTTTCTTCACAACCTGTAAGAGAAATGTTATCCACGGGAACTATGAAAACCAGTTTTATCTTCTTTCCAACCTAAAGATAAATGTTGTTGTTTGTAGAAGTCTGAGCTATCCCAGGACTGTGAAATTGAATTTATGTGGAGCTAGAGGTGTGATAACATGAGAGGCATGTGAGAGGCAGAGACAGCCTGGACAACATTGGTTCTGAGTGTGGCTTGCTAGAGTAAGCAATGCTGTTACACACTCTTCTGCAAGGCACTGTGTGGCTCTTGTGTGAAGAAACCCAGAGAAACAGCAGCCAAGTTCCCATATTCCTCTCCCAACCACAATGGGTGCTTTATCTTATCTACTCTATGTAGTAGAAGAAAAGTATGCATTCTACTGAAACAGTGCCATAAGCACACAGTTGTCCTCAGAGGAGAGGGTAACAGAGAGATTGACATGACTGATGTTAGTAGCCTTCCTTAATGACTTCTTGGAAAGTACACAAATACAAGGGCAGTGCAATTAAGACCTAAAGTAAAATAGACTACCATAATCTTAGGATGGCAGTTCCTTCTAGGGCCTACTGCCTAAGCCTGTTTCCCAACAAAGCATATCAAAACTTCAACCATTTACTTGGAAACCTACAGACTTGATGATTAGCTCTAGTACTTAAAATAATGTGAGAAAGAGGAAGAAAATACTTATCCTGCTGCAGCGCACTTTGGAGAGAGCCTGAAGTGGTTTGTTGCAGCATTGGAAGCAGGAGGCTTGACAATCAACTTCATATTTTTCGTAGTTCAGATAGAGGCCATTTGAGACCCACCTTCAAAAAGCACAAAAGCAGAAGCTGTTGTCAGTCACAAGCCTTCTCTTTCCTGTGGCTTAGCTGCTGAGGAAGCGGAGTGGAGCTCTGTGTGATAGATGAAGGTCCTTAGAGCACCTTGATGCATGTTAAAAGCTACACAGAAATGGAAGAGCTCTTGCACAAAATAAGCAGAAATACTAGAGAAAGCAGCTCACTTACGCAGTGTAGGCTTGATGTTTCCCTTCTATTATACAGAAAGGTTCTAAGCTAGACTTGCTGCTATTATTATCTAACTGCAGGCAACTTGATGTCTTTTTGAATCCACTGTTTCAGTTTTAGTCTTAAGAACTGAATGAAGTATATAGCCAACATCTTTATGGCTGGCTGGAAGGTACTTCAGTTTAGTCTACAGAGAAAATGTCTTAAAAGTTTTCCTTGTAGTTCAACAATTTTTAGTGCAGTTGCTTTGAAATCTCATCAACTACTTAAATCCTGGTCCAGTTCTGGTGGAGGCATAATTAAAATCATTTGACGCACAACACTTTTGAACAGTGCACTCTTTCTGTCACTGAGGTTAAACACTTCCTCTGAAGGCATATATTTTTCTAAGACTGTGCGGCCAAATTACAACATATGTTTTTAAATAACTTTATTTTGTCCTGAGGTCTTGACTAGCACCTAGATCATTCTTTCTTTTAAAATACTAATAACAAAATACCAAACTAGAAGACTTCATTGAACTAGGCATGGTCCTGTCCTGGTTCCGGCTAGGACAGAGTTAATTTTCATCTGAGCTGGGAGAGAAACTGGAGCTGGTGACACCTGTGGCTGGAGGACACAGTTGGGATAGTTTATTGATTAGTCAACAGCTGGGGTAAATTTACCCAAATTAGCCAAAGGGCTCTCCTATACCTTGTGACATCATGCTCAGTTTATAAAGTACTGAGGGATAGTGCTGATAGGAGGTTCTTTTTACTTGAGAGGGGGTTGGGCATCAGCAGCTACTGATGTATTGTAAATTGTATGCAATTGTGTTTACAATACAATACTATTGTATTGTAAATTATGTGCTTAAGTATTTTCTGTTATTTTTGTTCTGTTTTTTTTTCCATCACTGTTTTGTTTTCTTTTAATGTTCTCTTAATTTTATTTTTTTTTTCAATCTCAATCCATTAGTTTTGCTCTCTTTTCTTTATCAATTCTCCTCTCTGTCCCACTGTGTGGGAGGGGTGGGGCAGTGAGGGGGGGAGTAGGCAACTATGTAGTATTTTAGCTGTTGAGCAGGGCTAACCACAACAGATCCATCCTAAGGCTGAAAAATAGCTCCTTTCCTGAAAAACTCAGTCTAAATGGAGAAAATGAAAGCAGAAAGACAGTGTCAGCTGTGTTTTTAAGACAGGAAATTAAGTTAATTGCCTGGAGCCAAATAAATATTTATTTTTTTCATATTCTGAATCATAGTACTATTTTACTTTCTTTTCTTTTCTGCACTAAACCAAAATCAGGCTGATGAAGAAACTAAAAGTGGCAGTTACTGACAATGTTACAATGTTCAATTCCAAATTTTGTTCAAAATTTGTTATTATTCTTAACTAAAAACTTAAACTTTGGCTTTTAGTTTTTAAAAAAATTATCAAGGAACATATAAGTAAAGAGTCTGCTGCTGAACTCTAGCATTCTTCTTCCTTATTCGTCTTGTTATCTAGTAGAATCAGTAGCTGGAACTCATGTTTGATGCCTGCAAAGTTAGACAGCTAAAAATAAGATGCTAAAAACCCTCAAATGTGTGGAGTTGGAAAACGGGTGTGTATCACCAAAACTATGCAAAAAGAAACACTATAGATGAGTCTGGCTTAGAACTTGGCCTTTCTATGTCTTAGATACCCAGATGTTTAGCGTAGCAGCTGGGATTCCCAGCCTTGCACGCATAAGCCCTTCTCTCATTGGAGTAGGCTACATAGAATCATAGAACAGTTTGGGTTGGAAGGGACTTTTAAAAGTCATCTAGTCCAATCCCCTTGCAAGGAGCAGAGACACCTTCAACTAGGTCAGATAGCTCAGAGCCCTGTCCAACCTGGCCTTGAATGTTTCTGGGGATGGGGTGTCCACCACTCTCTGGGCAACCCGTTTCCGTGTTCCACCACCATCTTTGTAAATGATTTCTTCCTTATATCTAGTCTAAATCTACCCTCTTTTAGTTTAAAACCATTACCTCTTGTCCTATCACAACAGGCTCTGATAGAAAGTTTGTCCCTGTCTTTGCTATAAGCCATTTTTAAGTATTGAAGGGCTGCAATAAAGTGTCCCTGGAGCCTTCTCTTCTCCAGGCTGAACAGCCCCAACTCTCTTAGCCTTTCTTCATAGCAGAGGTGCTCCAGTCCTCTGTCTCCACTTGGACATTGAGCCGTTGACTGCAACTCTTTGAGTGCAGCCATCCACCCAATTCCTTATCTACTGAGTGGTCTGTCTGTCAAATCCATGTTTCCAGTTTAGAGACAAGCATGTCATGTTTGGACAGTGTCAAATGCTTTGCAGAAGTCCAGGTAGATTATGTCAGTTGCTTGTCCATTATCCACCAATGCTGTAATGCTGTTGTAGAAGGCCGCCAAATTGGTCAGGCATGATTTGCCTTAGTGAATCCAATCACCTCCTTGTTTTCCATGTGCTTTAGCGTGGTTTCCAGGAGGATCTGCTCCATGATCTTGCCAGGCACGGAGGTGAGACTGACTGACTACATCTTCTTGTTAAGAACAGGCTCAGGTATTTAGGCTGAAAGGTCATTCTTGTTCCTCTCCTTGGCTCAAGGAAAAAAAAAAAAATAAATTGTTATTCAGGTGCAGTGCAGCTGTTTTAATAGGTTCATCCTACTCCAAAAAACTTTCTTCCTGACTTAAGTACATTCCATAGGAGAAGGAGGACTTGACAAGACCCTCTTGCCTTTGGATTACCTATGCTCTTTGTGATTGCTTTCATTTCTGAGCTCTGGGAAAAGATGGAGCAGTGCTGGTGCTTGAACAGGCACAGTAAAAACACCTGAGTAGGCATGGAGAAGTGGTGGAACTGAATATCTCTGGTTGGGATGCATCTTACTGTTTAAGTACTTTGTTCTTACGCAATATGTAACTGAGGAAGTTGCTTTGCCTCTGACAATGTTGTGAATTTAGGTATTAAATTTTGTAACTGGTTTATTACAAATTCTTCCAAAAAAAAAAAAAATTTTCACCTGAGAGGTCTCTGAACACAAAAACAAATTGTGAGCTTCCTGAGATAAATTGTACTGATTCCTGTGAAATATCTGTGGTCTGTCAGACTTACCAACTCTCAGAATTTCTAATTGCAAAGCAGATGAGGCAAAGTGGTGATGACAAGCCATCTGGATAACCTGCATAACACAACCGACTTAAAAAATGCATGGCAAAGAAGATCCTTTCCCTTCTTCTGAAGCAGCTCATCGTGGGATTTCTGCAGCTTAGTGATTTCTGCAGCTTGGTTGCTGTTGGCAGAGTGGTTGCTCCTCCTGAGGCTGTATGTGACTCGGAGGGTGGGAGGACAGGGACAGAACGCTGAGAAATCCAGATTCCATTACTGATAGCTGTTTCCAATTTTGTCTCTTACCATGGTCAAGCAACTTCATTTTTTTGCTCCGCTGCCGCATCTGCAGAATAGATACAAGGAAGGCCCGTTCAAAGTGTTGGGATTTAATGTTTACGAAGATACAAAAATGCACACTTGACATTAATTTGGGCTTTGGATTACTTTTTCCCCCCTCTTTCCTCTCTTACAAAATAAAGACCCAATGAAGGTCCTGTTAAGCTTTCTTTCAAGAGAATAATACCTCCCATTTATGTCAGCAACAATCACTATTTTTAGAAATTGTTTCATTATTTCCTTCTTGATCGTCTAATGAAAACTGGCTCTGAAACAGAGAAGAAAACAACCTTGTGTGGCCTTTTTTTTTCACTTGCACAGCAGCAAATGCTGAACATCTTTCTCCTAAGCCGAGAAAGAAGGTGAAATCATTCTGGCACTGAAATAAGAAGTGTATCAGCCCTTGGTCCACAGAGTCATCCTTTTTTTTTCCCCTTCCCACACTTGTACACATTTCACACGTCCCTCCAGCACACACGCAGCAGGACACAGGAATTTAGGCCCTATTAGGTTATTGACCCTCCAGCTCTTCAGGAACATCCTGAGATCAGAGTAGTTGAGCGCGACAGTTGACTCTGCACAGAAATAGCCCTGACCTTTTGTCCTTGCGGTCAGGGTGGTGACCCTACGTGAATGCCAGTTAAGCAACCATATTTTTACTGAGGGATTTCAGAGTAGAAGTGGGTCAAATATAGCTTTGAGGTTATATAATCACATTTCTCATTAACTTCTGAATTTGGAGGTACAAAACCATTCCTTTACCTTCCTTGCTTCCACCAACGCATTTGTTTTCGTACTTGAAAAACGTGTCCTTTTTTTTTGCAAAAGTAGATCAGTAGCAGCTAGTTTCAAATCCATCAGTAGAATACTTAATCTCCTGGAAGATTTATCATTGTAACAAAAATAATAACATTGTGGAAATAGGGATGCTGCTGTCTTCCTTCACCATCCCCTCTCAGCTAGAGAAAGAAAATTAGAAGATGTGTGCACTGAGGGTGATGATAAGACTGAAATGAACACCTGCTCACTGTTCTGCATAGTTCAGACGCTTCCTTAAGGTGAGCCTGCTTTCTGAATTGCAGCTGTTACATTTTCTGAATTAAGTGGGAAAATTACAGTTGTATCAAGCAGGAAAGTGCAGTGACAGATGCTGAACTGGAAGAGCAAATGGCCAAGAAAATGAAGAAGGAGAGTTCCCCATCTATAAACTATACCACCTGCACAAGCAGTAGGGTGCAGAATTGAAGCTTGTGCTGTATAGAGCAGCTCCTATATCAAGACAGCAGATTTGCACAGGGGGCCTGCTGTTATCCACAGGGGCCAGCAGTGAAACAGCTTTAGTGTTTTCTATTTCATTTGCTGAAGCTTAGTCAGCTTTGCCCTAGGAGTCTATGAGGACCCACTTACACATTTCCATCGCACATTATTTTGTGAAACATTGCTTCCAATTTTAAATAATACATGGGTAAAATCAGATTGTTTTCTGTGTTGCTGGTGTGGTGGAGATTTCCTTGTAAAATGGAAAACAGTATAAAAATCACAGCATTTTGTGATTTAAGAAAATGAATTAATGTGACCACCTCTCGCCTTCACTCTCTTCTTGTATTCTAAGTGTGATATGTAGGGAGGGCAAGAGAAGGTAAAGATTCATTAGAAATTATGGGAAAATAAGAGTAGGGTAAATTAAAATTGAATAGTTCAACTAATACATCACATAGTAACTCAGACAAAAAAGTCTGCTGAAATATTCATGAGGAGGAGAAGTCTCCAAAAAAAGAATATGCTGGAAGGAATTAAGGGAGCAGAAATAGATGTGTGAGGGGAATTCGGAGGATGTGCATGGGCTGGCACCGAACACAGAGAAGACTTCGTTAGAAGGAAGCGAGTAAGAAAATAGAAATGAAGGGTGAGGAAAGAGAGCATTTTCATGAAAAGGTGATGTGAATCTTTACCAGCTAATGGGAGTTGATCTTTATGGAAGCCCTTTACAGCAGCTGATAAAACTTGTGCCAGGTCTTAGAGACAAGGGGTAAAGGTGAGAGAGGTCAGGGATAAATCTACATTCAAGACGGAAAAATCTCATTAATGGTGAGTAAAAATTAACACAACTCACAGAGATGTGATTTCTTGATTTTGGCTGGAGATAAATGTTGGTGTCTGAAGATTTTCAGTGATAATTCAGCTCTGTTTATACACTGATTGTGCTACAAAATTCCAAAACATTGTATTTCCATGGAATGGTTTCTGCCATACAGTCCTGTGGGAACAGCCACACTACGAGGGAATTTTCAGTTTGGAGTTAATGAATAAGGAATTTACTTTGATAATGTATCATTTTTCTCGTGCTAAGAGAGAAGCTTCTGAAAGAAGACAGTAATGCTTAGCTTGCCAGGAAAAGCTATTTCACTAATTGAGAAATCTTATTTGAGAGGTAGTTTCATGCCAAGCCACTACTGCAATATTATACACAGAGCACGTATTGAAGTGATTATATTTTAATCTTTGGCCTTGATGAGAGTCTGCTTCCTACAGCCTTTCAGTTTAAATTCTAGCTTGGAAAACATACAGGCTTCCTGCAGAGTGACATTTATGCTCTTGTTTAACTTCTTGTCCTTGAGGCTGGCAGTTTGGGTAACACTACTTCTGGAAACCCGACATCACACTGAGAAAAATCTGACTCTTGCCCTAGGAGCAGAGAGGAAACATGATGTTCTGTACACAACAGTGTTCTGACTGCTAGTGCAGTTACAAATGAGAGGAGCAGTGAACCCTGTGTTATCTATGCTTCAGTGGTTTGTTTGATAGTTGTTGGGTATTTTTTCCCCTGTGGGGTCATGTTAGTTATATCTGATTTTGTAATTTATAAGTGTTGGGGCTAGCACGTACTTATAGGGTCTTTAGGCTGTGACCTGGGAAGAAATAGACCTTGTGATTTAAGGACAGGCTCAGCAAACGAGGACTGAGGCACAGGTTTGAGATTACAGCATTTTCTCCTATGTAAGGATGCTGAGGTATACAACGGTTAAATGACTTGTCCAATATAATCCTTGTATTTTCAAGCAGCCAGAAATTACTTCTAAAAATAACATTGTAGAAGTGATATTGATCACAGCACTGAGAACAGCAAAGCCCTAGATCTGACCTTTTCTCAGGAGAGAAAAGTCCACAGGATATCACTGACACACCGTTATGAAAAAACAGAGTCAAAGACAAAAATGCAGGTGTGCCAGGTTTGGGTCTTGTGATGGTACTTAATACTATGCTTCTGGTTTTGATGTGAAATGAAATGGACAGTGCTGGATGTAGAGGCACTCCACAAATATACATCCACAAATATTAGGATCTACATAAGCAAGACAAAGGACAGCAGTAGGAGAAGAGTGAATAACTCAGCTGTTGATTTCCTGGGACTCAATTAATTGTGGTGTTGTGGTTTTGTTTAGTGAGGGGGGCCTAAGGTGGTAGCTTCTGTAGGAAATTGCTAGAAGTCGCTCCCCTTTGTTCAGTGGACTCGGCCGGGCCTAGGGCGGACCCACTGCTGGCCAAGGCCGAGCCGATTGGGAGCAGAATGTCCCGTGACAGCGCCTCTGGGATAATGTATTTAAGAAGGGGAAAACAGAAGAAAAAAAAGAGAAGAGAAGATGTGAAGAAGCTGAGCAAGGGCAGAGGCGCAGAGGGGGAGGCGCGGGCTTCATGGGCCTTGCAGGCCTCACCCTCTGGCCTCTCGCCAGGCGGCCGACTGGGCCCAACTCAGCCTGGTCCGGCTGCAAGAAATGGAGAGGAGATGAGATGGATGATGTGAAGAGATTCTGAGAGGTGTCTGCCAGCCTGTCGTGAAGAACTTTTCATGTGAGAGGAACGGCTGCAGACACCAAGGTCAGTGAAGGAGGGGGAGGAATAATGCAGCTCCCAGCCAAGATTCCCCTGCAGCCTGTGGTGACGACCATGGTGGAGCAGGTTGTCCCCCTGCAGCCCATGGAGGTCCACGGAGGAGCAGAGATCCAGTTGGAGCCCGTGGAGGACCCCGCACCGGGGGAGGTGGATGCCTGAAGGTGGCTGTGGCCCATGGAGGGCCCGCTGAGGCAGCTGTTCTGGAGAGACTGCACCCCGTGGAAGAGGTGACCCACGCTGGAGCAGTTTCATGAAGGACTGTGGCATATGAGTGGGACCCCACAAAGGAGCAGGGGAGGAATGTGAGGAGTTCTTCCCCCGATGACGAAGCAGCAGCATGAAACAACGTGTGATAAACTGACTGCAACCCCCATTCCCTTTTCCCCCCTGTGCCGCTCGGGAAGAGGGAGGGGTGGGGGGAGGTTATCTTGTTCTCTGTATCATTATTCTGCTGTTTTTAGTAATAAATGAATAGTTTTCCCCAAGTCAAGTCTGTTTTGCCCGTAATGGTAACTTTAAGGATTTCTCCCTGTCCTTATCTCAAACCTCGAGCTGTTTTTCTTATATGATCTCTCCCTATTCACTCAGAGGGTGGTGGGAATGAGAGAGAGACTGCATAGTCCGGTCCCGATCGGGGCTGAATGACGACAGGTGGAACAAGAAGAGACATATTTTTCGTGGCAGTTCCCCTTGCTCTGGACCATGCTTTCTTTTCGCTTTTGTAGGAAAGGAAATACAGTTGTACTGTTCCTTTTAGAATAGAAAATATTTGGACTACACAGAGTTTAGAATTATGGTTGACTAGATGATCATTGTAGATTCTTTCCAACAGAACTATTCTAGTCTAGTCTAGTCTACTCTGTGTCTGTCTGTTCCTTGTCACTCTTCAAACGAGCAGTAAATAGGTATGTATGTTCAGCAACTCCTCGTGTGCATCCTGTCACCGGATACTTGGTGTCTTTGAAATCTGAAGAGGTGCATACTAGTCTTACCTCACAGATATGTTTTTTTATGATCTTTTTCTGACAGCTGTTTGTGAATACCTGTAAACAGTGAAATGATTCCAAGATGGTCACCAAGTCATAGAAATATAACACTCTTTACACATGTTTGGCCACTTTTGTTCTTTTTTTTTTTTCTATAGGAATCTGTCTCTGTTATTATTCAAAAATCTAGAAAACAATATACAAGAAGTCTGTTTAGAGACAGAAATTCATACCTGAGTCAGGGCATGACCAAGACCCCTCAATTTTCTTCCTTCTTTTCTATTTGGTCCAGCTTCAGGAAATCCTTAACTGAGATATTTCTACTTTTCATAAAACGCTGAAGACAGGGTGACTGCGGCCTGCTTTGTCTTTCATCTCATTGCTGAGATGAAGTCTGATCAGCACTATGTAATAGAACAAGTGCATAAATTATACAACCAACTCCATCATCCAACTTTTGCCAATCCCTCTTGAAGATAAAAAGGCCTCTTTTACAGTGGTGATTGGGAAAGAAGGTGCTCAAGCGTGCCTGACAGTCAGTCTAACATAAAGGGAAACACTACTTCTGAGATGTATCCAGTCACTCAGAAGAGGGATTCAGCACAGTTTCTTTGCCTGCCAAATCATTCAGGTGTGATTCTAGCTTTTAAAAAGTTGCAGTAAAAATAGTGTTATGAATTTCTGGACCTTTTCCTTCTAAAGAACTGTCAAATCAGATTCAGAACTACATGAAATACAGTGGCTTTGCATTTTAATCTTATATATGTCTTCAAACTGCCGGTCTTATACACTCAATCTAGATTCTGAAAAGATGTCCAATTTTTTTCTGATTCATGTGTCTAACTTTCCTTTCTCTTCAGAGTCTTTATTAACTGCTGGATTGTTCCTGTCTGTCTTCTAGCCATGTTTGCATCACTTGCCTTTCCTCTGCCAGGCCAAAGTGCACAATCTTTAGGAAGCAGCTACTGTTTGTCTGGCAGATGTAACCAAACATCTTGATTGTTCCAAACATGTTCCTGGTACATCAAGGACTACCTCTTAAGCTTATCCTTCTCTTGATTGTCTTCCTCCTGACATGGTTTTACCAAGTACTTACAAGGAATTTTCTGTAACAGTTTATTTCAAAGGCTGAAAGTCTTTACATGTCAGTCTTACTGGAGCTCCACCATGAGGCTGCTTAATGTGCGTCTGATAATACATGCCTCATTACCAGCCTGCATCTCAACCTGTGGAGATTCCCTTTTTCTTTTCTTCTTTACTCTATCATTGCCTGAGTTTGTCCAGAGCTGCTTGTGTCAGCTATGTGGTCCTCTTTCTCCTTAGCGTATAGCAGTCTGAGGGTTAGGGGTTTTTTTCACTCTTGCAATTTTATTTTTTTTCTCACTCTTACAATTTTAAGTGGAAACTTTAAGTATCAACAAGATCAGATATTCACTGACATCTTAAAAATCTTTATTTAAGATACATATATCCATTTTTTTCTATTTGTTATGAAAATTATTTATACTAATACATGTTTGATAATCAAAACTTACTAATTCTCAATAAAAATGAAATTGAGATGGAGTGGCAACAGGGTTAACACAGTGTTTGGGGAGATATCATTTTCCTCTGTGTATGTCCCTGCCATGAACACACATGCACCCATTTCAGTGGCTGTGAATCGTGAGCTGAGTTCCTGATGTCTTTCAGGGACTCTCATTGAATCCCCTTTTTCCGGTGTTATCTTAGCTAGAGCTTATCCAAGACCAGTAGTGGCAGTTCATTAAAATAATATTCAGTTTTACTTTCAGCAAACACTGGAAGAAAAATAAGCTTGTTGAATATTCAGGCAGAACTTTATGTTTTTTTAAAGAAATATGGTTCTGGTTTTCTGTCACTCTTAAAGAAATTACTCTGCAAATTTCATCTTAAAGGTTTTGTGGAGATTTTAAGGCAATACTTTAGCACTGAAAAGTGGAGTGATCAGACACAACTAGTCATCCTATTTAAGTGCTAACTTTAACTGGAGACTCCAATTAAAGGCAAAACTCCTTGTTTTGTCCACTGTCTTCAGTAGACAGGTAAACAATTTCTGATATTGTTTCTGTTCTTGATAATTTCTATCAAGAAATTAGCTATCCATAAAGAATATGTTGTAGTATATTTATAGGTATTGTAGGAAGGAAAGATAGTAGGGAGATGAAGAGTTTTTAAAATGAAATTGCAATAGACCTCTTAGATAAGCCCAAGTTGCAGTTGACAAAAAGCTGTGTTGTAGGTGGGATTTTTACCTATTAGGTGATTATTATCTTTTATTTGATTATTAAATTACTCTTTTATAGGGGATTGCAGATTCCTATTGTTCATAATTGGCTTTATGAAGAAGACAGGGTTAAAGTAAATTGCAGTATTCCGTGTAAGGACAAGAGAGAGACTAAATGCTAATAGAGGTAAGTGTGTGTAGCATATACAAGTAAAGGCATTTGGGAGCAGATATTTTACAACTGCAGTAAGTTCTCTCCTTGTTTGTGTATGCCGAGCATAGCTTAATGGAAATGACATGACTCATTTCTTCCCTGTGCTCCTGTTTAGACATAACTCCTTTGTTTTAAATAGTGCTCAGTTTATTTGAATTCCTTCTGGCTAAGGAAAACAAGGCTGCCTTAAAAACTACTGGAAGATTGGGGGTTATTATTTTCAAAAGTATTAGGTATATTGTTACTGTTTGTTTCAAATCTCAATGTTTATCCTCCTGGTTAGATTGCCAGGAAGAAGATCTTTCATCTTCAGAAACAGAAAAGAATTACACGGATGTGCTCAGTTTTTGAGAAGTCCATGTCCCTCTCATGAATTACAGACGTTAAACATGCTGAGCAAATGCATATGTGGTAAGGATTGTAATTATTTGTTTATATTAATGTCCTATTTATGATGAAGTTTCCAAGAGGAATTCTTCCCCTCTTTTCTGACCCCTCAGACTGTAAAGGGGAAGATATTCTTCCTTCTGTAAAGCGTGAAGCTCTGTCCAGTTCTTTTCATTCCCAGCAGTGGTCAGTGTGTGAGATGTGAATTTCTGGCCTCACTGAAGTCAGTGGTAAAACACCCATTGACTTGAGAAGGGCTATCAATTTCTAAATTGTCCGTGCTGCCCTTGCCACCTTCCAGTGAAATAATTTGCCCTCCCCGTGCCTCACGTTGTGGTCTTACACTTTTGAAACTTGAATGCATGCAACTGATCCTGGATTTGGTTTAAATATGCAAACACGTTAGTTTCACTATCTTTGGCTTACATTATAGAGTTTGTACCTGTTTTATGCATTTATGCCAGCTTTATATTCAGCCTTTTTCCAGTCCACGAGGTGACATTTCTGAGGCATGTGCACTTGCTTGGACAGTTATGCTCCCATCCTGCCATCACTCTAGGATGGTGCTGGCTGTTCCCAGCCCAGCCAGGGTGCTATGACTCTGGGCAGCTAGCAGGAATCATGTAGTTGAAGAGCTAGTACTGGGCTTGCTCAGAGCATGGATGACTAGGCGTGCAACTAGATGTACCTTGCCATGCATGCATTCTGTTTGCTACATGTTTCATTAGATGTAGCGGGCCATGATTTCCAGTGACTGCCGTCAGTCCTGACTGAAAGGAGATGAGAATGTCTTTTATGTCCCTAGTTCAGTGGGAACCCAAGCAAGATTCAGTTAACTTCAGTAATTGATTCAAATTTTGCTGAGTGCTAGGTGCTCCTTTAACCATTTCCATTCAGCTGAAATTTGAATAGATAAATGAAGGTGAACAAACTATATGTAGCTGGGGGAGGAAAGCAAAACAAGGACTTTATTTCATTGAAATAATACCCAGGAGCTCACATACTAGTCCTTTACATTAGCTTTTTCTCTATTTTACTGATTTGCTGTGATTCACAGAAAAGCATGTTTGATTGGCCTTACACATACATATGTAAGTCTGACTTACAGTGAACTCAAGAGAAGAACATGATGGGGAATGCTTATGCAACTCATACCAGAGAAAGTTGCTAATGTGGGTCTAAGATAGCCTCAAACTACTACAGTTAAAATGAATTGTCCTAGAAACCTTCCGACTTCACTTGAATGACCAGCCTGAAGGAAGGTCACATCATGCTGGGAGGTGATCTGGCCTGACACAGTGGAGCCCTTTTCAGACTGAAAAATAAAACTGTATTAAGCAACTGAAAATAGAATATAGTTTATGCTAATTTTCTTTGTTTTGCTCTCAGTGGTGGGCTTGCTTTCCTATAACAATCTGCCCTTGATCCGAAACTTCAAAACTCCCTCTCCTTGGTAAGGACATGCAGTCAGTTACCACCCTAATGGCATTGCAACTTCTTTCTTACCTACCTTTCTTCAATATACAGATATATATATGTGTGTGTGTGTATATATACATATGCATAAGCATATTCGAGTGTGTTTATATCTATACATATTTTGTGTGTGTGTGTGCATTTACAGAAACAAAATTTTAAAAGTTGTGCCCTGCTACAGACTGCCTTGGGAGAAGAATTCATTTCCATTTTTAGGACATCTGTGTTCTAGATTTCACCACATTTTAATTTTCTCACCTCTTAGGTCAGTAAGTGGAATGTATGAGAATAGGACCACAGATTAGAAACAGCATTAAGAATAAAGAAAAGGAAGGTGATCGTGTGTTAACCGCACACTAAAGAGTAGAGTTTACTTTCTACCTGGTCAAAATTTTTAAAATAAAGCTTAGGGCATGTGCTGGCTTGCATTTTGGCCTTGTAGGTATTGCTATCCAATAGACAGCAGTCCGATAGACCCAAGGCTGCCCCAGCTCCATACCCCAGGTCCAGCAAGCAGCAAGGCTGAGTATGTACCCCAGTAGACATGACATACACACATGTCCCACGTATATACACATACACATAGCCAGCCACATAGACAGACACATAAACAGCACCAATGACCTTGTTCTGTTTCCCCCTCTGGCTGGCCAGGATAAAGGTTCATTAGTGGGAAATATATACACATGTTTGTGTATGTACAATATGGATCACCCCAGTATCTGGCTTAGATGCTAAGTCTGCCTGGTAGCTTCCCATGGATCCCAGGACTTCCCAGCTGCTTGCACTGGGACACATGAACGCCTAACCCTGCAGCTGCACGCCAGCTGCCGGTGCAAACGCCATTACACACATTAACACACACATGTGTGCATGTGGACACACACATGTTCACTGGATCCCTCCAGTAATTCCCCTCAGACATGGAGATCATTTAGGGGTTGCCTGGCTCCTTGCACCCCCAGGTGCCTCCCTTTCCTGTTTAGTTTTGGCCTAAGCATTTTATGCAATCCCCAAGTGCTCTTACCCCATAATGAGCCCATATCCCCCAGCAATGAGTCCTCAGTTTGCAGGTGATCTCAAGACAGGGTCTCCCTCTGACTCACAGAGGTGGGTGTCACCCCTAGCCCCCTGGGGCTGACGCCCTCCTGGGATGCCCAAGACAGGCCAGGCAGGGGCTCCTCTCCCTGAGTGGGTGATTGGTTTCCCTTGCCTGGAGCTGGGCTGCTCTGCTCCTTCACGCCTGGGGAAAACAGCTTCTTATCACACATCCTAACAGTGCTGCTGCTCAAGGGCTGATTCACTGCCTACAGGACTAGCAAGGTTAACAAGTTTCCTGAGCAGTTTTCAGTTAAAATTATATTCCATTTCTTCATAGTTTTCTATTTTATTATTTTAATTCTATATTTTTTCATGACCTAAGCAAATGTACTGAGGTACAGTGTGCTATTATCTAATTGCTTTGCCCCTCCAAGATGTGGCTGTATATCTGTAGTAGTGTAATAATTTGCATGTGCTTATAAAACATTTTTAAATCCTGAAAGTGCTGTATAACTCACCACTGCACCATTTCCTCTTTAGATGTTCAGAGCTGACTACTTAAACTTAAGAACAAATTAACAACTAGTATTTTGTGTTCAAATTCAGCACGGAAGATGAGGGATTTCATGTTCACAGGCTTCAGGTCAAGTGCTTGTACACTTCAAGAACAGCATTACAAAAACAAGACTGCAGTCATTAGCATTGAAGGAGACCTTTCCTCAACTCTTCACCTTCAGATTTTTCACAATCGTTGTAATATAAAAACCTCTCTTAAATGACTCCAAGATTTTTCCTTTTTTTAGATTGTGTTCTGATAAGCATATAATTGCACTCAAAAAAAAAGGCAAAAGAACATGATTTCCATTTGAAATGTAATTGTGTTAACTTCATATTCAGTGCAGTGTAAATCAGGTACAGGTGTAAAGCTGAGAGAGAGTTTATTTTAACCGAAATAATTTCCTTTCTCCTGACTCTGTTGAATGGGTGCATTTCAGGGCTCCAGATTTTGAGAAGATCTTACTTTATGACTGGAGAGCATGTGTGCATATTTGTAATTGATACGAGTAATGATTTAATGCCATTTTTCTTTGAAATGTCTTAGTAAAATGATCCTTTGCTGGAAATGCCCATCTTGCACTGCTGATTCTGCAGCTCATTTATAGAATCCTGGAGCTCAAGATTTTGGTTTTAATCAGGTTTGCTCTTTAAAATTAAGGCAGTGCATAAATAATCTTGCAGCATTAATTCAAAGTAGTTGTCATATTGTCAAATGTCTGTGTTCTGCACAATTAAAGGCCCTTGGGGGGAAGCGAGGGTGAGGCGGAGAGTACAGTTTGAAAGAGAATTTACAATGAAAAAGAATCTTCTCTTAAACAATCGACAGGATGCTAATGAGGTCAGGATAAGCAGAAAAGAATGGATATTTTTGCTTGGTAGTTAATGCAAGAATGCTTGAGCTTTATTAAGAAGAAAAGGGGAAGCTTAAAAATCTACTTGCTTCACACACATGGAGATCAGTCCCTCTTCAGTACTCTGTCACACTTTCCCTAGGGTAGCTGTTAGAAAGCAGCCTGTCCCTAAAGTTCTTCATTCGGTTTCAGATCCTTAATCTGAAATCTAAATTTATATTCCTTAGAGCTTTTGAGGGGAGGGAGACGGGTTGCATTTTTGTTTTGTAATGACTTGATTTAAAAATGTAAATCTAGAGCTGACTTTCAGAAATCATTACAAATAAAAATGTAATTGATTTTATTGATGCAAAGCAGAAGAAACGAAATCTTACACAGTTTGTCTTGAAAACTCATGTCTGTACTGGAAAAAAAAAAGAGTGCTTTTTTAACGTGGCAACCCATTTTTCAATATACAGAATGAGCAATGAATATTTGCTCTTCTCCTCATTTTTCTTTCCTTAGGGATGCTGCATGATAATACATAGAGGAGCTGTTTTATGATCATTTAAGGTGTTCAGGGACAAGTACACATTTAATCATTCAGTTGTCTGACTGGATATGGAAGAATAAAATGCCTTCACAGAAGATATGCCTTCAAATATTTCCTGAGTGTTAGATAGGATATGTTGTAGATGAGATTGATGCACAGATCAAACTCTACAACTCGGAAAGAGTTATAAAGCAAGCATGTTTATTTGGCGCCGGGTGCGTGGGGGATCGCTTCTCCGAAAGCACGCACACTGACAGCACATTTTACCAAAAATGTATACGGTGCAGGTATATGTATTCATAGGATCACACAATACAGACATACATATGCATAAGTGAGGCAGGGTTATTAAAAAAACACTTGCGTTAGCATTTCAGATCTGTCTCTGGTGGTCATTTACTTCTTCAGGGGTCTTATCTTCCTCTAGATGAACTTTAGTCATTCACCTATGCTCTCCTTTCACTTGGTGATTTCAGCAGTTTCCCGACTTCTGACAGGATTTGTGGTGGAACCAACATTCCATTCTTTGCTAGACATATTGACGAATACCAGTTTCTTGACAAATACCAGTCCTTGATAAGCTTAAGTGAGTTTCAAGGCAAAGAGGATTCTTAGGCATTCTCTAGCAGACAGTTAGTCTCTTAAATCAAGCAATATTTAGCAGACCGTTAATTCCCTGTATCAAGATGGTCATCTTATTATTAAATAACATCTTAAGAGGATCATCTCCCTTTCATAGGATTGATTTTTATCCTGTTGGCTGTGCATTTCATGCTCTTTTGCCTCCCTCCTTGGGGTTCTGACTGTCTTTGAAATGGCAAAAGAGGGAAGCTGTGTCTTCCATTCAGATTTTATTCTGTTGCTAGTCACATTCTTTAGAAGTTCTTTTCTTCTTGAGATTTTATGAGGCAGGCATTTCAAAGTGCTGCATGAGAGAGACTGATGAATAGAAACACAGTATCTGTGGAAGAAAATGGATCAAGTAAATACAGAAAAATAGTTGGCATGCACAGCATTCAATGTTAGCTTTTAGGTTTTTCAAAGCACTGCGTGAGGTTGTTGCCACACAGGTTCTGTAAGTAAAACTCTGCATGACTGATTGAAAATGCCAAGCTGCTACTGAATGAGGAAAGGCATAGTGTTTAGGTCTAAGTATCACCTTTAATTTTTTTGCCTTGTTTTCTCAAGAGGTCATACTTTATCTAAACATCCAGAAGACATAGAAAAGAGGAATAACCAGTCTGAAGTTTCAAACTTGGCTTCCTAAGATTTCTGAAAATGGATCCATGCATTTTCAATTCCCTAGTGACTTACTGTAACTGTAATTATTAACACTGTTGTTTCCTAGAGATATTATGTTGCCATATACCAGATAGTAAAGCAAAATATTGCCTGTAGCAAGGTCTTGTTCAGCATGCTTGGACCCAAAAGTCTGTCAAAAGCTGGCATGAATAAATATGCTTACAAATGGAGTGACTGTGCTCACTCTTACTAGCTCAGTTTACTCCACTGCATGGTAATACAATTCTTATTGCAATCTTAAGTGATCTGCTCAAATAAAATAAAGAAAGCTCATTAATTTTTCTCTCTGATCAGCCATGAAAAAAAAAAGTCATTCAAGTCTATGCTGCTTTTTGAGAATCCAAACCCTTTTTTTTTTCCAAAGCCCAAAGGCCTTTAATGCCTCTGAATCATTTTAGCAATAAATTGTGTCACCTACCAAAAGATTTTTCAGAGACACCACTCTGCTCCTTCCTGTGACAACAAATGTCACTCTTACTTCATTTGGAACAAACAAAGTTGATTTAATCAATCTTAATCCTGAGCTAAACTCAAAAAAAAAAAAAAATTTAGATTGTCAAACAGTATTGGACTGAAAAGAAGACATACCAGAAGTATCATTACAGGCTTCATTGTCATCAGCCTGTTATTCTACGGTTCTTCCAAGCGACTGTATAAGACAGTTGAAACACAAAGCATGTAGACCTCTTTGAGACTCCTATCTGTTAGATAAATATTTGTTCAAATCCTTCTCAGCATTCCTTTGAGAAGAGGGAGTGAGACCATCTGGCAGTCAATTTTAAGCCTGTTTCTGCTTTAAAATTATTATATACTCCTCCACAATGTTGGATAAAATAGTTGGCAGTATGATTCCTTTGACCTAGCATTAGTCTTTCATCTAAGAGATCTCAAAGAGGTTTAGTTGGCAACATGTTCCTCATTAACTGGTGATTTCTTGGAATTGTCTTCCAAAATTTCTTAGCTTTAGAACAATACAGGTCATTGCAGAATAGCACCCTGGCCAATAATACATTGTAAATGCAAACAAATGTGTTTCCAGACATAAAATAACAAAGCCTATATTGAGAAACAGCTGGTTATATTTAAGGCTGAATTTAATCTTAATTGCTAATGTATTTAACACCTCTGCATGGATTTGGACTGGGGAAACCACAATGAATGACTATTTTCTGTGAGATTCATGCAGGGTCAAGTCCAAGCAAATACGTACAGTTGCGCTTATCTACTTGTTCAAATTCTGAAAGATTATTTCAGTTTACTAGCACAGCTTTCTTGATTACTATCTGCCTAGTGGTAGGCTGAATAGCTTTTGTGAGTTCACTGTTCATAATTTTTAAAATTTTTGTTTATATGTTCCATTACTTCTTCAAGGAGTAAAATGCAAGGTTCATAGTAGTTTGGTCATTTGCTTAGTTTGACCTGAGTGGTAACGAACTGTCTCTTCCAGAAGTGTTCTTAATTAGAGTAGAATCAATGTTAATTCCTGTAAGTGGTTTGCTGCTGTGCCAACTTATAAAATCAGGTTTTTGTTGTTATTTGCTTCTTTTCATGCACATACGAAGATTTTGTTGAGTTTACAGTATTGCTTCAGCCACAAATGCTGCAGTAGGAAATGGTCTTCAGAGCGTCACGTAAATAAAGTGGTGTGGTTTGATTCACAGAAGAAGGGTGGAACTCATTACTACAGCTGCCAATTACAGCAACACCCAAACAGCTTTCATAAAAATTTACTTCAGTTTAGGTGATAAAGGCAAAGTTCTGGGGGGCATAACAAGTTGTTTTTTCCCTTTGCTGCTTTAAAATCTCTTATTTTCTTCATGATTGGCTGTTCATTTACATTCACTCCCTAATATATTGCCTTCTATAGGAGAGAAGGAAAGTGGTATCTTGGTGCTGTGTGGCCAGAATGGAATCGATGTTTTTCTAAGAACCTCACTTGTGACCTTTTTTTCAATAGAGAAGACATACATTTTTGTATCTTAAAAATAAAATTTTTAAAATTACAAAAAATCACAATATCTAAACTCTGCTTTTTTGGTGGCAGCTACTTGATAGCTGTTGAAATAATTTGATTTTTTTACTTAGTTATCAGTGTTTTCAAATATGAAAACTTTTTTTTTTAATTGATAATCCTTTTTCCTAGGTAATATAACCCCACAAAGATGCTTTGGTCTTTCAGAAACAAGTTGAATTGGTTTTCCTAATAGTGATTCAAATATATTTGGTCAATCAAATGTCTTTACTGTCTGTTCTAAAAAAAGCATATTTAACACACAAAGTGTCAACAGGTTTTTAAGATTATAGAAACAATACCATTTTGCTCATAGGAGGAATATTATCTATCTACTGATAATTCTTTGAGCTTTTTGGACTGGATTGTGATGCACTAAAATTATCACAATTATAGTTTGAGTGCACGATGGTGTGCATGCTGTATGCTTACTTAGAAATCACTGCTGCCTTCTTCTAAAGGTATGCATGTATATATACAACACATGCGTAGATACACACATACAAAATATACATTAAACCCATGTATATATATATATATGAAGAGAGAAATTTATCCTTTACTGTGTGACTCTGAGGAAATTCTAAGTACATATATTAGAAAATTGACAAATTAACATAATAAATAAGGATGTATATACCACTTTAGCACAGCTGAGGTACTCTGTTTGGAAAAGGTGCCAATATCTGTAGGGTGTTTTGGCAGTAATACCTGTCCTGTAACTTCTAGATTTTAATCTATATATATTTAAGTTATATAATTATATATAATTTATAATAAATCATATTATAATGTATATATATTTAACATATATATTTATATAAATGCATATCAAGAACTATTTTTATCTGATTACTAACCAGTTAGCTCTTTGAATATCACCGTGTGCTGGTTTTGTTTAATGAGGGGGAGCTACGGTGGCAGCTTCTGCAAGAAGCTGCTAGAAGTCGCTCCCCTTTATTCAGTGGACTCAGACAGGCCTAGGGCAGATCTGCTGCTGGCCAGGGCCAACCCAATTGGTAGCAGAATGTTCTGTGATAACGCCTCTGCGATAACATATTTAAGAAGGTGAAAAATAATTTTAAAAAGGAGTGAAGAAGCTGAGTGGGGGCAGAGAGGGGCAGGCGCGAGCCTTGCAGGCCTTGCGGCCCTCACCCTCTGGCCTCTCGCCAGGTGGCCGTCTGGGGCCAACTCGGCCTGGGCCAGCTGCAAGAATCATAGAATCATAGAATGGTTAGAGTTGGAAGGGACCTTCAAAGGTCATCTAGTCCAACTCCCCTGCAAGGAGCAGGGACATCCCTGACTAGATCAGGTTGCTCAGAGCCTCATTCAGCCTGGCCGTGAATGTTTCCAGGGATGGGGCTTCCACCACCTCTCTGGGCAACCTGTTCCAGTGTTCTACAACTTGCATTGTGAAAATTTTTTTCCTCGTATCCAATCTAAATCTACCTCCCTCTAATTTAAAACCATTACTCCTCGTCCTATCACAACAGACCCTACTGAACAGCCTGTTCCCATCCTTCCTGTAAGCCCCCTTGAGGTACTGGAAGGCCCCTATCAGGTCTCCCCGGAGCCTCCTCTTCTCCAGGCTGAACAGCCCGAACTCTCTCAGCCTGGCCTCACAGGAGAGGTGCTCCAGCCCTCTGATCATCTTTGTGGCCCTCCTCTGGTCTGCTCCAACTGGTCCATGTCCTTCTTATGTTGGGGGCTCCAGAACTGGACACAGTACTCCAGGTGGGGAGGAGATGAGATGTGAAGAGAACCTGAGAGGCGTCTGCCTGCCTGTTGTGAAGAATTTTACTTATGAGAGGAACGGCTGCAGATGCCAAGGTCAGTGAAGAAGGAGGGGGAGGAGTAAAGCGGCTCCTGACCGAGCTTCCCCTGCAGCCCGTGGTGCAGCCCGTGATGGAGCAGGTTGTCCCCCTGCAGCCCATGGCAGCCCACGGAGGAGCAGAGATTCACCTGCAGCCCGTGGAGGAGCCCACGCCGGGGCAGGCGGATGCCTGAAGGAGGCTGTGGCCCATGCAGGGCCCACACGGGGGCAGCCATTCCTGAGGGACTGCACCCCGTGGAAAAACGACCCACGCTGGAGCAGTTTCACAAAGGACTGTAGCCCGTGGGAGGGACCCCACGACGGAGCAAGGGAGGAATGTGAGGAGTTCTTCCCCCGAAGAGGAAGGAGCAGCAGTAAAGAGATGTGATGAACTGACTGTAAGCCCCATTCCCTATTACCCTCAGTGCCGCCGGGGAGGGGAACGAGGTAAAGGTAACTGAACGTGAAGTTAAGCCTGGGAAGAGGGAGGGGTGGGGAAGGAAGTTACTTTGTTCTCTTCCACATTATCCTGCTTTGGTTTTAATAAAATATACCTACTTTTTCCCAAATCTAGTCTGTTTTGTCCATTAAAAGCCTTTTTTAATTTAAGATAACTTTTCAAGTACATTATCTTTTTCCTATTTCCCCAGACACCAGGTGTAAGACTGTATAGCTTGGTACCGAGCGGGGGTTAAAGTTTTGCCGCCCAACGTGGGGCTCGAACCCACGACCCTGGGATTAAGAGTCCCATGCTCTACCGACTGAGCTAGCCGGGCTGGCGGTTTTTAGTCCCCTCTCGTCTTCTTCCATGGAAACCCCCCGAATTTTTAATGGCACCGCTAAAGTGGTGATAATTGTTTTCATCTCTCAATTATGCATTTCACTACATTGTATCTTGCTACTGAGGAATGCAACTTGAGAAATCTAATTCAGTTTAGAGGAGAGAATTGGAAGCATATGAATCACAACATCCATTCAGGATCAACATTTTAACTTTTATGACTTTTCTTTTTAAAATTCCACTTTCCTAAATAAAATGCTCTTTCCCTATGGTCAAAAGGCAAATAGAGTGTTTAGATAAAAAGGCAAATATTTTGGAAACATCTAAGTTTCAAGCATATGAAATAACTTCTGGTCATTTGTCTAAAATAACATAAGATAAAAAGCCTTAACAAGCTACATTTGTGAGTTATCAGCAGTTTGAATTCATAGGTCTTCTTTCTCAGGCAGCTCCAAGGCCTCTGATCCATTTGTATCTTGCTGTTTCTTCTTCAACACTCTCCCACTCTTGGCTGTTTTTTTTTTTTTTTTTTTTTTTTTTTTTTCCCAGCCATTCTGAGCTTGCCTGAGCAAAACATATGATCTCTTCTCAGCTTCAGGCAATAACTGTCAAAAGCTGTGCTGCAGTTAGGTTTCCTCGTCAGTCATTTCTGACGTTTCCTTTCATCTCTGGTTCATCTGTTTGTTTCTTTTTTAGAGTTTATAATCCACTATGTCCACTATTTTTCAGGGACTAGTGGCAGTGGTGGTCTCCAGTACCAGGCAGATTTGGCAGAGTTTGGGACAGACTGCAGGACTGCCAATGGATGGCAACAGCCCACTGCTTGCCAGAACACGGCACCTTGCTCAAACACACCTAAGGAAGGGCAGCAGCTGCTAGGATAGGTGACACAGAGCCATGCAAACCAAGTGATCTGTGGCCGCAGGCAGCCCGTGTCAGGGCAAAGATGCTCCTGAGGAACTGCAGCCTGTGGGTGACCCACACCAGAGCAGGTACACCCATGAGGGACTGCAGCTCGTTACCTGTTTTGCGCAACCTCCTGACTCTGTTGTGCTACCAATTTCATTTATTTTTAGTTGTGAAGTTTTGAATTCTAGATCACTCCAACAGGTGTAAACTTCTAGGTAAACTTCCCCCTTCCTCCATCTCTTCTGTGGTTTTTTTTAATGCAAAAATTATTGAGGAAATCCTGGAGTTATTCCTCAGGGTATGCCTATCGGACGCCCCTCACAGCTAAGGGACATTTGTGAGTCTCAGATTACTCAGATATGGCATGAGAGCTGTTCCTCAGCCTTGGCAGAAGAGAGGATATGCAGTATTGAACTTTGGGGTGCATACCACCAAACATTTTAGACATTAAATTAAGATTCCTTTGTCAAGACCATTAATTATATTCAGACCACTCCTTTCAAGACTGCTATGACAGGCATCTTGAGAGGGTGGTTTGACCCATACGTGATCTGCATTGCTGTCTAGAGCCTACCTCTTACTGACATGAAAGGCCCTGATCTGCTCATTTGCTTAAATCTCCAATTTCTGTGAAATCTCTTCTTTAGTTACACATTTAACCCTGCATTTGGCTTTCTGCATGATGCCCTGACAGAAACCTTGGAGGCATAAACCATTCAAGCATCAATTTGAGATTACTGAAAGAGGAGTTGAGTCTAACCAGCTAGACACAGGTTTTCCTAGATTGCAGGTTCTTTGAGGAAAGGGTTCTTTCAGTAGTTTTTGGAATGTTACCTAGCAGAAGGTCTGACCATGGCAGGGGTTTCTACATCTCTTATAGATCATCAAATGTTATTAAAACTAGTAAAGACATAAATAAATGGAGATGCATAATTCTATTCTCAGAAGCAAAAGTCTGGAAAAGCACTTGTCTGGATTTCACATATTGTGAGTCACTGCTCTGCTATGTTGAATTTTTAATAGCTGACTTCAAAACAAAAGTTACGAATTGATGTAAATTGTGACTAGAGTGGAAAAGCTGCACAAAAACGCCCCAAAAATACACACACAAAAATAATTTAAAAATGCATGTTAATTTAAAAAAAAACATTAATTATTCAACATGTTTCTGATCAGAAATTATCCCAATTTATCCCAATAAACTTCTTAAATAAATTTTCTTTTAAAAATCATAATGCACAAGGAGGGAAGTTACACTTGGTATAAGACCATGATATTCTGAAAATGCTACAAGTGTTTGCTTTTAATTTGCAATTATACTTTCATTTTAGGCATCTTATTGTAATTATAAAATAGTAAATTGTATCACAGCATATTTGACTGCAAGTTAAATTTCATAAATTTAATTTTCCATCAAAAGAATTCAAAGTATTTCCCAGCTCTAATAATAATATTGAGCCATGACATTACTGTTTCATTCTTTTGTCTAGTGGATGAATAAATTAACTCTATGTAAAAAACAATTAAGTTTTGAAATATGTACAAGAGAATCCCCAAATGACTGAGGTAGGAAGAAATATCACAATGTAAAGAAAGGTTGTGGAAGATAGATAACCCCGAAACAGTGATGTTTGAACTGATAAAGATCAAATGGAGAGCCTGTATTATTGAAGAAAGTTTTTCTTTTCACTTCTGGTCACCAGACCTTCAGCTAGGAAGACAAGAAGTGACTGTGAAACAATACAGATTTTTATCCTGAGCGTTCGTTCATTTAACATCTTATTTTAGCAGATGTAGGAGAGGAATTGGTTTTGGATTATTTCGTATACCCAAAGCAGCAGAAAAAAGTCTGAACAAAAATGGAACAGAAGTAAATATGGAATAAAAATGTAAAAATGCAATAACTTAACCAGAATTATTTGGATGTGAGACTTTAAAATTTTTAGGATGCTTTAGGAGCCTTCAAGTATACGAATTGTGATGATCTCATTCTGACCCAGAATTTAGAAGGGGAAATAATTGGTTGCAGATGTAAGTCCAGTATCTTCTATCTGTAAGGACCTCACAAGCTTCACGTGGTTCATTTATAATATGAATATATGTGTGTGGACAAAGATTAGCATATCCCTCAGTATTCACAAAATAAGAACACGTGTATTCCCGATGTGTGAAAATATCAAGAAGAATATGAAGAAACTGTGTAAAATAAGCAGAAAAAGAGCCTAGCTAGTAGGACTCATATTAGCTACCAAAATTGTAAGGTTCAAGGAGTTCTTATAGTAATGACATTCTTACTGATGAGTTACTTGGAGGTATACCACATGTACAATCATAGAAGAGTTTGGGTTGAACTGACCTTTAAAGGTGATCTAGTCCAACCCCCTTGCAATGAGCAGGGACATCTTCAACTACATCACGTTGCTCAGAACCCCGTCCAACCTGACCTTCAGTGTTTTCAGAGATGGGACATCTACTGCCTCTCTGGACAACCTGTTCCAGTGTTCTACCACCCTTGTTGTAAAAAATTTCTTCCTCATATCTAGTCTGAATTTACCCTCTTTTAGTTTAAAACTATTACTCCTTGTCCTATCACAACAGGCCCTGCTGAAAGATTTCTCCTCATCTTTCTTATAGACGTCATTTAAGTACTGAAAGGCTGCAATAATGTCTCCCTGGAGCCTTCTCTTCTCCAGGCTGAACAGGTCCAACTCTCTCAGCCTGTTCTCATATGAAAGATGCTCCAGCCTTCTGATTGTCTTCACGACTGCCCTCTAGACTCACTCCAACAGGTTCATGTCTTTCCAGTGCTGAGGACTCCAGAGCTGGACACAGCACTCCAGGTGGGGTCTCACAAGAGCAGAGTAGAGGGGCAGAATCACCTCCCTTGACCTGCTGGCCACGCTTCTTTTGATGCAACCCAGGGTACAGTTGACTTTCTGGGCTGCGTATGCACATTGCTGGCTCACATCCAGCTTCTCATCCACCAGTACCAATGAGTCCTTCTCCTTGATTGTTCTCAATCCCTTCATCCCCCAGTCTGTATTGATACTGGGGGTTGCCCTGGCCCATGTGCAGGACCTTGCACTTGGCCTTGTTGAACCTCATGAGGTTCACATGGACCCACTTCTCAAGCTTGTCCAGGTCCCTCTGGATGGCATCTGGTTCCTCAGGCATGTCAACCACACAACTCAGGTTGGTGTCATCTGCAAACTTGCTGAGGGTGCACTCGATGTCACTGATGAAGATGTTAAACAGTACTGGTCCCAGTACAGACCCTTGAGGGACACCACTTGTCACTGATGTCCATCTCGACATTAAGCTGTTGACCGCATGGAGAGTGGCTTGGCAAATACATCAGTCCGTTCCCTCAGGACTCTGGGATGCATCTCAGCAGGTCCCATAGACTTGTGCATATTCAAAGGCCTCAGATGGTCACAAATCTGATTTTTTTTTTTTTCCAGTGAGAGGGACCTTGCCCCCCCAGTCCCTGTCTTGCGGTCCCTCCACTCAACAGGTGTGGGAAGAGAAGTTGGCAGTGAAGACTGAGGCAAAAAAATTGTTGAGTATCTCAACGTTCTCCTCGACTGTTGTTACCAGTTTGCCAGTTTTGCTTATCACTTTCTTTGGCCTTCCTTTTCTGACTGACATACTTGTAGAATTCCTTCTTATTATTCTTTGCATCCCTTGGCAAGTTCAGCTCTAGCAGCCGCTTGGCCTTCCTGACCCCATCCCTACACAACTGGGCAGAGTCCATATACTCTTCTCAGTATACCTGTCCCTGCTCCCACTGCCTGTGCATTTCCTTCTTGCTCTTTAGTTTGACCAGCAGGTCTCCACTCAGCCATGCTGGTCTCTTGCCTTCCCTTCCTGATTTCTTACTTCGTTAATCTCTGGGGTTTTTTTCTTTCCTTTTAACTCCTTTCACTGTGATTTCAAGTACTGAACTTTACATGGTAAGAAATGGCTATAAGAAATAATTCTATGAAAGTGCTCCTGCAGTTCTAAAATGTTACCAAATCAGTATCTGCATAGCTTATAGAAATGCATAACACCTTGGTGTGATGTCTTTTTATCAGCACTCTGGTAACCTTTACTGGACACCTAAATAACTCAGCCTCAAAACCAATCTTGGTATGTAATGCAGACATCTGAATTCAGGCATATTGACTCCTTATATATCACAGTAGCATTTATTCTATTTGGAGAAGAACATATCTTACATATCAACATAGATGTGCGTGTTGTGTATACATTGTGTATTTCAACATTGCAGAAGCATACATCTTCCAATTTTCTAATTTTTAATTTCATTTTCATCAGTTTACTTTTCTGAGACTTATCCCTCAAGATGATACATTTGAGATTCTTTTTTTCTCCCCCCCTTCAAATTTTTTCTTCTAGATACCCTCTTCATTTTCCTAGGTAACTTTTTTTCTAAGTCATCATTTTGACTTTCCTCCTTCCTTCACCTGTTCTGTCTCTACTCCCTTCTTTCTAGTGCACAAGCTCCCACACCTACTGATTGGTGCTACATTGCTTTGCCTCTATTTGAATAGTGGTCACACTATTTGAATGATGTGGAAATCACAGAACTGCTAGTTTGTCCTACTATTCATTTTATTTCACAAAACTGACTTTTAAAGTAAAACTTATCACAGGATTCTATAGTCAAGCCCTTAAACATGATAGACAACTTATTCTAATTGTCCCATTGTCACATAAATCAGTGTTCACCAGTAGTATCTAGCATTTATGAAACTGAGCATTGTATAGAAGGGTTACAGAGTTCTGAATCCTCTCCAGGAAATTACAGGGATATTATTTTGTATTAACTTCTATAGGATGAAGTCTTTCTCTCACATGCACAGCCTCCTTGAGTTATATTTTGTTATTAATAATTAAAGATCTTTTTCAGCATTTGCAGAAAAAAAGCATTTGCTTTTCCTCTTTGTCCTGGTTCTGGCTAGGACAGAGTTAACACTCACCTGAGCTGGAAGGAGAACTGGAGCTGGTGGCGCCTATGTCTGAGGCCCACAGCTGGGACAATTTACTAATCAGCCAACAGCTGGGATAAATTTACCCAAATTGGCCAAAGGGCTCTTCCACACCCTGTGACATCACGCTCAGTGTATAAGTGAGGGGTGTGCTGAGGGGAGTCTCTTGTTACTTGGGAGAAAATGGGGCATTTGGATTTGCTGTGAGTGATTGTACTGTATTTGTTTTCCATCTCTGTTTTGTTTTCTTCTGTTATCTCTCTTAATTTGTTTTGTTTTATCTCAACCCATGAGTTTTGCTGCATTTTCTTTAACAACTCTCCTCCCTGTCCCACTGGAGGTTGAGGGGGAGTGAGCAAGAGACTGTGTAGCTTGATCCTGAGTGGGGCTAAACTACAACACGTTTTCACCATCAAATCTACAGTTTGGGTATGCATTGTGTGGAGAGGTATTCACCTGAGAAGCACTAAAATAACCACTTTAAGGTTGCACCGACTTTTTCCCTTGCTTCGTATAACGAGAAAAGGTAGAAAGGACAAATTGATCAGTCTTAAGTGTAAAGATTTTAATTACAAACATCTTAATTGAATCTCTATTAATTTGTCTCTATCCTCACCATACATAAAGTGCATGTGGTAAAAAAAAATTCTGCAGATATATCAGGAGGCAACTCTACTGTAAAGGTTGTATTAAGCTTTTCAATTAAAACAGACATAAATTTCTCTATTTCACACTTTAATGATCAAATGTTATCTTCAAAGTTTCTAATAGCTGTTAAATTTTCCTAGAATGTTTATACGCTAAAAGAAACAATTACTAGCAGAACTAATGAAACTTGCTTTCCTATTGTCATCAGTCCTTGCACATCAGCCCACCTTTGTATGTTTTGTCATGCAATCACCTGAGCAGGCAGTGCACTTTGTCTGGAGCTGTGCACCTGCTTAATGGACAAATGATTTTTGTCTTTTTTTTTTTTTTCTCCCCTGTATGTTGGCTGCTGCCTCTTGGAACAGATTTGGACTGAGCTCTTTCTGATTTTCCATTACTGAGGGGATAAAAAGCATCTTTCTTTTCTCCCTAGAAGAAAATTCCTACCAGAAGAAAAAAAAAAAAGACTTTAATATATTAAAACTGTTACCGACTTTTAAATGTGAATGAAATCAACCTATTGAGGGGGCAGTGATAGACAGTATAATCACCTGAGTTTTATTTTTTAGGAAAGCTCATTAAAATCTGATATGCTCTATAAAATAATCAAATCGAGAAGGCACCTGGTTTTGAAATATAGCTTTAAGGGGGTAATTTTACTTTAAATATAGGCTAAGAATTCCTAAGGTAAAATCCTAGCTGTATGGAACTTGGTGTAAGTTTAAGGGACATCAAGGACAACAAGAAAATCTTCTTTAGATATGTTGAGGATAAAAGGAAGACCAGGGAGAATGTGGGCCCTCTCTGTCAGGAAATGGGAGAGCTGGTTGCCAGGGACATGGAGAAGGCTGAGATACTCAATGACTTTTTTTGCTTCAGTCATCACCAGCAAGAGCTCTAGCCATATCACCCAAGTTGCAGAAAACAGAAGCAGGGACTGGGAGAATGAAGAACTGCCCATTGTAGCAGAAAAGCAGGTCCAGGGCCATCTAAGGAATTTGAAGGAGCACAAGTCCTTGGGATCTGATGAGATGCATCTGGGGGTCCTGAGGGAAATAGCAGATGAAATTGCCAAGCCGCTGTCCGTTATATTTGAAAAGTTGTGGCGGTCTGGTGAGGTTCCCACTGACTGAAAAAGGGGAAACATAACCCCCATTTTTAAACTGAGAAACAAAAAAGACCAGGGGAACTACAGGCTAGTCAGTCTCACCTCTGTGCCTGGCAAGGTGCAGATTCTCCTGGAAACCATGCTAAGGCACATGGGAAATAAGGAGATGACTGGTGATGGCTAACATGGCTTCACTAAGGGCAAATTGTCCTTGACCAATTTGGTGGTTTTCTATGACAGGGTTACAGCATTGGTGGGCAAGGGACAAGCAACTGATGTCACCTACCCAGACTTGTGCAAAGCATTTGACACTGTCCCGCATGTTACAACCCAGGGTCATAACAGGTTATTCCCTCATACTAAATTAAGGTGAAAAGACACCAAATGATTGATTTAACACTTTATTTAACACTAACAAGGAAAGAATTAACTTCAAAAACTTGGAAAGCATGAAAGGGTTCATATTGGCATTTAGACATTGATAATAAATTTTTAATCGTGAATTTTCATTGAGGTTACAGAGTGGCCACACCAGGGAGTTATAAGGTGAGTAGGTGGGAATAATTATCCCATGCTCCTGATTGTAACAGGGATTATCCTCTCTCAAGCCCCTAAGGGAAGGGGGTAGGGTTTAACATTTATGATCTTTGAAGGGAGCCATTATACCATGGGCTGGAGTAATCACATCAAAACAGCTGGGAGACTGAACACCCACTCCTTTCCCTCAGAGGCCACCCAAGCATGCCCCTTAAGCAGATCAAGCCTCAGAATATTTGTTGGTAAAGCCCCTATGATCATAATACCCTCTACTGTGGTTTCACCCCCCAGGCAACCAGCACTTGACCTAGGCTTTCGATTGGGGTTGGGAATTTCGGAACACGTCTGTAACCTAAATTTGTCAGCCTTTCTTGTCGGCAACTATACCATTAGGGTTAGCGACATCTGTCTGGAGGGCCAACATTTGAGCTCCTGTATCTACTAAAAAGGTGACTGGAGTCTTAAAGGGAGTTAAAGGAAAAGTGACCAATAAATCCCCCTCAGGAGTTTCTGTGAGCCTTCTTAAATGGACCCCCAGTCAACCCCCAGCTCACTTATTGAGGACAGTGCAGGGAGTTTCCCAACCTGGGGTTATTCAAATCAATTAGTTCAGTCAATTAATTCCATTAAGCAAGTGCTAAATGTGAGAGGTAGTCATGAGCCCCTTCCTCAGATAATCGCTGTGTGAGCTCTGGCCATGTATGGCAAGTTGTTATGGAAGACATCTCAGAACGCAGAGCTGTGGAGCTGCACGTATCCCCATACACCCTCCACTGTCCTACAGTGAAAATGCAGGTTTTTAAATTAAGCAGGTTATGAAATGACAGTAGTATTTCACTTTTTATGGGGATAATTATTAATTTGCAGTGATAACATTATTTGCAAATAAAAGAGATGCTAAGACTTTGCCTTTCTGCTATGTGGTCTCCCAGAACAGTAACCTGAGGGCTTGTTTCAGTTTTTTGGCTTGGTCATGTGTCTGTGTCTTGTCCTGTTCCCTGTCGTGTCACATCCCACCTCCCTCCCCACTAGATATAAACATAACTGAACAGAAGTTTATCCCAGGTGCTTGCAGAAACCACAGGTGAGAGAGGTTGTGGTCTGGACCAAGGGATGGGAGGGCTGCTACCGCATCTGGTGCCTGGCAGCACAGTCGGCACGAGGCACAGTGGTGAGGATGCTGTTGCACTTTTCGTCTCCCCAAGAAACGTGTTTCTGCCTGGAGCAGCGACTCCTCTAATTCACAGAACAGTTAGTGCCGCAGTAGCTATTTAAATGCAGCAGTCACTACACACAAAGTAAACTGTTAAGAAAACCAAAGATTCAAACGCCAGAAATATAAAAGAATTATTTTTTCCTGAAGCCTCTGCACTGTGAAATAGGAGTGCTGGAACAACTGTCACAAGCTTGTTGCAATTAGCTTCCAACAATTTCTATTTACACTGCACAATGTAGGCACTTGCTTTTTTTTCTGAGAGTTTTTGTTTCCTGAAACAATACAGCAATTAACATTGGTATTGCTGGGGGTTTTGTGTTTCTGTTTAACAAAAAACATCCTCTGTTACTCTGACAGGTGTATGAGCCATTTTGTCAAAAAGATTTCTTTGAAAAGGAATCTGAGTGTTCTGTTATTTTGCAGAAAACAGCTATGATTTGGAAGATAAAAGCAGTTACAAACAAAAGGCTTTCATTTACATTCAGGCATCATTGCTCCACAAGTTTATAAAAGAAATCCTCTTTTTAATATGTTCTTCAAAACTGAGGGAAGAAAAGCAATCCTATGCATGGATTTAAAACATGCTTTTGTTAGTGTTGAAGAAGCAAGTAATTTAAAACAATGACAAAGTTTTAAATTCTCTTACACCTCATTTGCTGTTGCAACCTCTTATGACAGTCCTTAGGTTACAAGCTGAGATTTTAAAACAGCAAGGCGACTGGTACATGGTTCTGACAAACTCCTGTCAGTCCCAAGGGATACAACTGAGACTGAAAATTTAGATCTTGGGATTAATAAAATGCTTGAGCAAGAGAGATTCCAGACTCTGGAAGGAGATAGACATAGGAAGCGATCTTGTTTTAGACACCACTCTCAGACAAAAATATACAATGTAATTTTGAGATTTAGGACTGCGTGTGGTTAAATAATATGAACTGTATTTTCTTTCAGCACTTGCTAGAAGGCAAGGATTTTGAAGTTAGTTGATGTCTGGGGCTTTTTTTTTTGCTGTGGTGGTGGTGTTCTGATATGGTAGTGAATTTTAATAGCTTGGGTTTTCCTTGTCGGAAGGCTTAAGAGGGAAGCAAAGAGCTGTGACACAGCTGGTGATTATGATACCACTCCAGTTGTTGACACACCAATTTCAAGTGTTTATTTTGAATATAATTCTCCTATGCTCATTAATATTCTGCTTGGATGTTTTAAATAACTTCTTTCAGTGTTAGAAACTAATAGCAATGTAATAAACCCCCCCAAACCCTGCTGTATTTTAATTGTTCTATCAGTTTAGCATTGTTCAAATTGCTACCAATGTTTGCATTTTATTAGACTGCCACTTAAGAACTCACTGTGAAATCCAGGGCACAGTTTGGAAAATGTGCCTATTTCCTTTTAATTTCCAGAAAGATCTAAGACTCACCTTCATTCAGTTTTCTCCTTTAGTTGCAGACTTTTAAGACACTGTGTTTTAAGTGGTCTTTCCTACACTACCGTCTTGAAATGGGAGGTTAAAAATATCACAATGACTAGGAAAATAGCACATTCTCATAAAAAGAACCAGAGCTTCAACCCTCTTGATGTTTCTGAAATCCTGGGGGTTTCTGTTTGGACCAGCTGCTGCCACCTTACGCTGGTCTGTAACTCAAGGATCTTTTTAACCTTCTTGTGTTTCCATGCATATATCCGATGTTTCAATGATAAGTCTAAGTCAAATTGCAAAATGGGCTGTTATTTTTCAGCTTTCCTTTGAAGTCAATGTGAATTTTATATTTACCTTTGAGGTAATTGTTATCAGGTCATGTGTTTGGAAAGCTGCAACACTATCCAGACAATATGAACAGGTGGTTGGATCTTTTTAACTTTTTGTTTTACATAAGCCTAATAAATATAACTTATGCAGAAAAAAAAAATATTTATAAAGCTAACTTTTTAATAATAATTTCTTCTTCCTGTTTTTGAGGAGCACAAGGTATGCCATGACAAATTCCTTTGGCATCTAAAAATTTAGTTAATGAAATGAACTAGTGAATGTACTGGCTTTAAAATGTGTAAGCATTGATAGTCATCATCTTTATTAGTATTCCTTTGCAATTCTTAATCCGTTTCTACTGAAGTCATTAAAAAATAATATCTCTCCCTAGAGATAATCTAATATCTGTAAGCTCCCATAACTATTAACTGATGAAAAAGTACTCTACTGGCCAATGTAACACCGCTGTATGTTTAACGCAGTGAGTTCAAATTCTACTGTGATTGTCTTAATTTAAATTAAGTACATGTTTATTTTGTCACATAATTTGCAACCAGTTTATATGTGTAAAAATACTTTTCATGTAAAGGATATTTGCGTTTTAGGCATTGCAATAATTCATCATGCTACAGAATCAATTATCTATATTTTTTCATTGAAAAATTTACTTCTCAGCCACAATAAGTTTAAATAGTGTTTCTCCCTTTGAAAAAAAGCAAAACAGAGAATTCTCTGAGGTGACCTCTTCATTGACTAGAAAGAATCTGTGCTTTTGAACTCCTTGATTTATAGTGCTCTAAGTGGAAGCTGTACTGTTGGCTTGTTAGGTGTAAATTAATATTGTTTGTCTGCTTCAAAGACATTTCAAAAGTGCTTGTGCTGTACAGGAATGTGGTACTTTTTATTTGTAGCATGAAAACAAGAAAAATTATCTAAACAGTTTGAAACTTTTGTGTGTTGTAATTAAGGGAACACATTTCCTTTATTTAATAGCCAAACTTTCTCTTGTGGTATCTAATATACTGGAGACAATGAAATTTCATTTTTCCATCCAATATTTTTGAAAGTTCCACTGAAACAGTTGAAACACATATGCTGTCTTTCTGTGTTTTTATTTCTGTACAACACTGCAGAGTATCATCCCCAAACATATAATTCTTTTGAGCCTCTGTGTCTGTATATTCTCAGCCTATGTTCAAATTCATTAAAAATTGCATCCTTGAAGAAATTGGATACCTGCAGCCAATTTTTCTCCATTCCAGAAACTCTTAACAGAGTAACATATATGTGTAGAGCTTTTTATCTCAAAAAAATATTAACAGAAGGATTTCAGGCTGTGTTTGAAGAATGAACTTCTGAAATTCTTTCAGTCTTATTTAGTATGATCTTACAGAATATATTGTAGTTGACTAAAATATTTAATGACTTCTACCTACCTGTGAACATGTAGCTCTGCATGGACTCAAAGCAACAGCATAGGGCTATCTCGATTGAAAAGCCACTGTAACATATGATAAAAAAGCTGATCACCAGCATCACTAGAGGCTGAGTTTACATGGTTGAACAGGGTCTAATATATCAAGAGTTCCCATTTAGAAACTGAGAATCACAACTTACACACTTGGCAAGTTCTTATTACCAAGTGTGAGGTTTGTCCATGACCTCACTTCATCATCACACCAGGAGTTTCAGTGAACTTGCTGCACTATGCTGCAGTATCCATCCCTGGCAAGGATTCCTGAGATGCAGCCTGAGCTCTGGTAGAAGACTTTTCTTGTGGCCTTATCACAGTCACTGCCCCTCATGATGTAACATGATGAGGAGTCTCACTTGCAGATACAGAAGAAAGACAGAAGGTCTGTAATTGTAACTGCACCCACAGTTTGCATTAAGTTCCTCCTCAGCCTTCTGCTGCCTTAGGTCACTGCAGACCAGAGGATGACTGCAGGAGTAGTTGAAGCAAGACCAGAGGATGCTGGCCAGGTGTAAATAACCACAATACTGACATCAAGTATCAAAGTTCCTTCCACTGAGCGTGGGATACAGCTATTTTTTGTATGAGTATGGATTGATAAATGTTGTGCTGCATCACAGGTTGATCAATAGATGTAGTTGTATCTTTGCATGTCAAGCCAGTCAAGTTAAATATGACAAGTGGAAAAATCTAGAAGATGAAATGAGCATGGGAAGAGTAAGCTGTTTAAATAGTTACAATAAATACACAATTATTTCAGAGTTAATCCTCTTCCTGCTAGGATTCAGAAATCCAAATATGGAAACTGAATGGCAGGGGAGGATTTCCCTATGCTTAAAAAACATTATATGACCAAGCAACATTCAAGTTTGGATTAAAGGTTGCACTAAGATGTAGATACCCTATGGAAAACCATGGGTTACCATAATTTACCAGAGATAATAAGACAGTTTAATTTTTTTTTTTTAATTTAGGTTTGTCCTGCTGTAGTTTTTCTTCTTCCTGAATTATTTGCCAACAGGTACAATTTGCATATCTTAATATGGTAGCACTTTTGTTGGAGACTCAGAGTGTCTTGATAATTCTTGAGGGGTTTTTTTTACCTTTGGAGGAGTAGGATTTAGTTTTATGTTCTCTCCAATCAACCTACAAAAACCAAGAGCAGTCAAATATTTTCATGACTGCTGTAAGAAAAAGGATGCCTTTTATATGTAAACTTAGTTTAGATGCAATTTCCAAATAAATTTCTAAGTGGTTGGAATCTTTTTTAAATCTGTAATTTGTCACTGAGAAATTCTCTCTAACTCCTCTGCCTTTTTCCCCTCCTTACATCTGTATATCTGCAGAGCAGATATATTTGGTTTATATTTTGCCTGTGGTCTAACAGAGTATTGCATGTCCTAATGTTTTAACCAGTGCTTAGAAAGTGGGACAGGTTCTCAGAACAAAGGCAACCTAATCAAAATCACTGGAACTGTCTGAAGTCCCAAAGGAATAACTGTTTTATTTGAAAATCTGGCTGAGAGTTTAACCTGGTGGGTTGTTTCTCTTTGGTCTTTTGAGATTTCCATTTTTATCAGATTATGGTTTCTTTCTATCTTCTCTTCTAGCCGATGCAGAATCTCTGAAAACAACCTCAACACTGTTTATATGAAAATATTTTTTTGTTTAGATTGATTTTTCTAGAGTGACTTACTGTCCTTTACATCTCATGATGATAACACTTATGTGGGAGAAGGGACAACTGATTTTATTTGGTTGAACATTTTGGTATGGCATAGTGGTATTTGCAAGGGAGGCAGAAGTGCTCAACCAGTAAAAAAAAGAAATGTAACTAATGTGTGTTGGAGCCAGACTTCATTAAAAGTTCTGAGCAGAAAAGGTCTTTTGCTTCTATTGATGCTGTGGATGTTAGACAGGAGAGGACTGAACTGTAACATGAATCAGCAGAGGAAATGAGCTTTACTAGAGTGAATCAATATACGAAAGTGCACAACTGGTGTTACCATTTTTTTTTCCAGCATATTCTTAGTATGTGCTCTGCTATTGTAAAAAAAAATTCTTATTAGCATTTATTATTTTAGATATTTGACAAATTATCCTTTATTTGTAATCTATTGGAGATGTAAGATCACCCTGCACAAGAAATTTAAAGGCTATTGTTTTACTTGATGAACAGTCAAATATGACCTATTACAAGATGTTTTATTTATAGAACTAATATTTGTACCATATAAAAGTTTAATTTTGTTCGCACAGGAATCATGATCAAGAAAAACATACTGTTGCTTATTTTCTGTGGTATATACTTCCTGTTCTAGATTTTCTACCTAGTGCATAGAAACATGCACGTATTTGTGGATGTTAAATATATAGCCTGGAACAAGTTTCATTTGGGACTGTGTGATTTATTGACATACATTTTTGCTCTAAGGTTGTATTAAATTTATAAGAATTGCGTATCACAATTGGCAACAAGCTAATATTTCAAAGAAATTTAATTAGGTAATTAGTAATTTCCCAGCTGAACTGTATCTCCTGAAAATACTTGTGATGCCATACTCCCATATTGCCACCACACTAGTTAACATTTTCAAAAGACACTATGCAGGCAATAGGAGGGTTTATCCATTATGCTAACACTGGGAAGGCATTTATATTTCTGAAGCCAGTTTGAAAAGGAAATGTACCTCACAAACCCGAAAATCCAGCTGCTTGTTTCCACCAAGAAGAGTAGAGTGGTCTTTGAAATAAGACTGGAGTGAGTCTTATGATTATATGTCCAGAGCAATACATGAAGTACACTGCAATCAAGACCTCCTTTTTCACCTAAAATGAAAAGTGTTGTTAAGCTCTTGGTGGGTAAAGGAGACAGGGCAGCTGTTCTGTAAAGTTGATCTCAGATGTAGTTGTGGCAAACATCAAGATTCTATCTGAAAATTTTTGCTTGTGTTTTTAATAGTCTCTCTTAAAAATGAACAACAGATACTTGCCACCTATGAGGTGGATGTGAATGAGGGAAAGGATTTACACCCTGATGTCAAAAAGTAAGCTATTCCCTCCCTAACTGCAGTCCCTAGGCTTGTATATACTATAGACTACAATGTTCTGCAAATAAGCAGCTAAACCCTGACTGACAAGAAAAACCATGTAATTCCTAATGGTTGCAGCTGCAAAACAAACTAGGTATTGAGCTGGGCAGCAGGTATTCCCTAGTAATAGTGCCTCTGCTCACCTTGTTTTGTATGACCCTAGGCTAATCATTTTACCTCTCTGTCACTGCATCCATGCTTAGAATGAGAGTAATATGTGACATACTTGCTTTCTTAATATTATTGCTTGGAGAAATAATACACAGAGTTCTGAAAATGTAAAATTCTGTATGAATCCACAGATGGCATTTGATTCCTAATCTATAGAGACAGCTGTGTTTCTATTATGATACTTTGTTAATTATTAACACTTCAACAACATGAGTAATATATTAGAAAATGTTTACCAAAGGGATTATTGTAAGGAAAAAGGTAAAAATGGCTGCTAAATCACCAGTTGGAAAGGACTTGATAACTTATTGCAAATAATAGAAAAGCTTAATCTACAATTTACAAAATATAAGATACTGACTACTGTTCAGGTGCACTACATTTTTCAATTCGTCCTAATTTAGTGACAGAATTTTGAGTCTGAGATGTTAGAAAACTACATCTCCTGCTTTCACTGTTAAGAAACAGAACATTCTTCTCATGCATTCCAGCTATAAAATTGCCCTTTGTATAGCATAGGTTAAGTAAAGTAGTCTAATGGTTTTGAGGGTTCCATAAATCTTATAAGCCAAGGTGCCGATGAGTTAGTGTCCTTACACAATTGTTTTAGAGTGACTGCCTACTGCTAGCTGTAGTTCTTCCATTACACTGGGAATTAAAGATTAAGGAAGCTTGTTTAAAGAATGCTTACTGCTGTCTTTTAGCACAGAGAGTACTCATTTGCCATTATAAAAAGATTTAAAATACAGTGATTCTTCATTATCTCAAGGTTTGCAGTGAAATTAACTCTTGTGGGAAGAGAAAGGGATTTGGGGACACTTCTGGAAGAGGTGTAAAAGCATTAAACGGGTCATAAAGCAATCAACGGTGGCAGCTATGTACAAGACTTGCTGGGCATTGTAAAGCAGGATGAGAATAATGTTATTTTCACATGTAGCACCAGGAGTTATTAATAATGAAATGCTGCCTTAACTCCCCAAGGATGCATCAGTGAAAGAAAATAACTGGAAAAGAAGCCTGAGACACCTTGCTAGCTGAAGGTCTAAGAGCAATCCTTTTCTAAGGAAATCTGCTTTTTCGCAAGCTGAGTAATTTCAGACAGAGGAGCAATGTGTGCCTTCACACTAGTTTCCCTGGTCAGCTACAGCTTCTTTGCTGAGAGGTTACAGAAGGGCCTTTGTCAGATTTTTGTCTAGACTTCTTTCCACGGCTCTTCTCCTTGCCAGAGGCTTAGAGCTGAGGATGTCTCTGTTCTCAGGTTCTTACTCTTCTGAATAAGACAAGTATAAACTTTATCTACATTTGTGATGATTGTAGTTTTCAAAGTTTAAATCAGACACAGCAAGCAAGATGCTTTTAGAACCATTTCAGGAATTTTAAAGTTTTACTCTTGCATTTCCGTCCTTGAACTTTTTACTGACAATGTGATTTGGTCTTTCACTTGCCTTCACCAAAAAAAACTAGTCAAGCACACAGGAAGTTGTCATGTTACTCAGATAACTGATGCCTTAGATCAGGGCAGTTGAACTGCAGGAATTTTTGTCTTTCTTTTATTTCTGCAGGAATTTTCTGTTTTTTTTTTCTTCTGGAATACTTACTTTCTATTAAATTAAGCAGAGCTCTAATGCTTTTTTTTTTGGTTTCCACTTTTGTTTCTCTCAATGTTCAACATCTGTTGATGATGAACATGTTCACCAGTTTCATCAGAAGGTGTTGTAAGAAACTTCTACTGCTTTTTAGGGTTTCCTGAGCCAGCTGCAAGTTAATTAAGGAGTGTAATTTCTCCTTGTGTATCCCAACTCCTGATTCTTATTTTGAAAAGTTTTTTTCAGAACCTATGTTGTTCTTGAAATATTTTTGAAGAAAAGCATAGAATAATTTTATACTTAGACATATCAGGATAGGTTCTACAAAACAAAGGAAATAGGGTTTATGGACACCTTGCCTGTCTTTTTCTCCTAGAAGGCTTTTCTTTTTTGATTTAGCCCTAAGATATGATTTAAGTTGTACAGCCGAAATGCTTTAAATCAGCTGCCTCATTTAAATGTCATACTCTGGAAATTCTGACAATGTCCAGAAGACAGAGCCTTTTTGGCCTGAAAGCTAGCACATAATATTTTATTTGTTGGCCTAGTAAAAGGTATTGTATTATCTACCTTGTCAGTAGATTGTGGCATTCATAGTGCTTGGCCCTTACCCTGGGAGACATAAAACCCTCTTGATAAATTACTTATGAAAAGGCTGGGTAGACAACAAGCATAATGACAGTAGAGTATCTCTCTTCCCTTCCTCATTCGAACAAGAGAGGCAGTGTATTTAGCTTTTCCGGTATGGCATATTTCAGAACCATTATAGTAATTTAATCTGGTAGACACATTTGTGGCTTTGCAGAACTATAGCAATGTTGTAAAATAGCATTCACTGTTTTTTATCTTTAGTCTTCTGCAGTGGCTCCTTTCTCTTCCCACCAAGGCAAATACCAACCGAGGTAAGAGCTTATATATCTGTTAAGGCATTAGCCCTTAAAGTGCACATCAGCTCAGCTTTTTCTATGTGCGTATCAGCTTCCCACAGAGTGTCAAGAAAATGTCAGGGATTGAATATCATCCAGACTGTATTTTCAAAGCCATTCCTTGACAACTGGAGTTTCAAGATGGAAACTTTGTCCTAAGCATTAGCTCAAGTAAAATGGAGATTTCTAAGAGGAGAGTAGAGCTTGGCCATGAGGAAGGCAGAGCTCACTGGCTGCTGGGCCATTGTAGGGCAGGAACATTCTGAACTGGTCATGGGCAGGGCTTAATGTTCAGAATTAAAATATTAGCTATTAATCCTCTTCCCTTGCTGCAATAAATCTTCTAGGGAGAATTCCTATATGTTGTTTAATAGACCAAAATATTAAGAAGGAATGTTTCTTGAAGTAAGTTTTGTCAGAAGAAAAGTCCTTAACTGTACTGCATAAAATGTTTCTTTTTGGTAAGCTGTTGGGAAACATTTATTATTAAAAACAAACAAACAAACAAAACAAACCCCAAACCATGCATGCTGTCATCTGCAATGTCAGATAACAAGAATGGTTCATTTTTTTTTTTCTCAAAGCTTTCTAATACCTCTTTTTTGTTGTTGTTGTTTTTGGTTTTGGTTTTGGTTTTTGTTGGGTTTTTTTTGTTTGTTTTTTTTTTTGTTTGTTTTCCCCTGGAAATAATACCTTTGCACTTATCTGAAAGGCCTTTACATTAATTTAGTCTCATAATTCTCTTACAAGACAGAAAGTATTAGCCTTCTGTCCTGGATAGGAGAAGTGGGATACAATGTGTTTTAAGTAACTTCTGTCAGGTCATATATGGAGTCACTGCAGAGTTACATGATGCAAGATTGCTGCATGTATTCTTTTTTTTTCTTCATTTCTTGTGCCTGTTCTCACATACAGACCATATTGCCCCCCAGGAGCACAGAGACAGTGGGAAACGTTGTCTTCTAATAATAAAATTCTGAAAAATACGTATTAAATGAGGCATTTTGCTTCACTGTGAAGGATGAAAGGAGGAAGATTATATTTCTGCCCTTTAGAGTAACCAAAAAAAAAACAAAAACGCTTGGCATAGCAGAAATTCTATTACTCATTTAAATCAGTGATAATTCATATAAGAGAGTTTTAATGAAAGAAAAAAATAACAAAAGAATGGAAGAATGAAATAACAAACTTAAGAGTGTAGTCCAACCTTTCTGATACATGAGTAGGAATAAGAATAAGATATGTATAAAACGAGTGCTCTTCCCATGGAGAATTTCTGTTAGTGTTTGGGTTAAAAAAAAGGGGTTGCAGTTTGGGTAATAATTTCCATTTTATGCTATCACATTTAACAGTTACTTGTTGAAGCTCTCCTCTTGCAGTTTCATGTATCTATAAATAAATTTTAAAAAACAGGTCACACCTGCAAAATGTCTCTAGGGATGAGAATGAGTGATGGTAGGTTATTAGTTCACTGTGATCTAGTGGTTCTCTCCTATGCTAGAACAAGCATGGTCTGTCGATGCAGGAGCAGGAAAGTATCAATGAAGGTAGTGAAATGTCCCCAGTTGAACACACTGAAAACTTGGAAAGGCTTTAATAAAGAAATTGGGCATTTTTAGCTCTTGGAGAAAGAAAAGAGAAAAAAAAAAAAAAGAAAAGGAAAAACCCAGCAACAACAAGAAAACACTACAGACTCCATTTTAGTGAGAGATCTAAGAAAACCAGTCAGCTCAGTTTCATGTTTATTTTAATTTAAAGCAACTTTAAAAGTTAATTGATTACAGTACAGAGTTACCTAGTTATTGGGATTTCTGAAAGTGAGTAGCTTGTTAAAGTAGCAGAAAAACGCAAACCACTAAAGAAAGGCTGAATTCAACCATATGCTTCCATAACAAGGAATATACTGCTACTTTTCACTTTTCTTAAGGATAGTAATTAAAAGTGGACATCAAGCAGCATAACAATCCCTTAATACTTGACCCTTAAGTCAAGGTTTAGATATAGATCAAACAGAAGTTATTGGTTGGGTGATGTGTGTGGCCTACATGATGGAGGAAGTCAGTACTTGATCATAAATGATTTGTTTGGCCTGAACATTTGTGAGTTTTCTGTAAAAGCAGCTTTCTTATTAGTGCTTCAATTCATGTTTCCAAGGAAACAGCTTTTCCCTTTAATCCTTAATTTACCTACAGCTAAGTTTGTTCAGAGCATTTATGTTGTCCTTTTTGGGATGCTCCTACTTGAACACTTACATCCTAATTTTCTCAAAATCAACCTTCCATCTCAACAGCACTTTTGAAGGTAGAAGTGTGTTCTGTGTATCACTAGGTTTGTGATGGATTGAGTATCAAGTTGCATGGCTCTTTGACTATGCAGCAGTTTGGTTTTTGGGGCAGAGATGAGGAAAGCCCCCGCAGAGCAGTAAAGAGACAAGTAAGCAGTTGCCTGAATGTTCAGAACCGATGTACTTTCCATGACCAGATGTTTGCAGTCAAAGTATTTGATGTCACATCTACTGCTTTGATCTTGGGTAGTAGTAAGTAGATATTTCCTTACTGTGCATATTAACTTTTGCTGGCCAGATGTGAAACCAAATGTATAGTCCATCTCTTTGCTATCACCATGGAACAGAATGGGAACATCATGGATGGCGAGACTGTGTAATCACTATGCAGAGCATACGGACTGACAAGCGATGCTAACGCAGGAGCTGTTGTCCTCTTGTTCCACATTTTGTCTCTGCAGATAGATACAGATACAGATACATGTCTGTTTATCAGTGACCAAAAAGGACAAGACCATAGCTTTAGATTGATGTATTTATTATTCAGCTGCCACAGTAAAAATGGAGACCAGGTGACTGCAGACAGGAAGTTTTCTGTTGAAGTATCCCATATCTGGGGTTTCATCTTAGCAAGGACATTGCTACATTTCTATACACAGCCAGTACGTGTCTGTCCATCAATGGAGTCAGTGATGGCCTGGCAGTTCACAGATTAAGTGACAGCTAAAACACATGGTCTCTATCATCATTTGGTTTAGCTCCTGATTGATGAGATTTGGCCAGTTTTTCTTTTGTTCCAAGATTAAAATCTTTTAACTGCACTTTGAATAGAAGAAAGCTACTCACTTTGCTTCTGACAGAAAACCCATCAGGGAAGAATACTTTCTGAAGTAGTAGGAACAAAACATTCTGTGCCATCTATACTCACCCTAGTAAGATTAACTTCTTGCAGATCTATGCATTACATGTCCAGAGGATGTGTATCAGTTGCAAAGGAAACCAGAAGCAGTAAGTCAGCTTCACTTCTTTACAGCAGTAGCATCATTTGGGTTTATAGCAGCCTCGCTAGCTAAATCAGAAATGCCACATAAGTCTAAAGTTATGACATCTCTTCCCCTAAAAACAGAAGGAAATCACTTTTATAATTAAGCATCATTTGCCACATGTGCTTTCTAGATGTGGCCTGAAACAATTTTCATAGTGGTTAAAATCTCCTGCATTTATTGAGTATAAGGGAACTAGAGGCCAAATAAAATGGCCAATATTCAGCCACCTTTTCAGCTGAATTCAATTTGTGATTCCAGAGCAGAGACTGGGTTTTTACTAATAAAACTTGCAGTGAGGCTAAGGACAGAAAAGATGAACCCTTTGCTCTTTTTGCTACTCATTTCTGGGACTGAAATGTGAAGTCTGAACTTCTGCAAAGGTGCAGAACAGCACTTTAGGATTTCTTGAATAGCCTATTCTTCTTAATGGGCTTTTAAAAACCCTGTTCTGAGTGGCTTTCAAATTGTAGTCTATTTCAGCTTTTATCTAGCACTTCTGCCTTTACTCCACGCTAACTCTCATTGTGATAGCCAGAGCCTGTCTGCATTTCAAGAGAAGGCAGATGAAATTTTTGGCTTGCTTTGTTTCTTACCTGAGGCTTCATATCTTTTATTAGAATACCAAGGCATTTACTTGCTTATGTATGTTCACATTGCTTATTGCAAAAACCAGTGTTCAAGTTTAAACCTTATGGCAGTCATGGGAGCAGATCCTTGTATGGGTTAATTTTTGTAGTTGCCAGATATTTTGATGAAGCACTTTATGTCTACAGAGCATTGGCTCTGCTCAGATTTAACGTTCCATCCATCTTGCTGGGAGTTTTCTCATCTCTTCTTGAAGGAAAAATGGAGTTATAGGAAAAAGACAATATCCTCTGTAACTGTAAATCATTGTAGGATTGATTTTGGAAGGAGGAGGAAATGGGGAGACAAAGTTATAATGGTTTATAAGAGTTGAGGTCTGGCCATAATAGGCAGATGAAATAATAGGAATTCATTGCGGTGCAGTACCATATATTCCTCTTTCAGGAAATATCTTTCTCACACAAAGGTGACATCTATACAAGTTTGTAATATGTCCAGCCTGCATGTACTGCTGTGGGTGAGGAAGCTGTGTGGAGGAATTGCACTTAGCCCTACCTGTCACCCATATTCTGCCCACAAATTTGGCCCTGTGAGGATAGTGGGAGGTCAATGCACTAGAAAATGCCAATGAGCTGAATTAAAGTTAGAAAAGGGTGACTTCCTCATCAAAGTGTGCTCACCTGAACAGAAAGGCATCAGTATTCAGTATGAGCTGATAACGGGTTTAAAAGATCTAGTATAGCTACCACTGCTGGGAGATAGCACAGGAGAATCATTCCTTGTCTGCTGCTGTAGAATAGAAATTATGTTGTCCCAAAAGGCCATATTGAAATAGAACTTTGTATCTGTGCTTTGTGCTGTATAAAAAGTGGGGATACTGGGAGACTGCAGAACCGAAAGTTTCCTTTAGTTTTGGGTTTGTTTTTTTTTTTTTCCATATCTATCTGAGGAAATTGGAGAAGTTTTACTATAGTGATATTTGCTAACGCAAGTTGTTGAAGGTGTCAGAATACTGTAATGCCTAGGGCAGGAAGCAACAACTTAAACAGCCTCAGGGAAGGCTTTTGAATGGGCTCCAGGATGCCCAATAGGCTCTGTTTTGAGGGTTGCTTTTGATTTTACTGAAGTTAAAGAAAACAAAGATCTTTCTGAGTTGACCTTATAAATGTCTTACTCCCCAGTCTCTACTAAATGAATAGTGAAGGGATCAACACTGTCAGTTGTGATACATGCAGAAATAAATAAAATGTGAAAAAGAAACAGTTTTCTGTAGTTTAGTTGAGAACCCTGAAAGTTACAGAATTATGTGAGGCATGTAGAAGTCTACATAGTTTCTTAGAAGCAGCATAGGCCAAGAGCCTGTTTCATTAGGTCTGTTTTTACCTCTGACTAGCTTTTCAGAGTACAACAGTCTAGCATTTGAAACCCACAGTCAGCTCATAATGCTGTGCTACTGTGGAATATCACTTTCGCATAGGTGATGTAGACTGAAGTGAGCATTGCTTACAGGCAAATTCAGGAAAAGTCTCAGGTATGAAATTTGGATCCTGAAATGGTGATTCATGAAGTTTTTTAAATGTCTAAGAGTCTTTTTAGTTTTGCGTAGAATCAGCTTTTATAATGAGATAAACATGGAACATAATTTAGCTTCATTGTTATTACAAAAATAAATCAGAACTTACTTAACAATAATGGAAAAAGTCATGATTTCTTATTCTTCCTAAGATACTAAAAATGTATAGAAACTTTTAACTTCTGTTAGAATTGAGGACGAGGGGAAATTTTTTAATTTTTGAGACTCCAAGTATTGTAAAGGTTTCTGTATGCACTGATGATGTTCAGAATCATAACTTTGTTTACAAAAATGTAATCTTTAAATGTATTTGTTAAAAACCAGTTTGATTCTGAATGCAGATAAGAAGCCTTGATCTAAGGAGAGTCAGTTATTCACAGCAAATAACGGACAACTTGTAAATGAAAGCTCCCTGGAGAGAGGCATCAGTTCTTACAATCAGTTCTTACATGGACAAGGAAGGCAATATGAACAGTTTCTTATTTTCCTCATCTGCCTTTTTAGGTGCCTGTGCTAGTTTTGCAATACCAAATCAGTTCATCAGCAGTGACATTCTGTAAGAAGAGTCTCATTGCCTATCAGTCATGCACTAAAAAAACCAATTGTTTAAGACCACAGTGTCAGGCAAAAAGGACATATTCTATTTCACTCGCATCTCAAAGGCTGAGCTTCTGATGATGACTATTGCTTTCTTAAAAGGGATTATGTTTCAGATATTTCTGAGAGCACAGAGAATCATCCTAAGTATCTCAAAGCGGCTAAGGCACCAAGTCACTCTCTATCAGTTGAAGAATGATCAATTCTTGTAATCAACATGAACCAAATGTCAATTTTCCCTGACACACTGCACATCCAACATTGATTTATTGCTCATGAAGTCCCTCTTCTTTCTCACTGCTGCTATTAGATTACCAGACATCCTCACAGAAGAGCAGACCATTTTATTCCACAGCATGGTGTGTAGCAAACTCGTGTAGGATGACATTAAAAAGCCTGGGATGAACTAACCATCTGAGACCTTCAAAAATCCAACTCTTGGCAGAGCTGACCTTGGTCTGAGTGTGGGTATGGCATGCTAATGTCAGATTCGAAGCTAATCATTGCAGGCGGATATGCAAGGCAGAGAGAACAAACAGTGACATGCAAATAAAGCAAAAGAAATTTGTGCTAAAGAAGGAAGGATTGAATGTGTGGCTCTTTTTTATTATTTTGTAATGAAAAATTTGGTTTTGTTACTAACCTACTGCTAAAGCCAGTAGCATTAAAGTGGAGCTGGAATGTTAATAACCTAAGTATTTCTTTCTGATGATTCAGGCTTAATGCACCTTTAACTAAATTTATTGGAATAAGTGCTTAGCTTTTTTTGGAAAGGTGAAAAAAATGTTGACAATGATCCGTTGCTAATTCAGGGATTGCATTTTGGTAACAATCAATGCAATTAATGAAGGTTGCTTGGATAGTTTGAAGCAAAACATAATGTCAGAGCTTTGAAATGTTTTCTGTAATCTTTTTACGTGTGTACGGGCTGCAAAAATAGGATAGTGCTAACAGTAAGATGATTATTCCTTTTTGTTAATTTTCTCAGTGCTTTCCCTACAGCAAGTACCGCTACTAGTATTTAAAAAAAAAAAAAAAAAAAAAGGGTTGACAAAGGGAAACCTAAAGCATCTTTATTCTTTCCACTTTACTCCTGAGCATGTGAATGATATGCCACTAAATCTTACCTTTTACATACCAAAAAAAGGTGGAAAAACATAAAGTGAATTATTGATGCTGTTGAAGTTGATGGGAAAACTACTTTGACTTTATCAGAGGCCATTGTGAACTCAGAATGAACTCTAAATGTCTGAAAGTTCAGTTCTGGCAGTAGATACTGAAAGCACAGCTGGCTGGCTGATACACGTCAGCATCTCACTAGTGCCTATTCACTTGCCTGCAACTTGCAGTCATGGCTTAGATAACAATAGTGGTAGAGTAATGAGCTTGGATAGGATCTGCTCCAGAGGAGGTATATCCCCCTCTTTTACTGTTTGTGTGGGGACAGTGGGGAAGCGAAAGCAGACGAAAAAAAAAGGGAGGAATTGAAACCTTCTTCTGAATTTTCTTTTTCTAAGGAGGAAGGTATATAGTGCTTAATGGGTGATGGTAGACTCCTTATGGGGTCTAACAGAAGAGCCTATCTGTTTCTATTCAAAAATATAACTGGGGAAGATTTTCCACTGCTCTGATATCTGTGGGAAAAGATAAAAAAATGCTAGGAATATTGCTAACGCAAAGGAGTTTCTATTCTTATTAAAGTCCCCCCCACGCTGGCATATAGCGCAATTTTCTGATACTCAAGTGTTATTGCAATACTTAGCATGATGGATCAACAGGGAAAGAATCCTCCTGAACTGTAATCACTGGGCTATGGCAATGTATGATGGTAATGACTCCCCTGGGGCTGTGTTTGTAGACAGCATTAAGGTCTGCTGCGATGTACCAAGTATTGCTTTGCCTAAGACACAGGAGTTTGTACCAGTAAGACACCTTAAAACAGAAGAATTGTTATCCAATAAGATATTATTTGTAAGATATTTCTATTTTTCCCACACCAGGTATTCGTGCCAACCAACCTCAGTGGCAGGGTGCACCCACCTCTGAAATACCTATTTAGTTAAGATTAAACTTTGTTGCTTGCTGGGTGTTTTGTGAAACAGAAATACCAATGGCACATCTGCTTTCCAGGTGCTTTTTGGTCAGGGAAATAAAATGTTGCTGAATGTCATTAAGTGCTCATGGGTTGGGAAAGTTTTTAGCTTTGAGAATCTACATTCTTCCATGACAATATAAATGATTAAAAAACACATGCTTAGTATTCTTAGATATTATAGTGAACTAGTAGTCGATTTTAAAAAAAAAAAAATGCATAAAGGAAACAGACCTCCAGAACGTGCGGAGAAACCCTCTAAGTTCCTGTTTACAGCCATGCATGGTGAGAAGGAGAGGGCTTGGTCTGGAGGCAGAAGGACACTTAAATGTATTCCGCTGATGTAGCAACAAACATTGCTAACCAAAAAGTCCCAAACCTAGTTTTACAGGCATTTCAAGAAGAGAGAGGAATGTTATAACCCAAAGAGAATCAAATTCAAACATATACTAATGAAGTTGACACAGATATTTATAACGAGTAGTTGAGGAAATACTACGTATATAGATTTTTAATGAATCACTGCTACACAGAACAATTTTTTGAGTAAGATTTTGAGAACAAAGACAAAACTAAAACACCTTCCCCTCTGTCTCCCTCTTCCCTGGCTCAACGACACTCCTTTGTTCCTGACCCCTCTACCTCCTCACACCACGACTGATGAATTTTCCCTCACCCCTCACTGCTGGGCAGTGTTTTGCCCTTCCTCACAGAGGCTTTCCCTGAGGCTCCGCCATCCTGTCTGCGGCGCTCAGCCGTGCTCTGTGGTGGGGCCTTTGGAGCCGGCTGGAACCGGCTGTGTCCGGCATGGGGCAGCCCCATCCTCTCCTCAAGGAGGCCGCCCTGCAGCCCCCCACCAGCACCTGGGCACCTGCACCGGTACGCACATGAAAGGAGTTTGGAAGGAACAAAAAAAAAAATGAAAGCAAGAACTTTTATCATATGCTACAGAAGAGAGGAGGAAAAAGCAAGCAGAAAGTATTCATTTATATGGATGTCTGGCAGGGATGGCCAAAATATTCTTACTGCTCTGATCTTGGTGTGGTTTCCATGGCAGGCTGCTGGAGTGCCTTCCTTGCTGCCTTCCAATTTTTAAAATAATAGCTTTGGATGCAAAATGCCGAGTTCAGTTTTGGCAAAGGTTCAGAAAGACATTTAATAAAAAAAAAAAAGCTAAGGAGTTTTACGTTTCAAATGATCTGCTGGAAACTCAGCAAGGTTGAAGCCATGTTGGAAGTGGCTTATGCTGTCATGGACAAATCAGGGCCTCACACAGCCTGCAGCTCTGTGTGCTCCTGCCTGGCTCCTGGAGACTAAGCAGAAAAAGAATGAATAGAAATGCTGCTCAAATAAACGTTTATCTAAGTGCTAACATAATTTTGAGTGGGTCGTTAGTTGTAAAGCTTGTGTCAGAGAACTCGGGCCTGTAATGAATTCGTCTCTACTGCTTTAAACTACAGGTCTTCATGAGCCTCCTGCAGCCCTGGTGTTATGGGCAAACTGAGCTTGAGGGAAACTGAGGAAATGCAAACGAGGATTTGTGTCATGTGCACAAGCAGTACAGAGAAAGAGGTAAAGTTGAAAAAGCAATCATAGTAAACAGAGGAAGAGTGTTACCAGCAGCTTTATGTTGTGAAAAAGAAACAGGCCCTTAGAGTTTCTCTGGAAATATTATGCATGTCGTGGTAGTAGCTGGTATAAATTTCTTTTACTGAACAGTTTCGTGTACAAGCAGGCAGGCTGAGATTACATCCAAAAGTTAGATATTATATGGTACAAATTTAGGAATTATGGAAGAGCCAGGTGGAAATTTTAGAGCTTTAATAAATCTAAAAGTGTTGGATTCAGTTTGGAGATCTCCCTATCTGAAATTTCAGAGGCTGAAATGTCTGCAGGATTAGATCAGAGATCAGCAGTGATTTTTACAATATCAAAGGCAGATTAACTAAAATATTTGTAGGTAGTTGGGTCCTAATTCTTCTGGTATTGTGGGAAATGCCCTTCAAAATTGTAAAATATAAATACCTTTTGCCTATTGGCATTAGACTGAGGTATGGAACAGAAACGTAAAGTTGCATCAGAAGAGAATGAGGAAAAAAAATCACTCCCTGTCCCCATTTTTAATTATTTCTGGTGGTTTGAGGACTTTTGTTTGTTTGTTTGTTTTCTTTCACTCCTTCCCTCTCCAATTAACTTTTTGTATTTACTGGGAAATTTGAGAAACCGAGATAATTTGTAATTAATTCATCTGTAATTCCTCTTTTGCAAACATCTCATTTATATCACATTCTAAGACTGGTGGTTTGCTTTCAGTCTATCATACAGCAAGGAAAATGAGGGGCACGAGCTCAACCTCTACTTTACTGGGGGAGGGGGGTGTAATTTTTTTTTCCAGTCTGAAATCTTTCTTTTTGATGAATAGCCTATGCTGCTTAAGAACTATTGTACCTTTCATCTCTAGACCAGGTGGAGTGCTGCATTGCTGCATTTCAGAACAGATTTTCTCTAACAGTATTCCCTATTTACAAAGAAATAAATGGCTTTTGCAGAGTCCCAGCAAAGCAGAGTGGGGAGATGGGTTTAGTCACAATTTGAAAAGTCAGAAAGGAAGCAATCTCCTGAATGAACCCTTTCCTACTGTATGTGGCTAATTAAAATCCATTACTACTTTCTGCTTTGCAAAAAGCAGTTGGTGGTTTGTGCATAAAGCATGAGGAAAATCACATTGAAAAGCAGTGAAATATTTGCAGCTAGATTTTGGATGGTAATGTATCACTGATGTATATCTGAGACTGACTGTGAATGATCAAAATATTTGAAAGAAATTGAGAAAATTCTTAGGACACACACCCATAGTTGGCAGTGGAATGTCCAAATATTGGTTTTAAAACCCTAGATCCTTCTAAAGATGTTAAAAACATCTTTAGAAGGATCTAAGTACATATGACTATTTGAATGCCTATACAAAGAATTGGATGCCAAGTGTTAAGTGCCCCAAACTTTCAAACAAGTATGTTTCTTTATGTTAGCTTCCAGGATTTGCTATCTGTTGCAGTGCTGTTGGAATACCTTTACCTAAACAAATGCTTAAAGCTGGGACTTCCCATTGATTTTTTAATTGTTTTTTTTTTTTATTCAAAAACCTGGAATTATTTAAGCACTTCCATATAATAAGGTCTTTAGAGCCCGCAGTTTCTCAATGAGACTGGAACTGGCTAGGCTGACATGGAGATGTGCAATTATGTGCCAGCTCAAAGCTGATCACTCTTCCCTGGAAGTTATATGAACATAGGGTGGTCACAAGTGCATTCCTGTCTCTAAAAGGCTTCCCAACCTAGCCTGGGCTGTGCCTTGTAAGCTTACAGCCTGGGCAACTTGTCTGGAGTTACAAGATGAGTACTGTCTCATTTGCTCTTGATGAAGTTGCCAGCACTTCCAGAGCAGCCAGGTTGGTAGGGTGGGAAGAGCTTGATCTCAGGTAGGCCAAGCAGGGTTTTTTAAATACCTGCCTTGGGTTTATGGAAAACTCCTCACTGCAAGAAGTTTAAAAAGAGCTGCCTGGAGCCAATACAATGGCAGTTTTAACAAAATGGTTCTGTCAAGAAATTGTCAGCTGTGTAAACACAGGCCAGCATTACACAGAAGACACCATTCTACAGCAGGCTGAGAGCTCTGTTGCTTTCATATACCCCTTGGGGCTGATTTTTGTTGCAAGCGGATGATGCTTTCATATCCATTGGAACTGCAATTTTAAATTCAGATGGTCTCTGTTGTGCTCTGATTATTTTACGAAAGGCCTTGCTTTCCAACTCCATGCTGGCATACTAATTTGATAGTTATTTCTTTTCTAATTTCTTAGTCTCAGACCTAATGTTTACACTCCCTCTAATTGTTTTTTATTATTACATTTACTGTTTTAAATTCTAGTTTCTCTCTGTACCTTAAGTAGCTCGCTGCCAGTGCAGCATCTTTGCTACACCACTGTGCACACAGTGTTCGCTGTCTGCATTTGCATAATGAACTAATCTTTGTTGGCTGATTACTTTGTGGAAAGAATTGAACATCTAACTGATAATAATTGCAATCTATCAAACTGCACAGTCACCTCACAAACCATCACAGTATGTTTGCTAAAACTTCTGCTGAATTTGATGAGCTCTCACTCTCCATATTGACACCTGACTAGAAACTTTACCTAACATTCAGCTCTATCAGAAGAAAGCCTGGGATCCTATCAGGTCAGTTGCTCTGGAATTAATAAAAGCAAGAGATTTATTAAAAAAAAAACCCAAACCCTTGTTCTTTGTTAAAGGTAATGATGTATCTTAAGATAATGTTACTTTGAGGCCAGCAGAGAAAAGTACGTACTAAACAACTCTTTGTCTTGAGTATCTGCTGACTAAAGAAGCTTTGAAGACATATATATGGTGTTTCCTATTTTGCTCATACTTTTAAGTAAATACCACTCAGTTAGAGACTATGTTTAGAGCATTCATTTTGGGACAAGCTTCCAGAGATATTTCTGTTAGGAGTTTTGACAGCTTTTAATCAGCAGCAGGCCGAGCAAAGCCTTGTGCAAGGGACCTGTGGCTTCAGTCAGAGAAGCTGGACTGATCCACAACACACATTGTGAGACAAAACCATCATGAGTTGACTGTGTTGTCATCAACTTGGAATTTGCAAGCAATTGTTCTAGTACCCCTTTAGAGTTACTGGTTTGAGTGCACCCTTCTTCTTGAAGATCATAAACTCTTTAAAAGGATTTCCTGATCTTATACTACTGCAGTCACTGTATAACTTTGCTGTTGTTATTTTTTAATGTGTAAGTAAATGGCGGATGTACAAGGACCTAAGGAATAAACACTGGCAACAGTGGTAGATAGTGGAGGAAAAGGATAGTTCAGTCAGCAAGCTGAAGTAAAAGCTATGTGCTAAAGAAAATTTACTGTAGGTCTCGGCCGGGATTTCCTCAAAGGAAAACATTTACTGTGTTGTAGGTGTCAAGCTTGTTTTCTTGGTTAGGAGAGAACATTTGGCTTTTTCTGGTTTATTGCCCATTCATATCTTCTGAAAGGCTCATTTGGAAGATCGAGTTCTGACATTTACCTCCTCTGCTCTTTAAAGTTAAGTCAAACTGGCTACTTGCAATCCAGACCATACTATACCATAAAGTATGTTAAAGTATTTCTTTAAATATTTCAAACTTCTTCTTCAATAGCTGAAATTAATAGTAGAAATACATTCATGTGGGGGAAAAACAACATATTCTTACACTGGGGTTTTGACATTTCATCTTCTCTGCTGTAAAAAATTACAGTTTGACTATGCATGACACAAGTGGAGGAGAGATTTTTTTTTCCATGTGCGCACTATTACTCATATTACAGGTTCAGCTTGCAACTCTGATGGGGCTCCCACTGCCCCTCCGAGCATCTAGAAAGAGGATATCTTTCTGCTGTTTTAAACCAGCTACTGGAAGGATCTGGTAAGAATCAGAGTAGTGCAAGCAGTGGGAGTATTTAGCATAGGAGCAGGAATTACAGAAGGTAGCAGGTTGTTACGTTGTTTTAGCTGGGTGTAAGAGAGCATGTCCTGGGAGTTCTTTATGAATCTCTTTCTCCAAGGAGTATTATATTTTAAATAATTCCTCGTTATTTTGGGAGGAAATGCTGATGGAGAGGGGAGCTATTTTTATGGGAGACATGTAAGAGGGTTTCCTTCTCAGAAAAGAATCACTGTGCTTTTGGAAAATATTTTATGAAATCTGATGTCAAAATTTTGCTGCAGCAAAGAATTCCATTATTATTGACAACAGAGAATGAGCTAGCAGCTTGCAGGTGCAAGATGATACTGTTTTCCTCAGCATAGCATGTTAGCATTGCATGATGTTATCAATAGCTATTTGAAAATCTGGCCTCACATATGAAAAGCAGCTGGCACTAAGAATAGCAATAGTGGTAGTCTGCAGCAGCATTACAGAATAAATCCAGAACAGTGGTTATAAAGCACCACACTGACAGTCTCCCACTCCTGCAGTGCAGGATGTTGGAAGCTTCAAGTCTATTGCATGTTGAAGATGAAGGCAATTATTCAGGATATAAAATTAATTTCTCTAAGGGAGAGAGCTGTTTGGCTCCAAGGGATTTAGCTGAAAGTGCATTAAATTTAATTTTCATGGGAGTCTGAAAGGGATGGGGTATCTAGAGGCCATGGTTTCCCCTCACCTCCAGGATCTGTACAAAATGAATTTCCTATGAGTATCTGAATGACTCCAAAGTGATTTAGACAGATGGTCTAACTGGCTTCACGGGTCTTTAATTTCCCTCAGAAGGAATTCCTTGCCAAAGTTGTATTTGTTCCAAACCTTGGTTTCCTGTTTTCTAGCTGGAGGCTTTTCTTCGTTGATTTAGAGGTGGAGAAGAATACCGTTATAACTGAACACCAACATGAATCAAAATGGGGAATTAGTTCTTTTGGACATGAAAGCTGTACCTAGAATGTCCATGACACAAGTTATGACATCATATGGCATTGTTCACAACATTGGGTTTTACAAACTAAGAAAAGGGTGATCTGAAAAAAAATATTTGTAATTTGCCTGCTGAGTGAAAAATGTGCTGCAGAAGGTAATCCTGGTAACTCCAGAAAATGTGCCTTATCTAAACCATCAAGAATTTGGAGGTGAGGAAAGTTCAAATAGATGAATGCAAATATGACAAAATGGGAACAGTGACTTTTTTTTTTTCATCACTTTTTATGCTTTGCTTGAAATTTCATCTTCTACCCTAGAGAACAGCTGACAAATGGATTTTGTTATTAGGCTTCTTCCTCTTTTAATTAATGTTCATTTTATCAACATGGTGAGACCCTCAGCCTCACAGTTTTATTAGCAGTATTTCTTTCTCTCAGCAGTGACCTTACATGCAGCCATGGTGCAAAGGAATGCTGCAGTGTAAATGGATGCTTGTGTTGGCTTATGAATGTCTGTATTAATTTAAAACAACATTTTAAAAGCTGATTCCGTTCTAAAAGCAGCTAATTCCCACATCATGGATGAATCTGGTGCTGTAATAGACTTTGAGTTAGAGCACAGGAAATACCACAAGCAAATAAAATCTTTCAAGAGAGTAAACACTGATTTCTTTCAAATGGTTAATTTCCCTTGGAGTTTTTGTTTTCATTGTGTTTGTTTCTCTAAAAGTCTACCACAAGAATGTCTGCTTTCCCCATTCATCATTCTAGGAGAATTTCATGTATTCTCCTTGTCTCATTCCATTTCTGAGGAGGAAACTTACCTGATGAAATATTAGTCAAGTGTCAGTTCCCAATTTAACCCTATCTAAACTCATTTTTCAAACCATGTTGACACCTCCCTATGCACCACTGCATTTGTTCATTAAGCTTTAAGACCTTGGGCTTTTTTTTTTTTTTGTGTTGAAACAGAATCAAACAGCATTATGCTCTGGAGCTGTAGGGCTTCTTTAATTTACTGGTGGTTTGGTATCAGAGGAATAAGGAAGGTGTTTTTTCCCTGATAACTCTGCTGACTGCACAAAACTTTTTGAACCAGTTCTTGTTAGGTGAAGTAATAAAAGAGGTACCTCATTCATGATTTAAAATTAAATGATTTGTTCTGGTTTAGCTTACATTTTGAACAAAAGTGAAATCTGTAAGGACATAGTCTGTGTATCTAGAAATAGTATTTTAAGTGATTGGAAACTAGGTTGAATAATCCACCTTTGAAGTAAGAGTCATACCTCTGTCTGTGTGTGGTCAGTTAATAAGCAAAATGCCAGAAGAGTTGTCATGAATATACCCCATGGATTTGCAGAAACAGTACAAACCTCGCAGCTCTTCAAAAGGAAATAAGTGCTAGTTACTTCTGACACAAATACAATGTTATGTTTCAAACAAGTTTTGATTTTCTATCTGCTGAAACTAGTTAAAATTATATCTACAGTTCTAGTCCAATGTAGTATATAAGTAGATATTATAATTTGAATAAATATAAATACATAATTTTTTTTTTGCTGTTCTACCTCAGATTTGTTAATCTCTAACATCTTCTTTTGTTGTTTTTTGTTTTTGTTTTTGTTTTGGGATATTTTTTGTTATGATTTGCCTAAAATGCATCAAAAAGAACTGGAAAAGATCATATGCCATTGATACTAACTTATTTTTTTTTAATATATTTTAGAGAGAGAAAGGTCAGATAATATAGAGTATCACTGTATAACTTAGAATAAGTGGAACTTAGAATAAATTATATTTTTATATTTTAGAATGGCATGTGTTCTAGAATAGCATGTATCTCAAAAAAAAATCAGACCTTGACTAAAAATATTGATGTGAAGACCTATTATCTTAAAATTAACTTAGTTCTACTGGATAGTTCCTTCATTGTAAAATGACAACCTTTTTCAGTCTGTTTTCATAGCTCCTCATTCCTAGGTCTCACACATTCTTGTTGGTGATGTGCTTTTCTTGTTCGTGGTGGGGGAGACGTTTGGCTAGATTAAAAAGAGGTTATCAGAAATCTCTTCTCCACATAGGCAATCACAGCACCTTTTTCTCCCAAATGTTTGCAGATTCCCAGTTTCCTTTCCTGGGAAGCTACTGTTCTAAGTCACTAGTGAGTGAGGGACCTGCTGCAATCTGAGCACTGCTCCTAGTAGGGACAGAGAACACACGTATCCTGAAACTCTCCTGGTGCCAGCTCCATTCTTCTCACCAAATTTCTTGCAATCCTTAAAATACCATCTCTGTATCAAAAATGCAAATGACTGAACTGAGTACATGTTCACTGCTACTACCTGGATGATAAAGGATGATTCTCATGCTGGAGGGGATGAAATGCAGAGGTTGGCAACAAAGCATTGTGTCACTACCGTGCACTATATGACACCTCAGCTTTGCCTGCAGTCTGGCATTTTCAAACTTCCTTCTGAATGCCAACTCAGCAGTGCTTCTGCTTTTATTCTGTATTGTGATCTCTTGTCATTAATGATGGCACATTATACTGAAATGCAGCCTATTTACTGGGATCCTTTAATGTTACTCAAACTTAAATCCTTTTGAAATCGAAGGAATATTGATATGGTTTAGCTAGAAGTTAGTTTTCAGACAACGTAAAATGGTTTAGAGATGCTGAGACTGTTTATCTGTTGACCCAGTGATTGAGTTGGACATCTTAAAACACTGGAAAACAAAGTTTAGAATGTAACTATTTAACTTTGTTCTATTCTTTTTCCTACCAGATCTAAAGGATCTTTTTTTTACCTTCTAGTTGCTTCTACTGCTAGTGTTCAGTTTTGGGCCCCTCACTACAAGAAAGACATTGAAGCCCTGGAACGTGTCCAGAGAAGGGCAACAAAGCTGGTGAGGGGTCTGGAGCACAAGTCTTAGGAGGAGCGGCTGAGGGAGTTGGGATTGTTTAGTCTGGAGAAGAGGAGGCTCAGGGGAGACCTTATAGCTCTCTATAACTTCCTGAAGGCAGGCTGTGATGAGCAGGGGTTTGGCCTCTTCTCCCAGGCAACAAGCAGGACCCGAGGTAATGGCCACAAGTTGTACCAGAGGAGGTTTAGGTTGGACGTGAGGAAAAACTTCTCCCAAAGAGTGGTCACGCACTGGAATGGCCTGCCCAGGGAGCTGGTGGAGTCGCCGTCCCTGGCAGTGTTCAAGAGGCGGCTTGATGAGGAGCTACAAGATATGGTTTAGTAGCTCTGGCAGCAATGGTAGTGGGAAGACGGTTGGACTAGATGATCTCATAGGTCCCATCCAACCATGTGATTCTATGATTCTATGATTGTGATTCTATTTCTCCTGTTCCATGAACACTATATATGGCACTGGGGAAACTTGTTTCCACTTGCAGAACTGTCATTTTTACAAAAGAAAATAAGCATTACTTGTATTTTTTTAGATAGATACTCAAAGTTTTCAGAAGTAAAATAACTTGTCAAAAGGTCACGTGACAGATACAAACACGTGAAAAATATTTTTTTGTATATTACTGGTTTTACCCCAAAAGGCTGAGTCATGCTGCAGAGGCTGCTGAAGGAAGTGACCTAGAATATGTATGTCTTTTAGGGATAAAAGAGATGTTTTTTTTCAGCATGGCATCCCAGCTGAGCGTTAGGGGGATGTGACAGACAGGCAGGGGCAGCAGTGCTTTAGCTTCCTGCAGTAGGAGACTGGGTCAATTGCTGACAGCTTATTTAAGGGGTCATGTCTTCCTATAACAGACTTCTCAATTTTTCCAGGTTGGGGTTTTATGGTTTCCTTTTTTTTTTTTTTTTGCCCCATTATGTTTATTTTAAATCCTGTTTAGTGACACTTTTTAGGTACAAGCAGGGAAACAATTCTTAACTTTTTGTGCTCGGACTGTCATTGGGGATTGGGAACAATGATACAACTGAAAATAAGAGAGAGAAAAAACTTGAGAGAAGTAAATATAATCAAGATGGAAAGCAGGGAAAAAGAAGCTGGAAGAGGCAACGAGAAAAATACAAATAGATTTAGAGATAGAAAATGTCTACATACATCTTGGTAAACTTTAGTTACCTGAAAGAAAATGGGGAGCTGACTGATGGAAGAAATTTATATATAAGCCAGCAAGGCTGGATAAGGGAACCTTCAAACCAGAGCTAATATATACTATGTGAGCATGCCTTCAGAGATCTGTTACCCACATGATTGTTTGTTTGAAGACTGTCAGTCCAAAGGCGATGCCATTGGTTTCCCTGACTACCATCACGTCAAGCTCTGTTTCAGTCAATGTGTAACGTGTCGATGTCCTGTTTCTGCCACAGGGCACAAAGGGATTTTATATTATTATCAGGTATTGAGATTTAGCATTTACGTAGAATTTTCATGCACTAAATGTTTTACAAATATTCTCTAATTAATCATCTCAGCACCTACATGGGCTGTATGAAATTGTAGCTGTTTTGCAGGTGGGGAAGCTGCAGCTGATTGAACTGCTGGAGGCAATGCTAGAAGTGCTTTTGTCAGTAGCAGCACTTGGTATTCAGGCTGTTTGCTTATTTGTATTCGCCTCATCTTCCTGAATATTGTGTACTGTACCTCTTTGCATTGATTTGATGCAATATTGATGAAAGTCGTTGATATTAAGGGTCAGCTCTGCAGTGCCTCTTCCTTCTTTGATGGGGGATGAGGAATACAAAGCGGCAACCATTTAGATGGCGAGAGTTCCTGGGTTACTCAAATGCCTAGCACAAGAGGTCATTTTTCTCATATACAGCTGCCGCTGATAAAGGAACTGATGATTTCATACTTGGTAGCTTAATAACCATCAACCATGGCCTCTTTAAAAACATATAAAATGTAAACATTTCTAGAAACACATATATATTAGTTCTCTAGTGTTATTCACCATCTGGATGTTTGTCATTTGGTTATTTTGAAATACATGGCAAAAGAGTTCTGTTTTTTTTTTTTTTTCTTTTTAAAAAGACTGCTATTAAGGTTAAAAGAACTGATTTTATGGGAGTCTTAGCATTCTTTGACCCTGGTGTCAGGCAAATACTTGGTTTCATCAGTTGTTGTCATAATTCTTTCCTCATGCTCACCAGCCTTTTATTAATGTGAGCCAACATAGTTCACAAAAGTCCAAAAATCTTTAAAACATTTTTTTTTCTAGACAGGAAAAAAGTAAAACCCATGAACTTATGAAATGCAAAGTCAGGAAAACAGAAATTAGTGGCAAAACCTTTGTCAGTACTGCTCACTCTTAGGTTGCATCTAATTACAGAAATTTCACTGTAGGTTCTAATGTATTTTATAATTTGAATTTATTTATGTGCTCACACATTCATTTTATTTAGTGAAGTTGTTTTTCAAGAACTTTGCAGGAATGTTTAATTTGTCTCACAGGAAAGTGTGGCAATGTTACTGAATAAGTCTAAATACAACAGTTGTGGTTTCTGTTGTACTTCTAAAACATTTATCATATCACAAATTCTAATCAAAATATTCTGAGATTCCAGACACACTGAAAATAAAATGTTATTGCAGGTGTTGAGAAAACACAATATTTTCCCTACTTCTGTAACCAAATAACGAACTACGTAGTGCTTAACTTCCACTATGTAACATCATCTGGTAAAGTTGCCTACGTAACTAGGATGCATTTGGGGAATTTACACTGCTTAGTTATTGAACTAGCTGCAGCAGGGACTTGACCGATTATTCTGGCTGCTTACACTGCACAATATAGACTTCTTCCTACAAGAATATAAATGATAAGTAAGTTTTTGCTAGAGAAGCTGAACCTTGTTTCATTTGATAAAGAAGCAATGTCACTGGAAACACTGAGGTACTAATGGTCTGATGTTACAAGGTATAAGGCAATTTACCAACTTACTGTACAAAATAATTACCAAGACCAAAAATCTCTTTACTGGTAACTGCCCAAACAGGACATTTCACTCAAAATTGAAGAAGTGCAGCTATTACTTTGGCTGAAACGAAACTGAAATCCTAAGAAAGGACAGATCTCCGAACAAAAAGATATATTCGGTATTTGCCTTTTAGAAACTCTGGTTGGTCGAAGGGGGAAGCACAAATTTCAAGAAACTTCAGAATTACTGATGCAAATTTACTCAGGGAAAATGAGTGTCTCAGAGTGAGAACAAGTTTATTGTCCAAGACTAAGGAAAAAAATAATCTTGTTTTCAAAAAGCTATTTAGGAACATGATACTGATGACACTAGAGAATCTCTTATACTCTCAAAGCAAGTAAAAACTTACCGTTTTCTGTGGAGCAGAACTTTAACTTTATCCAATTGCAAAGCCTATTTAGATGCCATCACTGAAGTTGCCATTAGTCAGTGACATTAGGTTTCAACACAGGCTCTTAAGACCTTAAATGAAAGCTAAGGCAGTTTCATGGAAAAACTTTCTAGATGCAGCTGCTGGCTAAGTCTTGACCAAGGCTGGACTACATGAGAGTGTGGTTGTTTTAAGTCTGAGTTCCTGAAAGATTTTTTTCAAAGAACACGGTTTGAAGAAATGCATTAATAATGGGCATGTGTAGGGGACAGAAGAGAAGGAGAGTGACTAGAGATGAAGCCTTCTAAGCACAATTTCCCCTAAAGCCATTACTTCCTTTCTTCCATTAAGTCAACGTTCACCTGAGATTTGCCTACTGACTGCGATACTTCTGAAAACAGACTGCTTCCCACCTCTTGGACAGGAAGAGAAAATGATAGTCACTGCCTAAGCAGCTGCTAGTGAGCCAACTCAGAATACAGGAGTAGGATTCTTTGTGAGTTTCTTCACAGCGCCCAAAAGGAACTATGCAGTTTTAGAACCTAGCCAGAGGTCTCTTGACCTTTTAATGTAAAACTTTATGATGCACTGTAAAATTCTTCATATATAATCTAGAAAAAGATAACATCTGTGAAATAATTACAAAAAGACAAACCCAGCCTTCAGACCAAAGTCAGAGATCATCAAAATTACTTGTATGGATGAATGATTACTATAAAACATCACTACCGTCTCTAAGGCTTGCAGGCTGAGCTGGTCCCACTGTCGGAACTCTTTTAACCTTCTCAGTACCCAGACAGTGAATTTGGATAACTCACAGGACATCACAGTTTCAAACCACCCATGAGGTAAGAAACAGATGAAAGTCCACATGACTATAATGCCTCTTGTAGCGGAGAATTAAAAAAATAGGGTAGAGTAGAGGTTGTGAGAAATGGGAATTAGTGCATCTACTGAGAGAATGCTTTTAATTACAGATGAAAAGCCCTTAACAGAAGCCGCCAACAAAATAGAGAAGTGAGGGGGAAAAAAAAAAATCTTGCAACATTAAAAGAACCAGTAATCTACAAATACTATTGGGAGATCAGTGAGGAAGCTTGACTGATGATAGGTAAGGATGTACGAACAGACTACACTTTTTTTCTTCTCTTTCATTTCAAGACATTAGTATAACAAATTTGAAAATACACATTGATAACTGTTCTAATTCTAGATTGTTTTTCCATGTGACTATGAATTTCTGCGATCGTCTGAAATGTCTACTTTCCATCTAACCTCATTGTCCTGGTTTTTAGTTTGAGATGGCGTTAATTTTATTCCCAGTAGCTGCTGTGTTTTGAATTTAGTATGGGATTTGGTGTGTGAAGAACAATGATAATACATGGATGTTATTAGTTTTTGCTGAAGAGATCAAGGACTTTTTCCAGCTTCCCAAGTTTGGCTAATGTACAGGTGCAAGAAGCTGGGAGGGCTATAGCCAGTACAGTTGATCCAAAGAAAGTATTCCATACCACAGAGGTCACGCTCAGTATATAAGTAGGACTTGGCCGGGGGACAGCTCTCTCGCTCTCTCTGGAAACTGCAGTTCCACATCTCTCACAGTTCTGTTCGTGATCGCGGCTCAGGACCAACTATATCCATCATCAGGCAGTGAGAAATTGTGAGTTGGTCATTTTGTATATTCTATTATCATGATATTTTATTATCATCATTACTAATATATGTATTACTATAAGTTATCTTTATCTCAACCCATGAGCTTTGCTTTCCTTCCAAGTCTCTTCCCCATCCCATCTGGGATGGGGGAGGGTGAACAAGCAGCTGCATGGTACTTAGTTGCTGGCTGGGGTTAAATCACGACACTCATGTGGGCATTGTAAAGGTTACATTTCTACTTGATATTTTCTTTTTTGGAAATTTTGATGCAGATCTGATGGACTATATGAAAAATATTAAATGGCCACAGGATGATACCTTGTCATTTTCCATTTTCACTCTTTGATTACTTGCAAATACTGAAGGAAGACCTCTTGCTTGCCAATAACTATCATTTCATTGGCCATAATTTCAATCAAATACAAAGGCATTTATTATCTCCTAACAAGCCAACTGTAGTATTGATTTTAGGAATATGTTATCTAACTGAGTGTTATTTACTGACTCAATATCATGCACAGTGCTTTGAAATTCAGATTCAAAAAACAACTACTAATTGGTGCACAAGTATATACTGATTTCTTAAATAATATTTAGCAGTGATATAATATAATATGGAAAAGAAAGACACTAGAATGTTTCCGCAGCTGCCCACTGACCATTACCTAAAACCCATCCTTACAGCAAACAGGATGCAGCGCTCCTCAAGAAAACTGTTTCTTTTGAAATTGGGAATTTCAGTCAACTTCAACAATGTTGAAATTTTACTTACACCAGACTTGTGTTAGAAAATATCTAGCACCTTTAATTCTTGCTTTTAATTGATGATGAAACACAAGCACAGATGAAGCTTCTTATTAGTTTTCCTGTCTGAATGAAACCAGAATCTAAAAATGATAATTTTCCGGAGATATGAAAAGCAGGCTGCTCAAGGACTTCTCATTCACTTATGCAGACAGATAATGTACATAACAAATAGATGTTTTATGACATAAAATGATTTATTTTATTTCAAAAAGAGACAGGAATAGAATCTTTTTTTCATTGCATGTATTTGAACATCCCATTTTCTCAACCTTATCCACAAAGTCAGAATAGATGCGTACAGGGAATTTGTTTTTCATTTGTTGACTTTTCATGCATATGAATACACACTAGCAGTTATTTCCAAGAAAAATCACTTTGTCGGACCCAAGCAAAATATGAAGGTTTTAGGACTGTGCTACAAGGAGATGACAATAATGTAATGAGTTGGGAACAGGTTGAGGGCTTTATAAGGAAGACGTACGTTCTAAGGAAGACACTTCAGCATCCTACAGGTGCGTTCTGAAGCTGCCTTCTGCTAACTGAAAATTAGGCTGTACGTATAATCTGTCTGGGAAAATTTGGTATTTTAGGTCATCAAACTTAGATTAAGTCCTTTTGCAAAAACTATATTCTGAAAACCCTCCTTATTTATTTTACACTATGTATATTTATAGAGTCTGACTTATTTTAGCTGAGACCGATATATATCAATCAATCAATCAGCATCCTTTTAAAGGATGTAACCAAAACTGGAAAATAAATTGCTTGTTTGCTCCATCTATGTATTCTGCTCTCTTATGCTCCTCATGTCTTTCAACAGCATAGGTCTGTAGATTGTCTCCAAACTTTCCATGTATTCTAAATAATCACTCACACAAAATCCATGGAATGCTTCTTCCTGCACAAATACACAGAAAACACATTTATTAACTAGGAAAAAAAGATGCACAACTCAAATTTAATGAATTCCAAGCTTCTAAAGATAGCTTCCAGACAGGTCTTTCTAACTAGTCATGGTAACAAATTGTTTTTTCAGGTGGACGCTGTCTCATTTTTGGAAAATACGCCATATGAAGACTTTTAAGTAAAACAAGGTAAGCTTTAAGAAGGCAAAGCCAGGAACTATAATGTTCTTTTAAAATATTTTTAAATCAGCACATGGCATGCTGAAAGTTTGTTATTGTGGCTTTTATAGCCAACTAGATTAACAATAAAACTTAGAGTAACAGTAGATATTTATTTTTTAAATCAATGACAAAGATCTTTATGAAAGGTTTAAATAAAAACAGAATAAACACTTCTGCATCACCACAAATTTTAATTCTAACTAATTCCAAAACATAGAGTAAAAGAAGGTGCCTTCAGGAAAAAGAAATGAACAGGCCATGTTCCTTTTCGTGGCTACTGTATTAGAGGGAGAGGGAAGATGCACCACAGAAAGAGGAAACCTGAACAACAATCTATGTAAAATGGCTGAATTTGTTGCTGCTTTGAACTGGAATAACTTGTGTGTTCACCATCTACTAAGCGGTATTACCATGGTTGGCCAGCACGTGCTGCAAAAAGCTCCCTGGAGCCTGACAATTTTTGTGGACACGTTGTATCTGCTGGTGTATTGACTGTGCACCTTTGCTAAGCAGAATTCTCCTGAGAACATCTACTCAGGCTTGGAAGGCTGCACTTTGGCATCTGAACAACAATTTGAGAAAGTCTTTATGTTTCTCCTCACCTACTCACAGGTGAAAGCAAAGGCACAGTTTTAACTTCCAAGTTGCTCTTGAGAATGTTGACTGTGTTTCTGTGAGAAGGTTGACTGCAGTGGAAAAGAAAACTGACTGCAATAGAGAACTGTAGTAGGTATTTAACTCTTCTTTTTTTTTGACCAGTTAAATCCTATATTGATTATACGTGCACACGTTTTAAAGCATTGGTCAGCAACTTAGTTGTCAATAATATGGCCCACACTCACAGAAAATTAAGTGAGGAGTAGCTGAATTACTCCTAGAAGAGACTGATGTACTGGCCTACGGGTGCTATTATAACAAGTCACAAATCCTGTAGCCCCAGTTTCTTTATTTTATCCAAATAAAACCAATGACACCAAGGTAGTCAAGACAGGTTTACTGAGGTGGTGGGTTACAGTGTTCTTGGTTCACATGTGGAAATTATAAAGTTATCCACCTTTATACTTCCATGAAAGAATTAATAAAAGACCAAGCAATAAATTTAAAATTCAGTTAATGCTGAAACTATCTCGAAGGGATCATAATTGTTAGTAAACCATCTCAGCCAAAAGAAAGAACCAGAAACAGGGAAAAAATGTTCAAAGACAATTTGTTACTTCGACTTTTCTCTTGGCACAGAGAAAAGGCAAATTATAGAGTAATAGAAGGTGAGCTCTTTCACAGGTAGTTGTCTGTTTCTTATCACTAGAAGGACACATTGAAAGGGTGAATGTTTTACTTATATTAATTGCAAGGCATAATGTCATGAGAATTGACAGCAAAGTTGTCTCCAACTTCTTTTTTTCCTGTAAGTATATTGACATTTTACGAAGAAAATATTTGCTTTTAATTTTAATAGCTAGCCAGAACTACTTATTAGATAAAACCAACAAAGGTGTGTTGCTGTCAAATCATCATCTCTTCATGACAGATATAAAGCATGCTAGAAGCTTAAAAATAGAAATTACTATTGGTTCTTGGAAGGAAAACTGGCAGCAAGACTTGTTCATATAGCAAATGACCATTACTACTTTGAGGTTCAAGATGTGACACTACATTAAAAAATACAAAAATGAATATCCAAAGGTTGTAGGTGTGGTGGTGGTGTTTGTTTTTTTTTTCATACAAGTAATCCAAATTTGTGAATGTTGTGCTGAGAAATAAGCTAAAACTTCAAACTGAACTTGGTTATTTCAATAAAAGGGCAGCTGACTAATGCCTTTGCAAGTATTAAACCCAAGTAACCTCACATAAAGCCATAATATAGCTGAAATTGAATGAATACAATGACAGAATCATTTTTTTCTTCAGATGAATTAAGAGCTATCAAAAGCAAGAGTACACTTTAAGTATGCTATCAACTCCTCTTTTTCTGCAATAGTCAGTTAACTGTAAATATTCCAGTAGTGCATTAATATACAGTATTTCTCATTAATTTAACAGTACCACGTCAAATCTTTGGCCTCTTTATACTGTAGCTGACAACATACAAATTCTCTCTTCTATAATTTACATAAACTATCCCACAATGCCATCAAGATGAAGTAGTTTTTAAACCATATTGACCAAAAGCAGGTCAAACAAAACAATTCACTGAGACTGTGTACCAAACATTTTTAAGGAAAATGACTGAGCTGGTATATTACTCAACTTTAAGAATATGTAAGTTGGATGCAAACTAGATAGAAGACTATTGTTGTTAGGACAGACTAAGCAGATATATAGTTCTCAAAGGAATTTTGACTGTACGGAAAAAGAAAAAAAGACCAGAGAAAAAAGCAAAAATGTCTCTGGGAAGAAGAGTCAAATATTTTTATGTATTCATGACTGCATCTATAGCTAAGAAGTACCCTGCAAAAAATAAAAAAATCCAATAACCAAACATAATTTATAACATGGCAAACAATATGAAACTGTGAGGCTGGTTATATAGCAACTGGCATCTGTTCAAAATAACATCTCACTGAGCTTTGTGCCACATCTCTTCAAGCTTCAGTAGGAGACCACTGTGTAAATGTACCTTTCTGGAGAACATCTCATTTAATGATATTTGGGCCCCATAGCGAGAACTGAATCAAATGTCCTTATGACTTAACGTGGCTATTTGCTTTGCTTACAAAGGGAACTGATCAGGACAAAATGCAGGAGAGGTATTCTCTGGAAAACACTATACCACAATTTCCTGCCAGGAGGTAAATAAAATTAAGGTATTATTTCACTCACTTAAAACCAGTAAGTTAAATTCAGTAAGCTCTTCAGATTAAGTAACATACATATTTTCAGTATTGAGAGCTTTTCTTCCCTTCACCAACTGAAAATTTAAAAAAGAAACCCTTACTTTAAGAAAAACCTGGAGATCTTGAGCTTCAGTGTGCTTCAGGATATCTTGTTGTAGGTGTCTGAACACAGAAATACACATGTATACTTGATAATCGGGACCAAGCAAAATACATATAGCAATGTAGTGACAGATCTCCCTCCAGTCCATGTAATTCCAGAAACACTGAGTAATCCATTGCAGACAGATCTAGATGAGAATGAAATTATATATAATCAAACTGATGTAGACATTCAGTTATAATTGGTCAGCTTTATTCCTTAAAGAGATCCTTTTTCCTTTAACATTACCCTACTTAGGAAAATAAAAGGGATAAAGTAAAAAAAGAAGCCAAGAATCACCATTTTTCAAATCACAACCTCTGAATAGACTTCCAGTGAATTCTGCTAAACATAACACTGCATCAGTGCCTCTCACTTATCTGTGTATATTCTGGCAATTCCTGAAGTTGAGACATAAAACTCAAAAGTCCACTGAAATCAAAGGTCATTTTTATAACTTTTTTTTAAATGTGGCCTAAAATATGGCAGGGTGATGAATGTGTGTTTAATGTGGATTTTCCTTTACATTAAAGCAGTTCTTTGCTTTATAACTGAACTAGGCCCTTCCTGAAGACACATTTCCATTTAATGAAGTGAGTATGGAACACACCTAGCGACTCCTTTTTCCAGTTCTAAATCACAGTATATGTAAGATGCGTACAGCACATTTCATATAGTTCTAGACTACAAATTTTCTGCTAATCAGTCCTTAAAGTGTTTAAAAATATGCATCAGCAGAAGTACCAAGAATCTAATTAGACGACAGCAGCCCTACTCTGGCATTAAAAGTGTTTTCAGGTACTTATTGATGTACACTATTTATTGATGTACACAAACACTTAAATACATCAGAAGTTTTTTTTTCACAGTTAAGAGTTTGCTTTTAATACTGCAGTAAAACTGCAAAATCACACAGAAGATACAGTGGCACCCACCAGTGGCATTTCAGTAACATGTTAAATGAAAAAAAAAAAAAAAAAATAATCCCCAAACAAGAAACCTTGTCACCAGTTTAGAAGAATAACTAGTCTATTATTAATTGCATGCAACCAATAGAAAAAGCATATAGTATAACCTGCAGAAGAATAGTTGAGGAAGGAGAGACTGTCCCTGTGTGTTTTCCCAGTTCAAAACAGGAACAGCACCTCATTCCTACACTGAGATAAGGTCCCTCATCTGCCAGTCTTCTCTCCTCAAAGATCGAATCCCAAGCTGACGATTTTAAGCAATTTCTCTACCACACTGGCATCTGCCCCCATTAAGAAGTCTCTTAAATTGCAAATCTTGTGGCAAAAAGGAACTCTGAAGGCATAACATGAAAAATAATTTTCTTGCCTTGGAACAGCAATAAGCTTTCTTCCTGTGGTGAGAGCTCCTTTGCATTGCCAATATAACTCATTATGGCATGAAACTGTTTACGCTTCATCATGACTGTAGTCTTTACAAGCAGTGATCCATACATAGCATTCCGTATTACCATAGAATTGTAATAAGTAGGTAAAACGAAGGCTAACATTAAGGATAAATATTCTTCTTTAGTAACATCTCCTTTGTATAGAACAGTGTGCTACCTGACTGTAATAGTTATAGTAGTTCCTATAAAAATTATTTTGCTCTAATATCACCTGAACTACTTCCTATTATACACCCATCCCAAATTACACATTTCCATCCTGTGGAAAATTTAGAATATTATTCCAGGGAGAAAGATATTCTATTTAATAATAAAGGAAATGAGGGTTTAGTATATATTATTTTTATCAAGTTTTCTGCATGAGCTTGTAATAGAAGGTCATCAGCTGCAGTACGCTGCCATTACTCTACCAAACTCACCTGCTTTCTATTTTCAGACGCTCTAAGTCACTATGCACTCAATACTATCCTTTAGCCCCAGTTTCATAACCACCACACAAGTGCTGTATAGAAAAAACACAGTACTTCCCAAGTGCCCTTAATTTTGTGGATTTAAATCAAAAAGTTGATGATACTTTGATACACTTTCATTAGTTACCTGAGATGGAGTGAAACCAGACATTTGGAAGGCTGAAAAGACAAGTGGCAACTCAGCTTTCAGCAACATTTCAATGTAGTGAGCACTGCAAAAATAGACTGGATGGATGCCAGATTCCACTGTGGTAATAGGCAGGTGCATCTGATTAAGAACAACAATATCATCAACAACAACAAAAAAAAATTGAGGAAAAGCATTACAGACTACAAAAATGTGTTATTTTAAAATACCTTGCTGGGCACAATATATAAAAATATACACATTTACTTGTAAGATAAGTCATCCCAGTTATGTTAGAGATAAGAAATAGAATAAGCAAAACAGCTGGTACTGCCATCAGGAAAAACATGTAATCAAAATAGAGAAATTTAAAAGTTAGAAACTGTTATTAAAAATATCCTGACTATTCCTTTGCATTAGCAATCTAGTTCTTTATTGCATGTAAACTTTAATTGCTAAAGCAGGGATGGAGAAACCATTGTTATATTTTAAGCAAAAGAACAGAAGGGAAAAAAAAGACTTAATTTCTTTGTTTGGTTTTTTTTTTTTTCCCCATTTACTGGTGGATAGAGTGGAACTTCAATAGTATTTGAAGCTCTTTTCTGTGTGCACATTTCTTTGCAGTAAGCATGACTAGTATGAGTGAAATTCTTTTTTGCACAGCAAAAGGCACATAGATTTCATCAGTATGGAAACCTCTGGATGTCAGTGCTTGGGTTCTAGGTAATGAAACCTTGGCTTCATGCTAGAAGGTTAAGGTGCATCCTTTGGAATTTCTTCCTTCCTTCATGAGGTAGGCAGCATCACAATCCAATGTTTTCATGTTTTGACATTTTATTTTATTTTATATTGTAGAAGTTATGCAAATAAGTTAATTATTGAATTTTCTCTTTGTGTTTTCAAGATTCATTAGGAAAGATAAATCATTTAGGTATTGAGAACAAACATTAGCACTGCAGCAACCTGGCTGCAATGCTGACTAGTTCTTGTACGGAAAAAGACACTTAAGTTCTCAGCACTGACAGTGTTCAACGCAATTATATTCACAAAATGGAGCAACATTTCATTGCGCTGGAAAAACCTCAGGGCTGGACTCAGTACTGTGAGCGGACCAAGTCACATTAATACAGAGGCTTGCATGCAGAAGAGGTACAGAATCTAATCCGTGTTTCTTACACTCCAGTGTTCTCTAGTAAAGACTACAGTTGTTTATATTCAAAACATTCAAGACAACGTGACAATGTACAAAGTCAAACTGAAAGGGTTTTATTTTAAATAGATGGACTCCCATCTAATAAAGGTGGAAATGATGTTTCTTATACTACAACTTTATCTAAAATACTAATAATTTTAACTTGTCAAGCATTCAGTATTTGGGCAATAAAAATTTTTAAGATTTACTAAGTTTACATATTTAGTACATTCTAAAACTGATAGTTTTAATAAAGAACATCAAAAGGCTGGAACTGCAAACTGTAATAATGAAAAAAAAGGTAATTGAACAGTATTGCAGCCTTCACACAGAATTTAATGCCATTAACAAAGTTTATTTTACTGCTAGCTTTAAAATTCAATAACACTGCCTTTACTACCAGTCCACTTGTTTTTTCACTACTTTTAAGCAACCATTTGAACAAATGTCAAATCTATATTTTTCTGAGGAAGCTTTTCAAGGTCATATATTCAGTTAGAGGGCTTGAATGAAAAATTAATTCCTTTAAAAAAAAAAAAACAAGTGAAGGAAATTTATAAAGCTCCTTTAGAAATTTTCAAAGTTGCCTTTTAGATAGAAACAGCTTTTAAATTCTTACAGACATATGCAGTCTTGGTAGCCAGAGAAATGCCGAAACAAGAAGACGTGCAAATCGCTGCAGAAACATCAGCGCCTTCTCCCCGTCCCCTGACATTATGAGGAAGATGGAAGATGCAAACCAGTCGTAGCCAGCATAGCGCTCCTGCAAGCAGCCTGCATGAGAAGGTTAAGGAACTGGGGCATAGATCTCCTCCTCACTGCCCTGCAGGAACTGCAGCCCTCCTCCTCCTCGCCAGGCCCATGCACACAGAGGCAACAGCTGGTTTGTTAGAGATGGGACAAGGGTTATATAGCTGCACAGAAGGCAGCTCCTTGAGGCACAGCTGCCTCTCAAATTGAATTAAGAGAAACAATTTAAGCTGTTTTCCTGATACACTACTTTTTTTTTTTTTAGTGCATAAGTAATCAAGCCAAGTCAACAAAAGAAAACCAAATAAAAAAAAAAAAAAACTACCACCAAAACAAGTGTACCTATAGTACAGGAATGGAGAACGGTGGAGAATGAAAATAGGAGTTGTAAAGATTATGGAAAAAAAAGAGAAAAGCTTTAAAAAAGAGACTAAGCATATTCTGACAAATATACCTGAAGTGCATTTTAACAGTGGTATGTAAATCTAATACCTGAAGAATATAGCAAAGCTTGTTGGCAAGCAGTATCTATTTTATTTTTTTAAAAGTTCCACACTAGATCTAAAAGAGTCAGAAGTCAAAACATTCCTGTTGATCAGATTACAGCCACTTATCGTTACATGGGCAATACCACTAACCATGTTGGTATTATGGGAATACCACAAATACTCAGTAATGCTCAAAAGTGCATTGCTCCAGACTATCACATACAGAAAGATGTGATCCTGCTCAAAACAGTTTATGACAAAAATGAATGAGACTTACAATTTTAACAACGGATGGGAACAAAAGGTTGAAGATTTTCTCGAGTGTGTTCGATGTGCACTTTAACTTAACAAAATTTCAAAGTAAAAGTGCTGCTTTTTTTTTTCTTTCAGTACGTATTACAGATCTACACCACCATCAAATGCCCAAATTGAGACTTCAAACTCAACTGTCAGTTTTAGGCAATGTAATTGGTACCATCAAGAAAGGATACAAAGTGGGGACACCAGAGTTCTTTGCTGTTGTTTCAGAAATTTCTCACAGTTCATTAACACGAAGCACAGTTCATTTTCAGCATGTTCTGTTAGCAAGTTTAGATATTTTCCATATCTAGCAAGAAAAAGTTAAAAACCAAAACTGTTTAAAGCTTAATTCCTAAAAAGCAAAACCTCATATTTAATAGGCCTGTGAAAATTAAGCTGTCATAGCGTTGTTCATCACAAACACTATGTTGTACATGTAGATATAAATGGTTTAATAAAACCTATTATGCTTTATCCAGGAAGGACACAAATCTACTCAGAGTTACAATTCTTCATCTGAATTCCTTTTAGTTCAGTTTTAGAGACTATGGTGGGGAAGAGCAAGTACTCTAACACACAACTCATTTTCTACGCATACATGATTTAAAATTCCATCTAAGTATATTGTATGTGTAATTATTAGCATCAGAATTGAAATATTAATGCTAAGATAACAATCTGTTGAAGTACAGACACATTAGCTTTTCCTTCATCACAGCTCTGCAAATTACCAGCCACATAAAATGTTTAAATGGCATATAACTAAGCTTAGCTAAACACAATCATGTAGAGAAATAACATGAGGAAAAAAGGACACACAACTCCAGATAATGTAATTTTATGGTAAATCTTACCAACAATTAACGATTAGCCTTTACAACAATAAAGGATAACAACCTATATAATATGTAAATATAATTTAATTATGTACTAATATATTTTTAATTTTCAAAGCTAGAATTCATTTTCTTAAAGATAATCTTTGGGTTTAAACGGTATAAAGCACTGAGTTGATGGATTAAGTATCATTAAAGTAATTCCATGAAAATCAAACAAACTCTAGAAATACTCTAGGGAAATATTTTAATACTATGTACCTGACTGTCATTTCAACACCAAGCTGCTGCACGGATGAAAGGCTTTCGTTCTTCACATCTGTATCTGTGGCTAAAACAAAAAAAAAAAATATAATGAAGTATTATGATAAATATGATTTTAACTGAATGCTAATGTAAAGCTTATTTTATGAATGAATACCAATTCCAGAGAACAGTTTCTTATTTGAAATAAGTGTAGTAGTGTTTGCAAAGGATGCATGAAGAACTTGCATTCCCCATACAGTTTTATTTTTTTAATTAAGATCACTTTCTTAATAAGAAAATCTTCACTTTTATTGAAGTTATCATTAGCTTTACAGCATGATGTTAACAAATAACATCTTTTTCAGACCCATTTCTTAGTAGAGCTTTATCCCTCCTGGCCAAGAAATCAGATAAAGCAGCATTTTCTGATCTACTTTCTTCCCTTCCAGTGTCCCTAGTCTCCTAGCTGTAGAACCAACCCTTATTAACAAAAAATCTATTTTGATATGACTGTCAGAAAACTGACAGATTTGTTTTAAAAAAATCAGTATTTCTACACACCATTCTTTCACACAGTAATATATACCTCATTTTCTGCATTTCTTTAATTTAAAAATTCAAGTTAGACAAATTAATAAATCATTAATTAAAGCAACCACTTGTAATATTTTCTCAAAAATTTAAATTCTAAATGCAATTAAAAATGGGGCATTGTTTCTCTCATATACATATATCATTTAAGATAACTCTACCTCAGAAAAACTACAGTCCAATAACATGAGTTATGAAGCCGATGGCTTAAACTTTTAATATACTTCTTTCAGACAAAGTGCTAATTAAAAAAAAACCAAACAAATAGTTAAATAAATAAAAAAACGAAGAACTAACATACTTTGTTAAAAATGTAAATAATAAATATGTTAGCAGAAGTTAAAATATATTTATGTAAGCGATAAATGTAAAAATCTGATTAAGCAGATCCATGGAAACTAGGTATTTATTTTTTCTATACCCTGATCAAACAGAGAGAGAAATCAAAGTGAAGGATTCCCTAGCTACTCACGCAGGTAAATGCTCAATGCTCCTCATAAGCAAACATGGACTAAGATATTAAAGATTACATATTTACAGGTTAAGGAAAAATTAAAGAAAAAAAAAGTAAGAAGCACTCTGCTCAGATGAGATGAAGTCGTTTGAAATTTTCTTGAAGAAAACAATACAGCAAAATTACACTTGACAATGAAAGAATAAAATTCAGCAGAGGAAGTATGGTAAGGAAAAAAACTCGCTCTGTATTAAAATGTTAATAGAGGACAATAATCTAACTTTTAGTGTCATAAGAAATCAACCTTATACTTTTGACAAATACATTTATACATAAGAAAAATCAACTAGTCTTTGAGTAGAACAGATTTATTCAATAATCTGATGAGACTGAAAGCTATCCCACATCACAGAAGTTTTTTTTACCCGAAGAACAGAAGTTTAAATGTCTGTTAAATGTCGCATAGTACACCAGCGACACAGTATTTGGAAAAATACATATAAAATCACAGGGCATTTCAGTGAAAAACCCACGGAGATGAGTGAAACAGTTCATATCTTTTCACAGTGACTGTTCCAAGTCACCTGTTTACTCCAGCTGCAATTACCATACCAACAGTCAGTTCATTTTCAGGTTCCTGTTTGCAATGGTGAAGGCAAGAAGATACTTAACATGTAGAAACCATGATGGAAGACAAACCAGGGGGAAATTGAATGAATTCGCTATGACTAATGACTAGTTCAGTCCTCACACAATTGTATTTAATGGTAGGGGAGGTGCAGACAACCACTAAGCCACAACGAATTCCTGCCTCCCTTTTGAGGCGGATCATCCTGTGGATGGTAATGCAGGACCTCACATCCTAGTCCAGCAAGAGTGCAATGAGAAACAGCTGTATCACAACTCACAATCTGAGCCCAGTTTCTATGCTGTAACAGTTCACAGCAAATACTGAATGCTTATTTCCCATTAACATTTATGGAATACAACTGATTTCATTGATACTCATTGCCTTTTCTTCTTTGTTGTAATATTTTCTTAGTTGCTGAAAAGGGTTTTCTCCTTATCAGTTTTCCTTTTGATATTTTCCCTTGTATTGCAAAAGAAGATAAAATTAACATAGAGTTTGGATTGAATAATAATTTCATATTACATAGTACCTCATCAAGGTACTCCATAGCTACTTATCATAGCTCCATACACCAGGCAGTCAAGTTGCTGCCAATCCACAACTCACAGTGGGAACACACAAACTGTGGTTCTTTGTCCTGGGTAAAAAGTTTTAACTTCCCATTTTGTTTACCAATTATTAGACTAGTCTTTAGACTAGGCTTTAGAAAACTGTGAAGTCATTTAGAATACACAAAGGACCACTTCCTACTGATTAAAAATTGGACCTAGAAACCTTAAATGCTCTATTAAGCTTAGAAAATTGTTATTAACAATAAGTGGAAAATTGAAATACTTCATTATGAAATACATGGAAAAAAAGTTGACTAGTAAACTTGCAGGAGTGTGTTGCAATAGTACTACTGTAATGATGCTCATACCTCTGATTTAATACACTGAATTTAATTTTCTACAAAACTCATTTGACAGATATTTACTCATACACCTGACATAACTGTCTTGAAACACAATGGGTTTCATAACAAAAGGCACTGACAGATCAATTTCCTAAATAAGAATGCCGTTTATCCTCAAACAAAGGACAGAATACCTCTCTGAACTGTGAATTAGAAAAGAACATGATACAGCACTGCGGCTACTATTAAATGGAATAAACAACATTATTTGGAAATTTCCTTTTTATTTATCTAATAAAACAAAAATTCTATGTTGAACAGGTATTTTACACTTTAAAAATGTAAAACACTGAATTAATCCAAAACAAAAGTAGTGACTTGAAGGATATCAGAAAACTCTAAGTGCTGATTACAATTTAAAAAAATATATATATTATAGGAAGTTGACGTTATCTCTCATTCTAAAATGAATTAAAAACTCCACAGCAGTAAATATGGACCATTTTGAAGTGTAAATAATATTTTCTTTTCTTTTTTTAGCCATGCAACTGCTCTTGACATTAACAACCTAGATAAGCTAATCTAGGGGCCTGTTGTGATAGGACGGGGGGTACTGATTTAGAGGGCGGTAGATTTAGATTGGATATTAGGAAAAAAAAAAATTCACAATGCAAATTGTAGAACACTGGAACAGGTTGTCCAGAGAGGTGGTGGATGCCTCATCCCTGGAAACATTCAAGGCCAGGTTGGATGAGGCTCTGAGCAACCTGATCTAGTTGGAGATGTCCCTGCTCCTTGCAGAGGGGTTGGACTAGATGACCTTTGAAGGTCCCTTCCAACTCTAACCATTCTGTGATTCTATAAGAAATACTGGTATGCCTGCTCTCAAATCTTCTTTTAAATCCACTATTTAATATAAACTTGTTCATTCAAAAGAGAAAATGTTTCCTTTGAAACACAAAGTATTGCAAACTATTAATTGCCAGTAATAACTTTAAACAACAACAACAAAAAACAAAAACTCCACTACATGTGAAAAATTGTAGAATATTATATTTTTCTACAATAAAGAAGTATTTCTTTTCCTCATTCCTTCCTCTTGTTTCCAACCTTTCTACCTATAAATCAAACTCAGTGTTCCACAGGGAGCCAGAAAGACAGAAAATTAGGACCCCTGTTGCTTGTGTTGGGGGGAGCAGCGAGGGTAGGGAGCAGAGCAAAAAAAAGCCAGAGAGGGTTCATTGATCAACTTGTCCCACCAGGTTCAGTTAGCCTAAATCTGTGATTCCTAGGTAAAGTGTGCTTCACTGCTATTGCTTGTTTAGTCTTCACCTCTAAAAAGAAGCAATCCTGTGCATCCTGGATAGCTCCAGATGCAAATCAGGTGATGCTGGGGAAAGTTGGGGATTAAATTCTGCTTAGAAGTCCTTTCCTTATTTATTTATTGCAGAACAAGTTTAGTGATGGAAAGGAATTTGAAGGTTTTCATCTTGTGTCAACAGGAAAAGATGGGGTGATTGTCTTCTGTGTTTTTTATCTTCCAGGTCCTCCTGCAAAACTCTGAGCAACCATAAATGTCAAAAGAGATTAGGGGAAATGGGAAGAACAGGATCAAGGGAAGATGGGGAGCAATTCTTTAGGTAATTTCAGTGTTTCCTTGCTTTGAGGATCATTTGTACTCACTCTGATCATGCCCATTTCAAACATCTCAATGGGCAGTACTTCTCAAAATGTTTTGTGGCATTCAGGAGTGTAAAATCAGACATCCCACATGACATGATTTACAAAGGCAATTACGTAGTATTATTAAACTGTATCTACAGCTGCAAACACTTCAATGTAAGTTAACTGGCACACATAGTCCAGTAGTATTCTTCCTGATCAGAGTAGACTTCAATCAACTTCGCAACTCATCTGAAAGACCGCTGTCTCATTCATTTCCTCTCTTACCACGAAGAAGCTTTTATGTGCTTAAGTCAGAAAATGGGCTGTATCAGATTCCTACTGAAATGACAGGATGCCAAACTGTATCGGCTTTACAGCACATTTCACACAACTTGTATGGTCTTTACGTAATAACTAACTTATTTCCCTGCTTAACTGCTCTTACCCCAAAGAAACTACTAGCTTCCCTTTTATGTTAAGTGGAGGAAATGATTAAAGCTGTTGCTCACATTATTGATTTAGTTTTTTCACTCCTTGGTGCCCAGGCCAAATGTTTTTATAGCTACGGAAATAACCTTTGCAATGCGCCCTTGCGGCCCAGAAGGCCAACCGCATCCTGGGCTGCATCAAGAGGAGCGTGGCCAGCAGGTCGAGGGAGGTGATTCTCCCCCTCTACTCTGCCCTGGTGAGACCCCACCTGGAGTACTGCGTCCAGTTCTGGAGTCCCCAACATAAGAAGGACATGGACCAGTTGGAGAGGGTCCAGAGGAGGGCCACGAAGATGATCAGAGGGCTGGAGCACCTCTCCTATGAAGACAGGCTGAGAGAGTTGGGGCTGTTCAGCCTGGGGAAAAGGAGGCTCTGGGGGTCTTCCAGTACCTCAAGGGGGCCTACAGGAAAGATGGGGACAGGCTGTTCAGTAGGGCCTGTTGTGATAGGACAAGGGGTAATGGGTTTAAATTAGAAGGAGGTAGGTTTAGATTAGATATTAGAAAAAAATTTTTTACAATGAGAGTTGTAGAGCAGTGGAACAGGTTGCCCAGAGAGGTGGTGGATGCCCCATCCCTGGAAACGTTCAAGGCCAGGCTGGATGAGGCTCTGAGCAACCTGATCTAGTCAGGGAGGTCCCTGCTTCTTGCAGGGGGGTTGGACTAGATGACCTTTGAAGGTCCCTTCCAACCCTAACCATTCTATGATTCTATGATTCTATGAAAATGTTAATGAATGTTAAAATTTAACTTCAGTGATGGTAAGAAAGATTAGTTTTCTTTGTATGGATGGAAAATACTTTTGATTCAAAGGAATCATGTAAATAACAATACTGCATACAGTTGTTGAAAATCCCATGATGTCCGCAGCCTCCTGCATAATTCCTGCAGATGCTTCAAAAATCTTTAAAGTAAGTAGTCATGTTTGCTATCAGATCTCTAGTCCTTGGCCTTGTCCATATAAATTGAAATTATAGAACTCACAATTTATTTAAAAAATATATATATATATATTTTTTTTTTTTTTACTTACTCTTTAACAGGTATCTGAACATTGACACTGTCAGTGGGCAGGTCCCAAGCAGTCAGTCAGTATAGAACTTTGTTTTGTCAGTACCTGTCCTCTCTCCTTCTGACATCCTTGTGAAATTTTTCTATTTTAAAACATCATTTGGAGTTGGGGCACAGCAGAAGTCATATATTTCTCACTATATTCTCTTTGGCCATTTTGCTACCATTTTTTGATGGTGTCATCCCCTCCACCACGCTACTCATCTAGAGCACTTCTGGCAGTCTGAATCTCATATTCATTGTTAGAATTGTCCATTAAAAAATCCTACCTCAAAGAAAAGTATTATTATTGTTGGATTTGAATTGTGAATGGAGACTATGTAAACCAGATCCAAGAATAATTGCTGGAGAATGTTGTGGACTTCTCATCAGAGCTAGGTAATCTCATGTGCAATTCCACCTTGACTACTGAAAGTATCTGTTAAGTCATCAGTACACTTGTCATAACAATACAAGATCAAAATATTCATATCTATAACTTCTTTATTATTGGTCATCACAAATACTCAAGCTATTTTTGGCAGCAACATCATTATATATGAACCACATCATTATATATGAACCATCATTATACATGAACCACATTTTCAGTCCATTTACAGATACAGTAGCAAAGGCCAAAATGCTTTTTCCTAACAGCATCTTTAAAGTGGGCACCCATCTTTAAAGAAGTACATATATCAAATGATGTAGGGAGAAGGGAAGAATGCCTTTCCTTCTCCTTTCCTTTCAGCCCAATTCGGGGTGTAGTCCTGTATTCCACATTTGCTACTCCCTCTCATCAGCTCTATATTGACAGCTTCCCATTGGTGTTTTAAAAATTCCTCAGTTCGATCCATCCACCTGACCACCTGACACATCTGACCCGTAGAAGATTAAGAGCTCATTAAACAGTCGAAAGTTTCTATGAGATTTTGTTCAGTCAGAGAACTAAGCCTCATGTAGCGAAGTAACACATAGTGACACCTGAGTGTCTGAAATTCCTGAGGTTCTGTCCCTTTGGCGGTATGCAGCAGAGCTGTTTCAGACACAAAGTTCAGTGGAAACAGAGAACTCAACTGCAAGGTCATCTGCACAGCCAGAGCTACAAAAAATCCAGTTGATCCTGAAAGGTCATAGCATTCCCAAGTTTGCAGGTTGCAACACATGGCGGAGATAATTGAATTAAGAAGTACAGACACCAGTGTATTTCATGACGCTACAAATGGAATTATTTGAGAAATGGGCTTGTTGGAACTTTGAGAAAACAAATACATTTCCACAAAGCATTTATGTTGCAATGAACTGGAATTTACTAACAACAGGAAGACCAAGTGGCTATTTCAGGAACTTCATAAGCCTCATGCGTAATGCCTATTTTACTACCATAGGAAATTTCAGTTTCTTGCTGTCCTATTGCCTATTACAGCTACACATCAATGATTTGGTTTTCAATTTTATTTTTTTTTTAATTTTAAGAAAGAAAAATAAAAGCAAACTAGAAAGTATTAATCCTGGGAAAGGGGACAGACAGAGTTCATTAACATAAACATATTGTTACTCCTGCAAGGAGCAGGGACAACTTCAACTAGGTCAGGTTGCTCAGAGCCCCTTCCAACCTGGCCTAGATGCCCCATCCCTGGAAACACTCAAGGCCAGGTTGGACGGGGCTTTGAGCAACCTGACCTAGTTGAAGATGTCCCTGCTCCTTGCAATGGGGTTGGACTAGAAGACTTTTAACGGTCCCTTCCAACCCAAACTCTTCTATGATTCTATATAACATACATATTGTATGTTGTTTTACTCATCTGAATCCACATCACAGCAGTATCATTGCTGCTAGCAGAAAGTAAACTTCAAGTAAGATTTCTGTTAGTTTTTATAATTAAACATTGCAACTGCACAGTGATTTATCAGATTTTTTTCCTCCTCTCTTATCTTGAAAATGATAACAACCCAAATTAATTTGATTTTTCCATATTTGCAAATTTTATAATACACTGAAATCCTGAGGGATTCCACAGCAGATGGATGACTGTTATTCTAATTACAACTACCTCCGGGTTTAGAAAGCTGTCATTTTTTAAGATAATCAATTTCTCATTTCAAGAAACATGATAAACACTGAATATCTATGCATTGTACTGAATCTACTTTCATGAAAATTGTGGCTTCTCTTCACTAAAACTAAACAACTGTTAGAAACTGTTTTTCAGTTCCTCAGACCCAAATTTATTCAAGAGAATGGCGGACACATGCAATTGCCAGGTGATGCTTAGATGTGCAGCTAGAAAGATGCATCTGGAATATAGTTTACCTTCTAACAACTCATTGGCTTTACCTAATTAGGAAAAATGTCTTTTCTGTAACACCAGTTTTAGGATTTAGCTTAGATAGCACTTACACACGTGTATATGGAAAAGATAATGTGAAATAACATGGCATTCAATACTTAATTGTTCTTGTTGAAATTTCAAACCTTCATACATATTACCAGAAAATCCTGGGAAATGTATACAAATCTGATCAATTATTATTCAATCAGTGAGAAACCTAATTTTAAGTAAATAAGGTCTGATAAAGATTTGAGCATGTTTTGTTTGTCCCTTCTGTACAAACATAGGACGCATAATACAGACTTGGGTTCTCAAAGCACATTCCCTGTCTTCATAGGAATGCAATACTGTATGTTTTATGATGTAAAAAAAAACCCTGAAATGAGTGTAAATTTAGCTGTACAACATTCTTACAATCAAGCCTTTTTCTGTTCCAGAGCGGAGTATGATTATAGATTCAATTTAGAGCCAGATTTTTGTTTCACTTTCATGTCAATCAGCATGAATTTATTGGTCTAAACTAGTTTCCCTGGACAACACTCATAGCTACACCTGTCTGAAACAGGTGCTATGAAATTTTAGTAACTATGTTCCTAGAAAACTTAAACAAAACTCTTGATGAAATATATGCTGTTTCTCCTCGACTGGAGAACCCTTCACAAAAAATGTCTGTGACAATAGTGCTGCTGGCAGTGAAAGAAAGCATTAAGACAACACCAGCCCTTTGCCTATATCAGATTCTTATCACCAGACTACTGACTATCCTTGAGAAGGCTTCTCACTCTCCCATTTCCAAGCTTGTCCTCATTAAAGCACATGGAATATCAAAAGCATTTGCAAATGAAAATTGTTCATCAGACAACTCTTTAAATTTTGGAACTTTTATTTGAGAAGTGAACCAGCCTACTTATCCAGAATTAAGGTCCAACAGTGTCTGTACAAGACTGAACAAAAAAAATAGTCAGAAAATACAAAAAGGAGTGTCGTATGGACTGGATTGGTTTATAATGGAAAGAAAATCCGTCAAGCTCAAGAAAATAAAGAACTGAGACTTCGGCTATGTTATCTTTGTTTTGTTTCTGTACCTATTCCTTGGGATTTTCCATTCTAAAAAAATAATTTGATATATGCAACTGTCAAAGGATTTTCAGACCTGGTGTTTCTTTGAAGTTGGCATTAAATTTTAGATAACGTAGTGTTGTTGCCACCTCTACCTGATCAGCGGTTCACTGTGAAATCACACATTAATGAAGTAGAAAATCCAGGTTCAACCTTCCTGAATATGTTTTAAATCCTAGCTTTGAACAAAAGGTTGAGAAGACTGGATTGAAACTAAAGGTATTTGACATCTAAGCGAACAGAGTATGGACCGCTGCTTCCCTGCATTAGAGTTTTTCCACACTGGAAGGAAGAATTTAGCTGTTATGATTAAGAAACAGCAGGATCCCATCTTTGCTGGGCAAGACATTCACTTGGAGGTTGCACAGTTAGATGTCTGTTGCTCCTCTAGTTAGTTTTTGCCTTATTCAAACCAAGTGGGTTTTCCTTTTTTTCCTAACAGAAAACGCTAAGATAACCCTGAAAATTTAGGTCTGTGGGCTACAGTGCTGTTCAAAGAGATGTACAGAGAGGAGCAAGAGGGGCAGTCTACGTTTCAAATAAATAATTTAGATCATTGAGACATCATATAGGCTTTTAAAGGAACCATCAAAACATAATTTGAAATGACAAGTGTCAGAAACATGTAAATTGCAAGTCTTATGAGTCCATGAAAAGATTTTTCTTGCTTATTATGACTCCAGGGAAGTTGACAAGCAAATGACAAACTAATGCAGGACAACAAAAAACCCATTAAGGATCTTTTAAGGAAAAATAAAATAGTGACAGAAAGAACTGCCACTTCAGCAACTCTCTTCATTAAGCAAAGAGAGAGATTCTCAAACAAAATTAAGAGTATTCCATTAATTCCATTAGCTTTCAAAAGGTAAAGTCCACTACATAAAAGAAACAGATCCTCTAAATTACTAAAGGGGTTTTATGCTTTGAAACTTCAAAGGCAAGTCTGAAGTCTCCAAGGACACTATATTTGCATCCTATGGACGTGAGAATAAAATATCAGTATGAAAAACAGACTATCCCCAAAGCAGGCTTGGTTCTCCAGAGTTAGTGGCAGAATAAGTACTCTAAATGACTGAACTACAACCTAAGAGAAAAGTCCTGGATAGATGGTAAGGAATGAAAGTGCATTTTCTGGCAGATATTAACAATGCTTCTACATCTTCTTATTTTGCAAGTGCTTCAAAATATTAATAATACACTCAGAATAAATTAACTTTGTCATTCATCCTTTACTCTTAGTTGTAACCATGACATCTGTACAAAACTAACGCTCAAATTACTCTGCCAACAGTAGGAGTTCTTTAATATATATCCTTTAACACAATATAAATTGCATACTTTTGGGCTGGTTGTATATTATGGGGCTTTCAAAAGGCGAGTCAGATTAAATGTTTATGCCACCAGCTTTGGAAATCATTCTATAATAGGTGTCAACAAACACACTGAATCATAACCCTCACCTGTTCTGCATCTCCATCTTTCCCTCACACATACAGAAATGTGAAAGCCCATCAGTAACAGTTATCTGTAATGTTTTTTCAAGCACACCGGTTAAGCTATTAATTTCTGAGTGTTAAAGAACGTATTAAACAACTCCCAAAATGCTACAGATACATTTAAAAATAAAGTAATTTAAATATGAAGAAGCTGCATGGAAATAAATTATTAGGAAACTGACCTTTATAGTTTCCCGTGCTGAAATAATAATCCGACTGGCTTTCAGAAAGATGTGACACAAACTTTTCAATTAATTCTGCCAAAACTGCAAAAAGTAAAAACCCATTAAAACATTAGAACAAAATGTGGAACTACATTGCTTAACAAAATGACAACATGTAAGAAAGTAAAGCTATTTAAATTCCTGCATGTTTATTCACGTTTTTATGGGGGAATAACTCAAAGTATGCATTGTGCTTTTGCATTCCTAACACTATTCCTAACTTAAATTAAATTTTAATAGCTTTACTGAGAATATATTCAGTATAAATGGAAAGAGAATTCCATATTATCTTTATATTCTCCAAGGATTACTTCAGAATCTGTTACATGATTTCAATATTAAATGAAAATTAGCTATAATTAAACCACAATACTTACCATATTTGTCTCTGTATGTAGACAGGAAAGGAAAAAAAAAAAAATAGAAGAAAACCCACAATGACCCCCACACAACAAAAATCCCACACCACCCCAAAACAATGCTAACAAAAGTAAATGAAGTTTTAAGGGCTGTTTCAAAAAAGCATGATACAAAAACACCAATGCCACCACAAGATAAAAATTATTCACCTAAAATTAAGAAATAGGAGCATTTCCTTTGGGAAATTCTGTATTTTATGATGACCACAATGTTCTTATTCAGTTCTTGTCATAGAACTTTGAGTCTGCAGATACTGCATAGGTGAATCAGATGCTGACTTCTAATCACCAGATAGGAAATCCTATCTTCCATCTTAACAGGATGTTAGCCAGGAACTTAGAGAGAACTCTCAGTGACAACATCATTAGCCAAAACTGTTGCCAATTCCTCAGTTCTGCAAGTATGAGGCTACTGCAGCTGAGCGCACTACCGCGTTACAGGTTTAAACAAAGGGCACATTTACACATAATGCATGGAGGAAGCCACTGAGATGAGCCATATTAAGGATTTAAGATAGCAACAATGAACATTTTTATAAGTAAATACTATCCCAAAACAGCTGCTGTTGTCATGATAAATAGGATTTAAAGAATAATGATATAACATCCTTTTCACACTGGTGTAAAATAAGGAAGTGTATTAACAGAGTAACGAGTGCTGCTACCCATGGGATTTCCTGTTTTAAGATGCATGTTACCATTTCCCTGCCGGCAGCTGAATTTAATAGCACTGAAGCTTCAGCCCCAAGTCACCCATTCCTGCACATAACTCCATGCACCTACAGGTGGTTTTGCTGGTTTTAGACCAAATAATTCCAGTAAAACATTTTAATAGATAGCTGTACAAAGAGTTGTAGCAGCAGAAGTAAGGCATAGCAATCTGTGGTGGAAGTGGCAATGGAGAAAGCGAGAAAGCTCTTGAGCAAGCCTTCCTGACAGGAAAACTAACACAGGAGACTGCAGTGCAAGCTCTTTCATGTGTGACGAGGAGGAGGAAGATGACAGAAACTCCACCCACCATCTGATGCTTATTATGCCAGAAAAATAATAAATAAAAAGATCATTAATACAATTAACTTTTCTTCTTCTTCCAACCATTTTAAGCTAACATATTGACATTAAATATTTTTTTTCTTGATTAGTTGTCTAAATGTCTAAAACATTTACAGAAATTAATTTACACTGAATGAGTCCAGAAAAAGTTTTTAAAAGGTTGAGGTTTTGTAATACTGTGTTGGGTAGGGCAAAGGGGAAAAGAAGTTTCACTACAATAGCTAAACACAGATTTACAGTTAGTGTACCCAACTCCAACAGTAACAAAATTAATTTTGCATTGCAAAGGACTACTAAATCAAACAAAAAAAAAATTACATGTCTAATTTATATTCTTATGCATTTTTATGGAGAGAAGAAACTGCTAATTAAACATAATATAGCTATTTTTAATCATGGTTAATATACCACATGGGGCTCACAAAAAGCAATTTATTTTATAAAAGAGTAACAGTTTATTTGTTTTGTAAGAATAAACAGAATAAACAATCTCACTAATCTTCACTAATACACTTAGTGGAATTTGGTCCACAAACAATGTAACAAATATCGTGTAAAATGAGAAAAGATGTCTATACCTAGAGCTGTAGATAGCAAAAAGCAGAAATTAAAGTTAAAATCTGTAACTAGTTAGATGTTTACTATATGACTATTAGTATTGTGATTATTGAAATATGACATATTACGATAACAAACAGGAGCTACGTTAAAAAGAGTAAAATACCACAGAATTCAGAAAATTAAAAACTGAGTCAGAACACTGTACATTTCTTCACTTTTTGTTGGAAGGCATCCACACGCTTGACCTAGCAGTCGAATATTTCAGTTTAGTGCTTGAGTTAATGGAAGAAGTGACAACTCAACTGCTAAGCAATTTTTTTAAACTCAAGCACTAAATTGATTTCTACCATTTGAAAATATTTAGCTAAATACCTAACAGGATCTTTGAAAAGCTTTTAGTCAAATTTGAGAGAAGAAGACACACATAAGAATTTATCAAAACAGACATGGTTAATACATAAATAGAACGTTTTCACAGGACATTGTCTCTTGCACAAGAACGTCCATGTGAAATTACAAGTAGTTATTTTAATTTGTGTCTTTTAATAGTAAATTATTTAGCTGCCATTTAGACACCCGCTGAAAATCTTTATGAAGGTGGAAACTGGCTCAGTGATTTTTCATTTAACTGGAAAAGTAGAAAAAAAGACATTTAGGAAAGTTCATTATATAGTACAGTCAGTATTCTTGTAAAAGCCCACATTCTCATGCAGAGGTTATGTTCATAGATAGAGATTAGTGTTGCGGCTTACAACTTGGTGAAAACGTTGACTTTCTTACATTATGGTAGCTTGGCTGTATTAACATCAAAGTTTTTAAGAGACTCACAATTACCTCATGCAAATTTAATCCACGCATCCAAAATAAAGAGAGTTTTAATTTAGGAGTGTGTAATCTTATATAAAATAAATGAAAGAGTTTTAAAATTCCCTAAACGATTACAGTATGCTCATAAAACACCTGAATTCCTGCAGGATATTCTTTTTTTTTTCCTTGAAGAACTAATGTACAAAAGGAAGGTAATCAAAATGGCTTCTAAACTGCATAAAAACACTGATTTAAAAAATTCATGTGATTAAAAGTGTTTTAATAGGTAACCACCATGAGAAGTGATCTAATTCCTACTCTGAAAGGTTTAAGTTAAAAATTGAAAAGCAGCAGATTTTTTTAGATCCTCTAATGTAACTAATGTTACTGGATCATATTCTATACCAACTCACAGACCAGAGGATTTTAAAAGAAAAAAAAAAACAACAAAACTTTAAGAGGTAACAGTAGCCCTGCTTGACTTGTGTTAGAGGTAAAAGTTCATGAGTGAAACCTTGGACTGCTGACTTCTTTGTAAGAGTAGTGTTAGAAATTTTCAACTCTATCAACCATACTTCAGTTGAATAAATCTATGAAAAACACAGTTGGCAATTCCATTCTTAATAGCAACACTAAGGAGGACTTTTTTTTTAATTCCTAGGATGATAGGAGAGACTTTCAATTATTGTACATTGAAATAGCAAAGGAACAACCTACATTTTATTTGAAAGGAAGAAAACAAGATAATAAAAATTCTGACAGTGCTTCCATTAGAGATGAAAGTTGCATATCTTATACCAATAGACAGTATCTTCTTTATTAATGGAAAAAAATAGCCTTTCAAATCCTAATCAAATATCATCATCTTCTCACACATGCATGCACATTCACATGCACTTAACACTGCTTACAGGATATCCCTTTGGAAGTTACTTCAAACTGATTTCAGGGACAGAAGAAAGAAGTTTTGATGAAATTCTTCCTGCTTAACATGAAAGACCCACTGTTCCATTCTAATTCTGAAAAAAAGCCTCCTTGAAAAATTAAGTAAGGACATAAAAAGGTAAACATCTTTCTTGTATTATTCGAAAAATCTCTTTTGCAAATGCAGTATTTTTAAATTGGTCATACTAAAAAAATGAGAGTAGATGACAGGGAGAATCTATATCTAACCAAGCGATATTTGAGGCAAAAGATTTGGTTGATGTTTAAAGAGCTTAGAGAATCTACGTTCTTCTTACAGAGAAGCACAGGTTGCTCTGAGGATCAATTCATAATCGAAATCTAACACAGTTACCCTGATTCATCTTTTTGAAATCACAGCCTAGAGAATTCCCTCTCATATACTTAACAAGAGAGTCTATGGAAGACTACCATGCAAGACTAAAGTTAGTCAAATCTTCTTTAGCTGGACCCAATGAAGACCAGAATTTTAATAATTTTCTCCTTTAAAAAAAGGAACAACATGCCAGTGACGGCTCTAAAAATGTAGTATTTCATTCTCTTTGAATCCAGAAGATTCTTTTTCATCAAAAACTAAAGTCCCTATTATCTTTACTTCTATATACAGGCAGAGTGGTGAAAATTGAGATTCTGGTAGCTGCAAAGTATATCTTTATATAAGCTACATTTACAATGCCCAATTAGGCTATTTTGATAAACTGCCAAAGTTTAGCATTTCTTACCCCGAATAAAAAAAAAAAAAAAACAAACTCAACCACACACAACAGTCATACCTACTGAAAATATCCATCTTTTTGGTTCTTCATCCCATGGGGAAAGTTCTGCAGTTACTTTCAACTTTTTGCATCAATTGCTAAAGGTTGGAGCACACAAACATCACAAACAATGACATTGCCTCAAAGGATCATAGTATTTTTCATCAGCATGTTTTAACAGAGATACTTCAGATGATGCAGAGCTCAGGAAACATTAATGGATTTCAGAACACTGTGTTGCTCATAACCACTCTGCTTTCATCAACCATTTCACTTGCAAAAAATGAAGAAAAATCCTATGTTTTCCAGTAAGATGTCATATACAATTTCAAGAGCTGCTATATTTTTCATATCTTTAAAGTCATTAATAGTTGCTGAGACTAAAAGAATAACTGCCTGAAGATGAAAATTACCTTAAAAAGAAATATGCCTCTCACATGTTGGGTTTTTTTTTTGTTTAAGAGCAAACAATTTGATGTTAAATTAATAGGCTCTAAAGAATAGTGGTGATCTAAGTCCAGATTCCTCAGGGAAGTGTGCCATGGAAAATCTGAATGACTCCATTGAGAAGTCATTTTAGCTGAGTGACTATCACTATCCATATCCACATATGGATATAAAGCTTGAGGAGAATGATTAGGATTTGGGGACCAAATATCTCTCATTATGAAGGAAAGATGTTAACATATAATTATATGATCTCTGCAACACCCTTGATTTCTCTTAGTTAAGGTTTAAAGTCTCCTAAGAGAGGAGAGGATTACAGATGTTGAGTCTGCTCAGATAAGAAAGAGATCAGCTGCTGATAAAACACTAACTGGGAGCAGATAAAAAAAGGAGTTGCTAAGGTTGAAAACATCAGAAATGCTTTCTGCCATACCTGAAGGACAAGGGGAAGACAACTGAAAAAGGCAAGGATGAAATAGTAAAGTCGAGATATTGGTTTGAAAAAATACCTCCCAAATATGTGAACGACTTGAACATGCAATATACTAAGCCTAGATTCACATAGACTAATAACTTTCTACATACATCTCAGCTATTTCTCAGAGGAGTTGATTTGCCTGTTTCTCTTCCCACCAAAGCTTAGATGCCAAAACACGAAAAGCTCTTATCTAGATGTACTACAGCTCTTATCCAGATGCACTAAAGATGCTTCAGGGAGGCCACAAGTATTGCAAAGGGTAGACCAAAAGAGGCCAAGACTTAACCTGACCAAGGGACCTGTCCATGGCTCTCTAGGACTTTCAGTCCTGCCACACTAAAAGACTTACAAGCCTGACAACGGTTTGTATCTCCTTTTAGCTGCTCAGTAAAGCCATTCAAAACTGGATCTGGATGTTTGACCACATAAATTACTTAAAAGCTACAGTCAGAGGGGATGCTTTAGCTGAGAGGGATGCTTTAGCCAGTTGAGGGATGAAGATGGACTTTCCCAAAAGTAATGTGATATCAGAGCATTTATCACAAAAACATTGACCAAGTCAACATGATGGCAATCAACACCAGAAGAATAAATTAGAGAGATTGATACTACACAGTTTGCTCAATAATTTTCTTATGGAGTTCAAGCAGGTTCTATAGATTCAGCATCTGGTAATCCTGACTCCAGATCACAAAATATTTTAAAAACTAATACGCGCTACACTATAGTAATTGAATCCAATGTTGTATTTGCTGATTATGTGCTGGTTCAACTTCCGTTAATGTTAGTCTCTCTTAGAAAGGGCCCACTACAGGAAGCATAAGTATGCATCTTTGTTCTATAAACCCTGAAGTTTGCTCCATCTCTAACTAAATAGAAAGTTTTGATTTCTTGGGATCTGGACTGAAGCATCTTAGTCCTCAAAAATCTGGGAGAGCTTCACATGCTGAAAAAAAATACATAGCAGCACAGCTCATAAAATAGCTTCAATGAATATGATGTTGTCTCAAACCACACATCTGAAATATCTCCAAGCAGATATGCAACATTTGAACAGCTTTGCATCCACCTTAAATTACCAGTACTTACACTGAGTTTATAATATTACTATCCTTTTGTAGGGTGCTTTTATTTATTTATTTAGTATTTCATTATGCTATTCTGTTTCTATTTTCATAGTTGAATTTTTTGTGTGGTTTGTGAAAGCACTTGCAGAAGTCCCTGTGAGGCTTAACAATAATGCCACAGATACTTTCTTGCTGACTTTTACTCCCAGTTCCATCTGAGCTGGAAACAGTTACCCAGAAACAAGTATAACTTTTTGCTTTGGGTTAACAAATCGTAATGTCTCTCTTTAATTCCTCATTCTAGCTCTGGTTCCTCCAACAAAGTCACAGAAAACAAACTTCACAGGTGTGGAGACTATGTATGGATAACTACAAAGCACAAAAGGAAAGACTTTTCTTTTTCTTTGTAAGCCACATACTTTAAATGTACATTCTGTTTTTTGTAAAAAAAAATGTTTTTTTTTTTCAACAAATAATTCCATTTAGATGCAGGAAGACAGAATAACAATTTTAAACAAAAAATTCATATAATCCAAGAAGAGGTCAGTCTAGAAAATATGCTGCGTTCAAATAACATTGATTTTACAAAGGCTAAATTGTTTGTGCTTCACAATATATATCAAAAAAAAAAAATCCTCACTGAACTACTAGATCAGAGTCATACAAGAAAAGTAAACATACAATTTTGCTAGAAAAATCTAGGGTTTTTTAAATTGCTACTCTTCAATTTATTTTTCTTACACTAGCAGAAGCTCTTATAAAATACATTCAGTGGTTGCTGAATGGTTATGAACCTCTGTTTCTTCACCTGTTTCACAAAGCTGTCTGAATACATGCATTTGTGGACACACAATATAATGTATAAGTCCACATATGCATTATATACAAATACATACGCACCCTGTCTACATATACATTCTTCCAAACAGAAGGTGAAAGCTCTGACTAATTTGCAATCACTTAAGACTATAGACTTAAGCTTGTTTCAAACAAGAAATAAGAACAGAAAGCTCAGAATTTAAACACATTTAATAATTATTGACTTTAACCACATTATACAAATGACAAATTTCTTATTAACTATTTTAATATTAAATCAGTTCCTGTATAAATTACTTCCTTAAGCTTCTGAAACAACCCTTTAACTTTTATATTGCTATATAATTTATCATAAAATTCAGATCTCTTATGTAAAATAAAAATGCTGGGTTACTTTGATCCTATATATAGAAGATGCTTCATCTGTCTGCACTGTCATGTCACTCTTTTTATGGCCATAAAGGGAGAAAAATAGGACATGAGACATAAACATTGTTTACTCAGGAAAAGCCCATTGAAATAGCATTCATAATCAACACAAAGTTATTGACTACTTGTATAGATAACATAATCCCCAATGAAACTTTGAAGAACAAGTACCTAATAGTGACCTTGTGTTTGCTTGCTTTGTTAAACTCGGTAAGTCATACTCACGTGTTCCACTGATGACATCTGGTCTGGCTTTAATGACTTTGCAGAACTGTTTTCTACAAATTTCTGTCCACCCACTTTGTTTCTCTGGACTTTTTAAGAGTGATAAGAGCTTGTCAAGATCTTTATCTAGAAGAAATGAAAAATGACTGTTATTATGTAATTATAATCTCGGCTCTTTTTTTTTTTTTCTTGCTTTCTTTTAAACTTACTATATACGTAAGAAGCAGGTATTAGTTACAGAGAAACACAGAAACAAGCAGATGCGTTCAGAAACTAGAAACCATTTCAGTGAAGAACAGGAAAGTCAGATGCAGCTAAGAGCCACCTTATCATTCCCTGGTATTTTTGCCAGACCTCATACCTTAGGAAGAAAAGGCTAAATAAATATCCCTTATCCTATGACAATTAAACTGGAGAAGCAGTCCTAAAGCTGATGACACTGCTTTATACAGAACAGAAATATTCATTCTACTTACGCTGGGTTTTGAACATTTAAGACATTACTGAGGCACATTTTATAACTCCCCTAAAGTTATTACTCCTCTGTCCTGAAATTATAAGAATTGGAAAGACATTTTAAGGAAAGTAGTTTGGTATTTCCACGTAATTTCACAACTCTGAAAATCTTAAATAGAAGAGAGGAAAAGATCCTCCAACAAATAGCACTGATTTAAAAATAAAACCATGAGGTGGCAGCACTATTTTGTAGAAGATGAAATGAGGCATGATAAGACAGCAACATAACAGTGCTCCATAGAAAATTTCCACTTCATTCTGTAAGCAGGTTTCCTTCAGATGCTTCTACGACTGACAGATGTGTACACCTTCAGGTTGCTAGGCATACCTATTGAGTAAATTTTGCGAAAATACATTGAGCTGCCCACACTATGAGAATTCTTACAATAGCTTTGCTGATAATCTTCAGCATTTCCCAACTTTAGCACAACAATTTAAAATTGGGACAAAGGTTACACTTTTGTGTACACAAGTATACTTTTGGTGTCACCAAAATGTCACCTTGCAAGTTTTGCATTAATATTTAGAGAAACTCAGAATTTTAAATTGAGTTTTCTGAAGAATCTAGGTGCACCCAACATACTCCAGCCCAGGGACACAGGCCCTTTGTCAGCACTGTCAGAGGCTGCAACAACATAATTCAGGTATTTTCTAACTTTTAAATGCTTGACCTTTTACCAGACTATTAAAACACAGTCTTTTGGTACAATTGTTATATATGAGACACAAACTTATCAGATAACATTTTTCATTATATGTTCAGCTTTCTTCCAAAACAAATTTGCAGAAGTTTACAAACAGATCTTTATGAAAGATTCCTTTTAAATGCAAAGAAAGAATTTCAAAGATTGATCTTTAGTGTTACTCTTACCTTGTTATTAAAGACACATTCTCCCTTTACAATAGGGAGACATGCCTTCAAAATTAAAATTACCATTGCTGCAATGACAAAAGGACAGCAAGTATGTTCTCTTCTTTCTTGGCTAAAAGCTGGGGTTTTTTTACCTCTATTTTCTGCTAAGTTAGAGGAAATTACACATACAATTTTCTAGAATAAAATATCACAGGCTGCAACAGTAAATTTCACAACTAGCTGAGTCTCACAGAGGTTTGAAAACAGAAGAACCATAGTGGCAAATGTAAAACCATCATGTATAATTATACATGAAAACAGTAAGCTGGCTTTCAACAATATGATGTTGGTACTTAAAGCCTTAAGATTTTTTTCTTTAAATCAAACATCTGCACTCAAAATTTCTATCCTGGAATTCACACTGAACAATGAATATTAGCAAGCTACTGTCACACATTTACGACATAGCACACTGAATAATATAGGTAAGGTACCAATTAAAATAAGGCATACATATGCTTTGGCAAATCAAAGAGGAAATAATTTCTTCCCATATGCAACATTTGTTAAAAAATGCTAATATACTGGGAAGGGCTGACTATTCAACTTCTGTTTTTCTGAAGTATGAACAAATTCCAAATTCAAATGTCATGTTATTTTATAAAGTAAATTTATGTAAGATAAAACTGATCAAACTCAGTTTTCTAACAGAAAATACTGATCTCTAGAAAACAGAAACAGTCAATTAGACTAACTCTCCTCAGGCAACTTGGTTCCCAGAATACTTGATGTTGCTATGAAATATATTCTGGTCAACTTGAGAGGAAAAATAAGGGTGGTATCTGTAATAAGGTACACGCAGTCACTCCAGCCATGTGGAATCCCTTTGCTCTGGGACCATGCAGTTCCCATTATTCCCATTAATAGCCTACATTACTACTACATATTCACTGAGGTGAAGAAGACTCTTCATACCTTGCAAGCTCTCCTTTGTTCTATTTCTACATTTTGGACACTATAGAAACAAATTCTATCATGAAAGGGAACTTCTGACTAAAGATTCAACAATTGTTTGAGCCTATCTATGGCTATTTAGAATATTTGCTGTTACTTTTACTTCTTTACAGTATTTCAGTTTTCAGTTTTCCAATAAAACTTAACTGTTTTCACAAACAAAATACTATTTTCAAATCACCTTATTCTTTTAAGATGATTACAATATTTTCAACAGAATTACAATATTGCATATAATTTATTTTAAGCTGATCTAAAGTCCTTAATGATTTATAATCAGTAATTTTTTTCCCTGACATTGAAACTTATTATACTATACATAGTATCTCAAAAGCTTATTATAGTAATGATATTATTATCTTTAATAATTATTCCGAATTAACCTGAAATTCCTTTGTTATCCTCAAATAACTAAGTCCTCACTTAGTATCTTTCCAAATAGCATGCACTGATGCTTAGAACAGCTTACAAGAGTATAAAAAATTAATGTGAAAAAGGACTTACTCTTACAGTAGTATTATCAGTAGGATTTCTAGTTCTTTCTCCACCCTTTTCTGCTGTAACAGAAGATGACTAAAGAAAATCTTATAAGTGCAAAGCAATACTCCTCTACAGGTTAAATAGTTATTTTACTTCCTAAAGGATTGTATTCATTCACTTTGGCGGACGAGGATCAGAGACTACAAGCTGAGATTTAATTAGTGAACTTACCAAACAGAGACAAACTGATTCCTCTGAAGGAAATAAAACTACTACAAAAAAATCCCCCAAGAATTTCAAGAAAGTAGGATTTCTAGATCATGGCCCATTCACCTCTGCTGCCTCCTTCTGGCTTCTTGATTTGACCCCTAATTTTCTTTGCACAGTTTATCTGTCTAGTAGTCTTCCTATCCTGCAGGTTTTACAAAATCAAATTTTATTTTGTGGTTGCTGAAGTGCACACGTGCTAGTATCTAGCAGTGTCAATACACCCAAAATTGTATTTTTTAAACATGTAACCTTTTACAATGTTAATTTATGTTCCAACAATAGGATAAGGAAATAAAGATTGCAGTATTAGTCTTTTCTGAAATTTTGCCAAAGGCCATGGACTACTTTATTGGCCTTACAGTTCCACTGGGAAGGTAGTACTTAATAAAAAAGAAACTTAAGCTATATACCAAATATAAGTAACACAGATATGTGTTCTGTCATCAGAATAGTGACAAGCAAGCAATCTACTGAAAACAAGAACTTGTTTTTATATAATCAGACTGGGGATTTTTTTCCCCCCAGACAAGGAGGATAAAAGACACAACATAACCCCCATTTTTGTAAAGGGAAACAAGGAAGGCCTGGCCAGTCAGTCGCACCTCTGTGCCTGGCAAGATCATGGAACAGATCCTCCTGGAGACTATGCTAAAGCACATGGAAAATAAGGAGGTGACTGGTGACAGCCAACATGACTTCATTAAGGGCAAATCGTGCCTCACCAATTGAATGGCCTTCTACAATGGTGTTACAGCACTGGTGGATAAGGGACCAGGAACTGATGTATTCTATGTGGATTTGTGCAAAGCATTTGACGCTGTCCCACATGACATCCTGGTCTCTAAACTGGATAGACACGGATTTGACAGACAGACCACTTGGTGGATAAGGAATTGGCTGGATGGTCACATGCAGAGTTGCAGTCAACAGCTTGATGTTCAAGTGGAGATTGGTGATGAGCGGTGTTCCTCAGGGGTCGGTATTGGGACTGGTCCTGTTCAACATCTTTGTTGGCGACATGGACAGTGGGATAGAGTGCACCCTCAGCAAGTTCGCGGACAACACCAAGCTGTGTGGTGCCGTTGACATGCTGGAGGGCAAGGATGCCATCCAGAGGGAGCTTGACAAACTGGAGAAGTGGGCCCGTGCAAAACTCATCAGGTTCAACAAGGCCAAGTGCAAAGTCCTACATACGGGTCGGGGCATTTCCAAGCACTGGAACAGGTTGCCCAGAGACGTGGTAGATGCCCCATCCCTGGAAACGTTCAAGGCCAGGCTGGACGGGGCTCTGAGCAGCCTGATCTGGTTGAAGATGTCCCTGCTCCTTGCAGGGTGCTTGGACTAAATGACCTTTAAAGGTCCCTTCCAACCCAAACTATCATAGAATCATAAAATAGAATCTTTAAGGTTGGAAAAGACCTCCAAGATCATCAAGTCCAACCATCAACCTAACACCATGATGTACAATAAACCATGTCCTGAAGTGCCACTTCTACACATTCTTTGAACATCTCCAGGGATGGTGACTCCAACACCTCCTTTGGCAGCCTGTTCCAGTGCCTGACCATTCTTTCAGTAAATAAATTTTTCCTAATATCCAATCTAAATCTTCCCTTCCGCAACTTGAGGCCATTTCCTCTTGTCTTATCAATGATTCTATGATTCTAAGACTTAGGATCCTCAGAAATTGCCCAGAAATGTTCAAACTCAAATGACAGAAAAACAAGCTTAAGATGCATGTAACCAAGATACTAAAGCATAACCATGTATTTAATACATCCTTTATATACTGGAACTGGTGTCATATCATGGCAACTCACAGCATCTTATTTTCTTCCAGCTAAACCACTTGCTTCTCTTAACAGCTTGTCATTAAACAGAGGTTACCACTTCCTCCAGCAAGTCATCACAGTACAAAAAAAGAGAACCTTGGAGGAGTTTTGTTTTTTTTTTAATTAAAATTGCTTCCAAGAAACTCATGATACCAAATAAACGGCAGCTCACTTTCATAAGTTAGTAGTCAACTATAATTTGCTCAACAGTATTACCATGTAACTGGAACTCCAGCTACCCCCACAGTCCCGGGCTACGCATATTGTTTGTTACTGAGAGTGGGCTTTCACACTATCACCAGAGATGTTCTAAACACATGCCAATGCCAAAAGAGAGAAATCTTGTTCTTTTTTCTTATCTTTTCTGGCATGTCACTAAATGGGCTCACTAGTTAGCCCAGATTAATGACTTGAATTATATTTTTCTGGAAGAAATGCCAGAACTGTTAAGGAAGCGAATGATAGAAGGTGAGGGAACAAAGGAAGAAGAAAAAAAAAAAGAAAAAAACAGCAAGAGAAAGAAAAGAGAGGAAGACCTTCCTTTTGATGATAGTGAGCTTTTAAATATGCTCAGTCATAACAAGAAATCATACTCTATCAGGTTGACTGAAGAGAAGCTTATGTTAATCTAACTAATCTGCTATAGTGCTGCCTTTTTCCTCATATGTGGTTATATATTGCCATCCTGTTCCTTCCTTTGTGCTAATACTGATTGCTTTGTGTAGTCTTGTCAAAAAAAATAACCACATGTACTAGTTTACAAAGCTGTGGAACTGCACTATAAATAACCTACCATTACCTGCATGTATGAAATCTGACCACCACACCATAACTTTCTGCAAGTTTAAACTGATCTCATTCCCAAAGATGTGGCTTTATAATTCTTCAAATTATTGTTCAGCCAGCTGTTTTGTTTAACACAGGTAAGACCTAGGAAAATTCATAAAATTCATAAAAAACCCATGGCTGAAAATAATTCTGATTTAAAAAACCAAAACAAAATAGAAACATGGCAGCATGTTCCTATTCAAGTTAGAGTATAAAACAAAGGCAGAACTCAGACTTTAAGAACATTATCACATAAGATTTTTGGTAGCAATTCTGGACTATACGAGTCAGGAAGAGAGTACGATTAATGAATAATGGGGTGCCTATGTATATGGAAATGCTAAGCAGTGAATACACCATTGCAGGAGAATTACATACACTATTCTTCAATTACACTCATCACCAACTGTCACAACTGCAGAGGTAGGAGAAGGAAAGGAAAATAGATCATCTGTGCAAATAGAAGAGTGAATATTACAGTCTAATACAGCTCTAAAAAGTTTTAATAACACACAGTGCAGTTAAGTATAAAAAAGAACCTATTTTTAATAGCTGCATCCTGAATAACAAAGGACTATATCACTCTTTGAAAATCACTTATGAATTCTTCCTCTAATTATCTTACTGAAACAACAATTGAACAATTAAGACAGAAGGAAAGCAACAGGATATCTTGCTGCAGTGTGAACAGTGGAAATGGCATAATTAATTCCCACATGTAAATAATGATCCACATAAATAATTTGAAGCTTTACTATAAATTATCTTTGACAGAAGGGAACCATTAATATACTGCTATCCAATAGTTTTCCAACTCTAAATGCTGGCTGAAATAATTAATGCATATTAAAACAGAACCCAGCAAGTTTATTTTTCCATATATTCTTTCCTACAGACACATATACCATATAGGCAAATACCTGACACCTGCAAAACCAGTGTAGATATTTTAAAAGTCTGATGCACTACAGACTTTCCTCAAATACAAATATGCTTTTTGAGTGAGTCTACCCGTTCAAAGTGTCATCATGAAATGGAGGAATTGCTCCACTACTCCTACGTAGTTACTAATTTTACCAGCATAAATTATGATTGCTTCATTTTTGATTCAGTGAAGTGAAATATCCAGATGCCAGTGTTTGTGAGCACTACATCAGCACACAAAAATAGCAAGAGGGTTTTAAAAAGTTCTTTAAGATGCAGCCTTTAGCCCTTGGTGCTGGGAAATGCATGTTCCAGACACTCTGCAGAGTTGGTATGTCTCTTACATACCAACAGCTTACAGCTTACAGCTAATCAGCTAATCAGTCCTACCCAATTTCTCCCCCAAACTGAACAACCAAAAAGGTGCCAGTACTGCACTTTTACCACTGTTCTTCAATAGAATTTAGAGAGGGAAGAAAAAAAAAGACATTTTCTTGGGTTTTCTTCATATAAAACTCAGTGTGAAGAAGTCCTTTTCAGTGACCACTCTTCATAGCTACTTTAAGTTTTATCTATGGTTTCCATTAGACTAGATACATTCACAGGCTACACGAGATCTAGGGCTGTGGAAATGAAGCTTCCTGTTCCCTGACCTCAGTAGTACATAATCTTTTCAGTGAGCAACCGCCGCACTACTTCCAAAATATTCAATGAGTAATTTCAGCTTGCACTTCAGAAAGGCAACTTCCATTAGGTGAGAGATAGCCCTGGGAAACAAAGGTTCTGTTATTCCATCTATCCTTCAACTCCATCTAAAGGGAAACATATTCAGAGACAACAACATCATATCTGAGTGCACATCTGTAACCGTTTTTTATGCCCTCCTCCCCCAGCCATCTCCAACACCCATTTTACAGATTTTTTTTTTTTTTTTAATTAACTCAAGTTATCTTTTTACAGCTGACGTTACAATTATGTGATGGACACAGGACCAATTATCTACACTTGCATATTGCATTTGAAAGTCAAAATCTGCATCTTTGCTCCAGAATCCCTCAAATGTATCTGTTTTTCCTTAAACTGCGGTACCTGTGCTAGAGGAAGTCCACCCAAGGACTCACCACCTTCAATTGACAAAGATCATCTTCTGTCTGGTATAAATGTAACTCAGATCTTTCTCATAATCATATTTTTAACCTCTCTTGTGAAAGAGCACGCCTATGACTGCCATACTGTAGTGCTGAAGAATACAGTTCAGATATTCCCCATTTTCTACTCATGCTCTTGATTTCATTTTTTCCAAGCACTGGAAATAGCAATTTATGAGCTTCATTCTTTTAACTTTTTATCTATTTATTCTGATATTTTTTTTCAAAATAACTTCCACATCCTGAAAGCTTCAGTCCAGCAAATCAGATATTCACAGTTTGGTGGAACAATTCTTTTTTTTTTTTTTTTTTTTTT
>WHYT01017750.1:0-10531 GCA_009806455.1 Tetrax tetrax | reverse complement strand
ATTTTTTTTTTTTTTTTTTTTTTTTATTAAAACTGAAATAGAACACTTTGAATGTTTTGTTTTCCTTTTTTAAAAACAGTAAACACAAAATATTTTGTTTGACTAAGAAACTAAATGTTTCGTTCACTTGTCAGTTACATGATCTTTTACTTCTGTTACCTTTAACATCAAAAATGCCATTTCAAATAAAAATATTTCAATACTTCATCAAACACATTGGCAAACCTTTGATACTTCGTTTCAGAAAATTTACTGTTAATCAAAAAGTTTTATCCAACCTTCACTAGCTAGTTCTCATCCACAAAAGTAACAACTACAATCTCCATTCCATTTATCGCAGTTGTTAATGATGAGCAATGGAATTGCTCTGAACAAGAGAACAGAAAGATTCTGTGGGATACAATAAAATATGCTTTTCCAACCCAAGAGCAATAAACCTTATTATTAAGACATACTTAAAACAACTAGGAACCCACTTTGCAGTGATTTGATTGTTGTCTTAAGAAAATTGCCTTGGGAAGCCTACAACAGTATTACTAAAGTCAAGATGCAGAAAATTCCCTTGTCTTATAACTACATGGCCTTTCCTCTGGTCAGAGAAGGGAATCACTTTTTTTTTTTTTTTTTTTTCCCCTCCTAGATATTTATAAACAGACTATTTGGTATTCTACAGTTAATGCAGAATTTCTATCACTTTTGAAAGTTTGTATCTGCTAAGGAAGTTTACAAATAATTTCTAATAAGTGCATCTCAAGGAGACAGTAAACATGAACAAATATAAAGAATTATTTATTTGCTATAAACCATTCATCAGATTCTTTTGCATTGTCTATGCAAATTAAAACCTTAAAACCATTTCTCTGTATGAATTAAACTGCTTTGCCTAGATAGTTCTTCAAAGGATTCCTCAGTCTGCCCACATTCCAAATTGATGTTCAATGTGGAAACCAACTATCCTAAACGCTGTCTATTTCACACATCACCAAGCTTTGTAAACAGAGAGATCTGAATCATGAAAATAGTGTACAAAAAAAATTGTAGCTTAACCATACTGTCTTTGCTTCAGTTCCTAGAGAGATAATATAAATATATCTCATGAGTCACCCACCTGAGATGAGCCAAAAGGTTAATCTTGAAGTTTGCATAAGAATTAGATTACTAAACAGAGCTTTGCAGATTGACAGTTGCACAAAGCCAGACAAGCAAAATCAACTTATTTAGCTACGAATGCAGCCAACAATAAAAAAATCCTTAAATATTATGAGATTATAATCTAGGCGATGGGGAGGTGGGGGGCAGAGACAAAGGAAAAAATAAATTAAAAAACTGACAGAGATACTTGTTTTACATCTACACTGCTTGCATGCTTTGTATGTACCTTGTTTGAATTCAGCTTTCCTAGGAATTTCTGCAAGATAGCACTTTGGCAAAGGGAATGATGAAAACATTGGCCAAGGATATGGATCGCTGCCCTAGAAACACGACCAGAAATAAATTAGTTTAGGAGAAGAATTAATAACATTTGCCTGATTAACACACAGGTAAAGTTTCCAGAATTATTGCCTATGCACCAAGATTATGCTTGATACTACAATTTGCAATGAAATATCCAATAACTACAGGTTAAAGGATACAAAATCCAAAAAGCATTTGAGCCAGAATTTTTTTACAGTATATACCACTAACAGTTTTGATTTTACAGTTCTTTTTTTCAACCAAAAAGGAAACTGCAGCCTTTATAAAAATAAAAAATCCCACAAAGCTGTATATCCAATTTTATACATTGATCTTGCTGTCTTTGCTGTGCTGACAGTAATTCACATTTCATCTTTATGAGACTGACAGCCAGTGAGAGGCAGAACGTTTAAAGGAGCTGCTTAAGAAACACTGTATTGTTAGAACATTGATGAAGGCTCCAGGTATTAGATAGCGCAGATGAAAACCCAAGCATGGAAAAAAAAATAAAATAAAAAGAAGATATAATGAATGGAAATCTAACAAAGAAAATGCAGAAATATAAAAGTAAAAAAAAAAAGGACAAATTGCATTAACTTTCATAGTAGGAAAAGTAACATTAAAATAGTGCAATATAAACATTTCATCTGAATATGGTATGTCCTAGGCACATGCCAATTCCTAGGCAGGGGCAACAATGTATTTTTTCAGCATATTGCCTCTTAAAAATTTTAGCCCTTTATAAAGCTAAAGGAGGATTGGCATTTCTTAATGTTAAATAATTTTCCACATGCTGAATTATCAGCAAAAATGTTCAATTCATGAAGGCAGGAGTTATGGAAAGAGAAATGGTTACAGTATAGATTCTAACCTTATCTAGTACTCTCAAAGGCAAAATCCTTTCCTGTGGTCCTCCAATCAGATTCATCCTAACAAGAATGTGGTTTCTCTCCACTGATAGACCATCAATTATAAAATCGCTGGGGAAAAAAAAAAAAAAAAAATCACAAACACAAAATAAGAAACTCCAAAAATCAGAACCACTTTAATTTACGTCTGTTTAAGTCAGAAAACTTTAATGAGCAAGAATACCTTGAGAGAGTACTGGAGTTTAAACCCAGCCTCCAAAACACATAGGCATAAAGAAATAAACAGAAACAAGAAGTATTTTGAGATGTCTGCAGGCATTAATCTAACTTAGTACTTCCCCACCTACTGCTGACTGGAAGCATCTGAACACCTACAAAAGAGTTGAAAAATTTGCAAGCTTTGTTACGACCACATGTTCAGTAATTACGGCAGAGACAGTTAATGGACCATCAAAACTTGCTCCTTTTTGGCTTACCAGCAAATTTCTGCTGTCACAAATAAGCAGAGTTATTCATAACTTAACACACAGCCAACTTGCTGTCTTAAGTCACTGTGTAGCCTAAGGTACAATTTTTTTTTAAAGGAATAAAAAGATCAGTTTTTATGCACCAAGTTTCTTACATCTTTTTCCTTAGTAAGGAAATAGTAAGTTTCATCCTCCAATGGTAGATAATAATAATAATCTATATCTGCTGAGATTTCACCCATACTGTTTGATTTAAACTCCATACTGGTCCCACATAGCAAACAATAAGAGGAAAGTTCTTAAAATTCAGCATGCTGACAGAAAGGACAAAATGTCTGTCACTAAACAACTGTTCACTCTGTCCCAAAAAATACACTTTTCCTTTTGAAAGGGTGCATTGTGCAATTTTATTCAGAAGTCTGCCATGGAAAGTGACAGCAGTTGGAGAGTCGATGAAGTAAATAAAAAAACAAAAAAACCCCACAAAGTACTGACGTTGCCTTGAATTCATAAACATGAAAACAATGCCCTAATTTTACATTATATACATAGTATAAAAAATAATATGAAATGAATACAAAAAGGCATATTTACACTCATAATTTTTGCATTTTATAAGAAGTATGGTTAACACAAATAAAAACGAGAACAATATTTGCTTTTTTATTTCTTATATTTTTGAGGTGAAAGTGGGAGAAAGAACAAGACTGTTGTATCTTTTCATAATTTAAGATTGATGACAAACCTGCATGTAAGCAAACTTACGCACATTAGAAGTCAACTTCAGTGAGGGTATTTGTATGTTTAAGGCAACTACAGTATTCATGTATTTGTTCTCAGGGGAGAAGTTTTATACATCAGCCACTCCTTACCCTGGTCCTTCTGAAGTTTCTGTGACATTTTCCTCCTGAGCAGTCAGTAAAACTTGTGACACTTTATACTGAGTCTCCAAGAGTAAAAGAGTATTGAGGTCGCAGCACAGCACATTTAACAACCTGCAGAAGGACACATTGAAATGATAGCACATCAGTCAGGAATCCAGTAATGCAGAGTAAAACAAAGGCAAACATGTTTTGTGATGATCTCAAAATAAAAAGAAAGGAAAAATAAAATTAAAAAAAAAAAAAAAACTTGAAGTGTCTGAAAAATACTCAGACAGAACTGGGTCAGGAACACTCTTTTATATCCTTTTTAGCCACTCAAGTGGCACAGCCTTGAGCAAACAGAGAATGGTTCCCAACACATTTTTCACATGCACTGAGCAACCAGAGAAAATATTCAGTGATCAGCTCAGGTGCTTTTGAGTTCATATCACAGAATAGCAAAGGTGACGCGCGCTTCACAAGATATTCTATGTGAAACGTGAAGAAATTATACAACAATAGGTTGGTAAGGCAACTCAGAAACAGATTGTCCAAAGAAGGGGGAAGGGAGGCAGATAAAAATATAGCGTTCCTTTAGAAAATAGGCTTTTAAGCACTTCTGTATAATCAAGTTTAATACAATTCAAAAGTAATAACAGATTTAAGAACAAATCTGCTGAGGTTTGTTTTTTTTTCAGAGTAACACAAAACAATGATAAATGAAGTTAATAATCACCAGAGCACAAAACAGCACATTATCTACCATTCTCTTGGATAACCTCAGGGCAAATTAATAGGCAAAGTACTCCAATGTATTTCATGTAAATCTGATATAAGGCAATTCAAATCATATTACTTTTCTCTTTTTAAACTAATCTATTCACCATAACACAGTTACAGAATAATTTCATTGAAGGCTTCCTGTTCATGGAAAATAATATGACTAAACATTCTTGTTGCTATTTTTATTTTCTGTTTTATCACTGTCATAAAACACAATATAAATTAAGTCTGATTAGCATTATATTTTGCATTCACATAAGACTTGATATGAACTAGAGAACACATATTACATAAAATTTGTAGTTTGTAGTCTGTTAGTCAATACTTATTTTATTCCATGTAATTCCCAACATATTTCTACCGACAATAGCAAAAATTCGCAAGCCATTCTCTGGATACTTTAACACCTGCAAATTCACACAATTGTAGCTAATGACTAAATAGTCAAGATGATATTATGTCTTTTTCTTTTTCTGTTGCTTTTTTAATAACTTAATCTGTTCATTTTCAGCCCTCTTCAAGTTTTATTTTACATTACCCATTTCCTGACATTTGATTTGCTCTCCGTATTTTTCTGAATCACAGAAGAAGAAATGACAGTTCAACTATATTTTTTTAAAATTATCATATAGAAGAAAAATCCACAAAAAGAGCACTGAAATCATTATGAAGATGGACTATTTCTTCTGTTAAGTATGACGACTTTAAATGGCAAAGAATCTGTTTCCAGTACGCAAAAACCACTTGGGAGAAGACTGATGGCTGAGAATGCTTAGAACATCTCCTCTGGTACACAAGGTAGAGCAAAGAAATAAAATAAAACATAAGCAAATAAAATTAGATAGAGGGGATAGTGGTAGGATAAAAGACAAAAAAAAAATACAAGATCTAACATAAGCAGCCTCTGCTGAGGCATTCAAATGAAATTTTCATCTACACGGAAAAATCAATTTTAAAATGTTGTCACTGAAGTAGAGATATTTTGTTAAAGGTAATATTCCATCGCTTCACCTTCCGTCTATAAATTTATAGACTAAAGTTTGAAACTAAGAAAATGACATTTTATAGTCTGTATATTTATGTACATGCTTGAATACACCTCTGGAGTTTTTCTTTTTTGTTTGTTTTTAATTGCCTTTAGAACATAAGAATTGGATCAGACCGCCCAGCTCAATATCCTATCGATAAGGAGCCCATGCTTATGACAAGGTGTAAAACCTTGACAGATATAGTACAGTAAAATCAAAGCATATCTTTTTGAGATATATTTAAAACTTTGTTTTTAAAGCAGAAGGCAGAATTCCCAATCTAAATACGGCTGAAAATTGGAAGATAGGCTTTGATGCAAGGTCTCGTACCTGAGAAGGAATAACCCCATGCAACAGTACAGGCTGGGGACTGACCAGTTAGAAAGCAGCTTTGCAGACAAGGACATAGGGGTCCTGGTGGACAATAGTTCGAACATGAAACAGCAACGTGCCCTTGAAGGCCAGTAGCATCCTGGGCTGTGTAAGGAAGAGCACTATCAGAAGGTCATGTGAAGGAGGTGACCCTTCCCCTCTATCAGTACTGGTGAGGTCAAACCTGGAGTGCTCAGTCCAGTTCTGGGCTCCCCAGTAAAAGAATGACATGAACATGCTGGGGCAGGTCCAACCAAAGGACCCAAAGATGATTAACAGCTTGTGCCATCTGATATAGGGAAAGAAATTGAGAGAGCTGAGACAGCTCAGCCTGAAGAAGAGAAGGCTCAGGGGAGATCTTGTCGATGTCTAGAAATACCTGACAGGAGGGTTTGAAGAAAATAGATCCACATTCTTCTCAGTGGTACCCAGTGAAAGACAAGAGGCAATGGGCAGGAATTAAAACACAGGAAATTCCATTTTAACATACTGTGATGGTAGTAAAACAGCAGAACAAGTTGCCCAGAGATGCTGCAGGATTGACAGCTCTGGGATATTCTAAACCAGACTGGACACAGTCCCGAGTAATGTTCTCTGCTTGAACCCATTTGGAGCAGAGCAGTTGGGGTACACAATCTTCAATCTCCCTTTCAATTGCATTTCTATGATTCTGTGAAAACTGCTAATAAAATATACCATATTCCCAGGAACAAACTGCAATGCAGATAAAAAGGTAGTCTTCTATAGAACAGTAATTTTAAAGAAATTTGGAAAAATCAAAATACATATTATAGGCTAGCAAAAAAAATAAAAAAAAAAGAAGCCAAAAGCTACCTAAGTCAGTGTTAGAACACAAGGGACACTTGGAAGCTGCAGCCACACAAAGCTTTGCATGCTGCCTTTGCAGACTGAATAAAAGGCATTAGTAATGAGCAGAGAGAATGTGCCTTTCTTTCAGAACGTGCGTGGTCTTTCTGAAGAGTCAAGACTTTTAATCGTCCCACTGAAGGCAATGCTCATAGTTGTTTTGAAAAATATAAGATTTTCTAGATACAGAGTACTTATGAATACCCTGAGTTATACCTCTGATGCCTGGGGCACTGGAAGCTACTACCTCAGGGTAGCCATATTTCTTCCAGTAAAGAAAACTCTGGAACTGATGTTTTCCTTATGATGTTTTCCACATGAAAGGATTTTTAAAAGAGCACCTACAGCACTTTAGCTACCCAATGTACTTACAAATCACAGGTAATGTGAGTTTCCCTAGCTAAATAAAAATGCTTTTCATGAGCATCACTTGCCAGCCTAGAGGACTCAGAAGTGAAGCATTTTCATTTCCCCCAGACAAGTAAAGAAAAAAAAAAAAAAAAAAAAAAAAAAAAAAGTGGCATAATCCTATTACAGAATCTGCTGTTCCTGGTTTTTTTGAAATTATAATTTATTTTAAATTAATAAACCTAACAAACTTCTATTATCATAGAAACTAACAAAAAATAAATTAATTGTATATCTACATGATGTGGAAGCATGCCAATGTAATGCTGTTACAAATCTCCAGCACTACTCATGCAAACTCTCTCCTCTTTTACCTTTAAACAGGAGTCAAAGATTTGCAAGACGTGTATTCTCCACTGATCACAACTGCGGAAGTCTTTTCCCTCATGCATATTGAGCATGCACACTTGGAAGGAAAAGATTCGTTTCCAAAGAACTGTGCATCACTTACTAAACAGAAAATACACTTAAAATATCAGAAAATGGGTCATTAATTAATTATTAGCTCTATCAATTCTCCTTAATTAATTGAAAAAGGGTTGGTAGAAAATAACTGGAGGACTACATAGTCTTTCATGCTTCCATTGTAAGAATTCAAATTTGGTAGATTTGGAGGAAGAAATAAATACTGTTAGGCTCAATTCCGCCCCTCTCTCATCATACTTCTCCCTCCCCTCAAGGGGAGAACTCCATGAACATGGCTTTCTTCCATTCACAAAGACATAAGGATGCTGAAGGCCACAGTATGTGGCATGAGAAGGGTTTCTTCAGCACATCCAACCAATAGCACCACAGATGTTGTTGCAAGAGTAGATGTATCAGCCAGTCATTCAAATGTTACCGATCAAAAAGATTCATCAGTGACATTAGACAACAGCGTTCACGGGCTATGACAGCGTATTTAAAACAAAAGTACGTGGAAAGTAAGAGGTACAGCCTTGTTTCTAGCTCTGCAAGGAAGATGGAAAAGAAAATATGTAACAAGTATAAGAATGCCATATTTTCTAAAGAGGAAACTGAATTTGTTTAAAGCTAGTTTTAAATGGAGTCTTGCTTCAATTTAAAAAATAATGAGAATTTAAAGAATTATATATGAACATTTTCAAAAAGCTTCTGCTATTCATAATGCTTTTTAATAAAGAGAAAGAGGGGATAAATTTAAATAGCATGTTGACCTGAGGAAAAAGAATGATTAGGATTCATATCTTCTACCTTTAGAAAACAAGACAATTAATGCTCCTTCATTGTGTTGCAATTATTAAAATCACTCATTCTCATAATTAACAATACACATAATGCAAGCACAATTAAGGGAACATTATTTCATATGCTGAAGCTATCTCATTATTAAAATGCAATTATATATAGAAGGGTGTGTTTACAATGAAGATGAAAACACAATGGAAAAGAATGCACAGATGTTTATCATCTGTAGCTCCTAAACCCACAAAGTTCTCTCTTGTTTATCTCATGTTTGCTCATTTCCCAGCTCCTGCAGGACTTAATTCATTCACCTGGATTTCACTGGAGTGCATTAGATGAAATTTTGACTAATACATACTGCTTTGAGGCAAATTTCAAGATTCTGATTGATTTTGATGTCAGTATACTATAAGAAAATTCTCCTTCCTAAATCTCTCTTACATGTTTTGTAGACCAACAGAAACAGATTTTTACCATCTTCTGCACCCATTCAGCAAGTAAGAGAATGACTATTATAAGAAAAAACGTATTCACCGTGATACTTTATGTAATTTTAAAAATGTGACTTGACAATGTCAAAATATTTATTATATAAATCTGAAAATAACAAGTCAATATTCTTTTTCTGTCTGTAGTGTCATAGTTCAGCCCCAATCGGGACCAGACTACGCAGTCTCTCTCACACTCCCCCCACCCTCTGAAAGAACAGGGGGAGATGATATGAGAAAAACGGCTCGAGGTTTGGGATAAGGACAGGGAGAAATTCTTAATGTTACCATCACGGGCAAAACAGACTCGACGTGGGGAAAACTATTCATTTATTACTAAAACTAGCAGGAGAAGGAGACAGGAAACAAGACAACCTCCCCTCACCCCTCCCTCTTCCCGGGCTTAACATTTATCTCTACTACCTTCCCCTCCCGAGCGACACGGGGCGGAAAAGGGAATGGGAGTTGTGGTCAGTTCATCACGCGTTATTTCATGCCGCTGCTTCACAGTTGGGGGACGAACTCCTCGCATTCCTCCCCTGCTCCTTCGTGGGGTCCCTCCCACGGGCCACAGTCCTTCGTGAAACTGCTCCGGCGTGGGTCATCTCTTCCACGGAGTGCAGTCCCTCTAGAACAGCTGCCCCAGCGGGCCCTCCACGGGCCACAGCCTCCTTCAGGCCTTCACCTGCTCCAGCGTGGGGTCCTCCACGGGCTGCAGGTGGATCTGTGCCCCTCCGTGGACCTCCATGGGCTGCAGGGGGACAACCTGCTCCACCATAGTCGTCATCACAGGCTGCAGGGGACTCTTGGCCAGGAACCACATTACTCCTCCCCCTCCTTCTTCACTGACCTTGGCGTCTGCAGCCGTTCCTCACAACAGGCTGGCAGATGCCTCTCAGGATCCTTTTTACATCTCATCTCCTCTCCACTTCTTGCAGCTGGGCTGGGCCGAGTTGGGCCCAGTCAGCTGCCTGGCGGGAGGCCAGAGGGTGAGGCCTGCAAGGTCCACAAGGCTTGCGCCGCCACCCCCCCCCGCCCCCGCTCAACTGCTTCACATCTTCTTTTTTTTTATTTTTTATTTTTTTTTTCTGTTTTTCCCCTTCTTAAATACGTTATCGCAGAGGTGTTATCACGGGACATTCTACTACCAATTGGCTTGGCCTTGGCCAGCAGCGGGTCCGCCCTAGGCCTGGCTGAGTCCACTGAACAAAGGGGAGCGACTTCTAGCAGTTTCCTACAGAAGCTACCACCTTAGGTCCCCCCTCACTAAACAAAACCAGAACAAGAAGTCATACTTATTCAAAATGAAAACAATCACGTACAAGAAATTGCAACATTAACATTAAAAATAAGTAGGTACACCTGTGCTTTCTGGATTAAACTGACTGTGAAAATACCCATACACTTTAAGTTTTGTATGCAGTTACACATTTAGTAACCAAAATAATTTTAAGTCACTGAAACACAGTATACACATGAAGAAAAATGTAGTTCTAAATTGCAGAAGTTGCTTAACATTCAAGTAAGTATATGTCGTAGTTTAGCCCCGATCCGGACCAGACTACGCAGTCTCTCTCTCACTCCCCCCACCCTCTGAGAGAATAGGGAGAGATAATTTAAGAAAAGAGAGATAATTTAAGAAAAACGACTCGAGGTTTGAGATAAGGACAGGGAGAAATCCTTACCATCACGGGCAAAAACAGACTCGACTTGGGGAAAACTATTCAT
>WHYT01017749.1:333857-360563 GCA_009806455.1 Tetrax tetrax | reverse complement strand
AAAAAAAAAAAAAAAAAAAAAGCAACGAAAACCAACAGACTAAGGCATGTGAACCACATTATCCGTTATCTTTTCTGTGGCAGTGCCCAATGTTTCATAGGAAGGATGCAAAAGGTCTGCGTTCAGTTGTTTGGGTATACTGCTTAATTTGCTTTCTTCCCCCCAGCTAAAAGGTCAGTTAAGCACTATGTTTCTGAACATCATCTTCCTTTATAAATATTCAGAATTCTTTGAATTAATAATTAGAAATTTTATTACACTGTCATCTGACGTAACTTTAGTTTGGGAGGAAGAATCACTGACAGTGGAAATGAAGGAAGAGTACTTTGTATAAACAAAGAGTAAAGATTGAAATATTTTTGCAATTACATTTTGAAGCAACATTAATCATTTTTTTACCCCCTTTCAGTCCTCAGTTGCCTCTCCTGTGATCCTCCTTTTCCGTTCTGCTTCAAATGTCACCCTCTTCTCCTTTAATCTATTCTTTCATTGTCTAAACTTTCCTAATTTTTCTGTGTCAGTTATTTATCAAATGATACTGTAGTTAAATGGTTTACAACACTTGCACTGCACAGACTGGAGACTGGCAGTACTACAGAAAAGGCAGATGCTCCGCAGAACTGTTGTGATGGATAAACAGTAGGAGGAATAGGGTATTTTCTGTAAGCCCAGAGGCAGAACATCTTTCCTTACATATCACTGTTGCCAGTGTATTTTGTGTTGTTACTGCTAAATCATTTCCTATTTTAGGCATTCTCTATTTTAGAACAGTCATGGGTACAACATTTTATCAAAAAACAAACTTCGCAATAGTTGAGTGTCCTGGAGAAATCGTATTATTCAAGAAAGATGTTGTACTTTGGTATGTTAGTGAATACAGCACTTTGAGGCAACTGAGTGAGCAGTAGTTGTACACCCAGGGTTAGCTTCAACCATAAGGATGTTTGCCACAGGCTGAAACTGCAGTCTGTTACGGCCCCATTGTATAAATTACACATGACAGTTACAGAGAAGGATTTGGGGACCAGAGCGGGGAGAAGCCTGGGATAAAACGAGCCCTGAACCAACTGCTTGAGACTCCTGGCAGTGTTCCTCATTGGTATGTGGAGTTTACAGCTGAAAATGGACACTACAGAGAAAAACTGAAAATAGAGGAGGATCTTACAGCAGAGGTGGAAATGAAGGGTCACTCAGACCTGTGCAGAATAATTAAAGCCGGCACTTCCCAGTCACAGCCCATTCTCTTCTGGTCACTCAGTGATCTGAAAATAATACAGATTCACAGTCCTTTCTCTGCTGTCAGTGTGGTCAGTGACCTTACAGCAACATCCTGTAGTCCATTAAAAGAAACCTATTAAAAAAAACATTACCGGTCCCACCCCTTTAAATTAAAGCAGGGTGGGAGAGAGTAATAAATAAAGGCTCTTCTAAAGTGAATTAGCCATCTTGGTATTTGAATGAGAAGACAGGAAATACTGAATGAAATATCAATCTATCAGAAGTATAAGCTAAATGAGATGCTGAAGTGACAAAATGAGAATATAGTTGGTTACATTTGGGATTAACTTTTTCACTCCCTCCAAAACATTTTTTTAACTTCTAGGGGCCCTCAGAATGAATTAGTGTCTTGATGCTAATGCTAAGGTCATTACATAAACATTCCAGGGAGATGCTTAGATTTGGTATAAAAAAGTATCCAAGTGTGTGCCTGGAGGAGGATTAAAATGTATATTGTTAGAGTTTGAACTAATTTAGGCTTACACCTTCCAAAATCCCACCCGTGTCAAGGCAAATTTTACTTCAGTATCAGAAAGCTGGACACTCAGATGCATACTCAGATGTATGGGGGGTGTTCAGATGTACTTCTGGGTTTTGGCTAAGACTGTGTTTGTGTTTCAAAGCTTGTCTGAATCTATGGCTGACTGTGAACTTAGGTGTTTGCAGGGTAATTTCAAATAAAAGGAGGAATTGATAAGTAACTAATTAATAATGATGGGGTTTCAAGGATAATCTAATTGGACTCGACCAATGAATGCAATGTGATGTGCTGCTGTTTTTTCTGTACAGACCTTTTTCTCTTGTCCCTCTTCATAGCTTCATTCATGATTATTCATTACTTACTTTACTTCCCAGACTAATCTTGCTCGGGAGTATCACCAAAATGTCATAGCTACCTTTGGCAGAGAGGAAAGTGCCTCTTATTATGACATGATTCTTTTTGATCTTGTGACTGAATTGGGAAGAGGTGGTCTGATAGTGGTGCCTTTCCAATGGAGAACTTCATGATAAGAAATGCAGACACAAGAAACTGGTGTCTTTTATAGAAATGTTCATATGGAAACTTGTAACTTGCTTCTAGACTAATCCTTGAATAAAATTAACAGCTGAGTGAAATTTCCTTTCTTTCCTTGAATTTTCAAGATTCTAGGAAGTTCTACTTTTTTCCTCCCATATTTAATTGGTGTAGTTGTACTAAATAAGGTGCTTTCATTTTCTTCATAGAATTGTTGTAATAGTAAAAAAATTATCAAAGATATTGTGGTTTACTCCATTAGACGTATTGTAGCTTAGGTACAAAATCACCTTTTTACTGGAGTGTCTTCATGCATTTAATTTCACTCTGGCTTTTGTAGGTATTTGAGCTTGCTAAAGCTTTGCGCTATTCGCGCTCTCACAAGGCATACTGAATTGTGTTGCTGTACATTAGGTTAAGAGTGGGAAGGTATTTCTAGTGTTATTTCAGAAATGTAAAATATAAAGTTTGTGAGTTTTGGGCAAAGTAATCATTCAGTTCCAGATGGACTAGTTCTGGTTTAGGATCAAACACCGAAGTGAACATATCTGTGGGCATGCTTGGGATACGGTTTTGAGACTGTTTTGGTTACGGGTCACGAAGCACGGTTTGCTCCTATCGGAAGTGTCCACAGAGCAGGTATTAAATTGTAATGGTTGCTTTGCCCCTCAATGTAGGGAAGATCACAGAAGTCTGCAATGGTAGAAATGACATTTTGAACCTCTCATTCTGAGCTCGGTCACATCAGCAGTGAGGAGTTCTGTATTTCACAGTACAAAAGTTACTGAAATAATTTGTACCGGAAAACAGGAAGTGCAGAAATAATAACAGTAAAAAAAAAGTAGTTGGTCTGGCTTTTCACTAACAGTTGCAAGTGCTAATAAATCTAATTATAATTCTGAAACATACACAGAAGGGAAAAAAATATGTCAGTTTGTTTTGTTTATTTTTGGAGAAGAGTTAAACTATGAAATCCTACCTGTAATTGTAGAGACTGGTATTCTTTTCAAAAGGACTGCAAACTGAAGGACAGATAACTTCACTGCACACAGGCACCAGAAAACTATTAAAAAAGAAAGCAATGAGAAGGTTGAGGGGACTGGGGGGATTGCTTTACAACATAAAATCAAGGTAAGTAGTTGCAGTTTGCCTAAGCAATGGCAGTCTACAGACATTGGAAGAGTGTAGAGAACTACTTGGCATAATAAGTGGTGAGATGGAGTGAACTCAATTGGAAGTTTAGGTGGTATGTCTTAGAAAAACTTCCCAAGATTGAGGTTTATGAGTCTAATAGTGTTCCAAGGGATGTGGTGGGAACTTCATCACTTGAAATATTTAAAACAAGACTTGAAGAGAAATATTAAACATACAGTATGCTTCTGCAGAAAAAAAAAAATTATGAAGTCTTCTCCACATATAAATTGTGTGATTTTGTGAATCTCAGGATATATTCCTGCCAGGTACTGAAAGGTATGTGCATTTGAAGCTTGTCAGAACTTGGACTCAAATGGGAGACATTTAACAGAATTATGGAGTCCTATGGGATATGGAGCTCCTTCCTCAGAGCAGTGGGTAGACACAGCTTCCCAAAATACTGTTAATAGTAAAGGATAGAAGCACCATCGCAGTTCCACCCACCATCTTGAGTAAGATAACAATGTCATCTTATTTGATGCGATTTGACACGTTAGGTTTTTTCTCCCTCCCAAACAAAGAACACTTCCTGAATTTTTTGGGGAAAAAAAAAGGACTTTTTCTCCCTTTCCCTTCTACTATCTTTCCCTCAATCTTCTCATTTTATTTGGGACAGAAGGGAAGCAAGATATTTTGTAAAACTCATTGTTCCTTGCAATATACCTGAATAAACGAGAAGTAATTTTTTTTCCTTGCAAGGGTTGTATCTCATATTTGTAGGTCTGAGAAGGAACATGCAAATAACACACACACACACACACACACACACACACACACACACACACACACACACAAAAGACACATTTTAACTTAAGGGGTTTCTGTGAGAAACCAGAAACTTTTTAAAATTCCCACTTCGTAGAGGATTCAGACTTATCCTGAAAGCAAGGAGAGTCATTCATCGGCAGCAGAAGAGGAAGCCTAATTATTTTAGGCAGGCAAATGTGAATTTCAGCCAGGACAGAGCCGCATTGGGTCTCTTCACGTGCTTATGCTGCGGCATTGCTGCTTAGGCTACACTGCAAGCCCTGCAAGGCCCCTGACCTCAGCAAGACCACTGGCGTGAGCGGCACCGATCCTCACAGATGTGTTGGTTTGGTCACCATGGCTGATATGCTTGCTGAGAGGCATGAGTCCAATTTAGATGAGCCAACTGCAGAGAGAAAGTAAATTGTACAAGATACCAGCAGATATCCTGTAACATGCATCCATATTTCCAAACTAAATGTTCCAGCTAGAATTTTTCTGATCAAAGGTAGGGATGGAGGCTACACCTGTGATTTACTTGTGCCGTTAACTACAGCTTTTACTGCATGAGCTCAGCCCGACAGAGTGCCTGAAAACAGAGTCTTAAAATAATCCTGTTTTAATAATGTTCCCATTTCAAGGCTGTCTAGGAAAGGTGTAATCAGCAGTCACACTATGTAGTCACTTGCCCCTTTAGGAACTCCCGCTAAGCTTTGATCCTGGCAGCTGGTAATGTACTGCTCAGTGTGTAAGAGCAGCTAAAAGACCCAGAGTGTTTCTTCTTTTCACTGATTTGGAAATAATTTTATCCCTTTCTTTTGAATCCTACTGAATGTGGGCACCCTAAAACATTTCAAGAACTTTCTGTGAACCTGTCTCACTTTGTCTGTAGTTGTGACAAAGGAAAATTACTGAGCAAAATCATACCTTTTCTCTCAGAGCTTTTGGTGATTGTGAACAGTTTGTTTGTTAAAGGAGAAATTCCGGCAAGATTGGATTGATTTTTGAAATCGCATCAGAGATACAATGGCACTGGTTAATTAGTTATTCCTAAAACGGAAGAAGAAAGTTATACCTCTCCATATGAATAGTTGCATAAGGGAAGCAGTCAGCAACAAGCAATTTTCTAATTGCTTTATTGCCCTGCTCTACCAAAATATGTATGTGACAGCTATATTGTAACAAAACTGTGCCCACTGAAATCCATCTTAGCTCTTGAATACTCCCCACAAGTCAGTGAGGTACCTTTTTGGAATAAGATGCTAATTGTGGGAATAGGTTTCACATGCAAAGCATTGTATTACAGACATCTTTTACTTGTATGTCTTTTTATTGGTTTTTATAACAGTGACTGTATATACTGAAAAATGTAATTCCTCCCATGGCAGAAACAGCTTAGAGTTTTGCCTTACCTTTACAAATGCCTTATGCCCCAAAAAGAAGTGTGCAAAACATGTTGTGTGGCTATGCAGTCACAGTGGCTTCTTTGTTAATCCATAAACTCTGGTCATCAATCAAGATGTATCCAAGTCCTTTTTCTTTCTCCCTCAGCTTTTGGGCATATTGCATTCACAGGTTTGTTTTTCTCCTAAGTCACAGAGTTTGTACATGTGTGTGTGGGCGTGGGTGTGAGAGAGAAAATGCAAACCACGTGGCAGACATTAGTCACTTTGTGTCGTAGTGCGTTGGAAGATACTCAAGTTCCAGGCTGTAAAAATGTTGTGTTGTACTGGGGTCCTGTGTGGTTCAGTACTGCAGCTGCTGTTTTGATAGCTGAGGCACTATTTCAGGTTTGTCTGTCTTTTCTCCTTTTCTGTTCTCAGCATGTACTTATATATGTGACAGCAGAGACCACCTTTGTTGCAAGAGGCAAGCCACAAGTCTTCAAGGCAGCAGATAGGAATCCTGGTCAACAGTGTCAGCATTTTAGCCAGTATGCTCTTTAATTCACCGGGCATGGGGAGCAAAAAGGAGAGGGATTCAGTAGAATTAAGGTCAGACAGACAGGTCACACACACATAAAACACTCCCATGCAGGGAATGCAAGGGGATAAAGCAACAAAGACATCAGGATCCTGGTCCCTCTGTTATAAACAGAATTGCTTCTGAATGTGAACACCAAAGAAAAGTAAGCCTTTGCACGTTTCCTCGCAGCACTCTCACTGATTATGCAGGTTTTAAGTGTTGTTAATTCAAATGGAATATGTCACACAGTTCTGCAGCTGGATGGCTGACCCACTTGAAGCCCTTCTGTGCAACTCAACTACCCTTGTAACTCTCTCTCTTAGCCAGCCCTTTAGGTACTTTGTAGACGCCTCCCTGCCTTGAAAGCAGATATTGCAAAACCCCTGTAGCTAGCATCTGCAGCAGATGGAATGCTTATCCAGGGATGAGTATACAGATGGATACAGATCAGTCAGTCATCCCTACAAATTACATTTTACCCCTTTGTGTGATTTGTACATCTGTGAATTGTTGGTAAGAATCCTGTATGCCATGTAGGAATGTCACTAAGCATATAAAATTCTATTTCCTGTATAAATCTCTACACATATATTGTTTAGCAAAGAAAGAGAGCAAGACCATGTATGAAGATGAAATGTGAAACTAATTCTGCTGAATTTTATTTAGGATGTTCTCGTTAAATGAAACAAAGAATGAATTATGTCACCTGTGTCAACAACATGTTCATCCTTTAAACAGAATTGGTATGAGTAGAATGCCACAGTGACAATGATTACAAAATTTTATAACCCTTATTTCTCTGCATTTGCTTCTGTACTCACCCTTCACTGAAGTATTAGGATTATGTGTTTCATTAATAATGACTGAGATTCTCAACATTTAGGATAATTCCTCATCTTGAAAGAGCATATACTGTGATACATACTGTTTGAACACAACAGAAAGATGTTTTTTACCCAAAGAATAATGTTATATATACGCACAGGACTGACAAGAGCATTGGCCCTAAACTGGCAGGAGATAGCAAAGGCTGGAAGTACATAGATATAAATCACAATCTATTTTTCTGTGAGTGACTTGGGAACCAAAAAACCATGGGATATTGTGAATGATGATAACAAGTTTAGAGGACTTATCTCAGCCAACTTTGTTCTACATGTTTTAAATTCTAGCCTGGTGATGTTAACTCAAGAGCATTGCCAGGGTGGAGCTGGGACTCTGCCATTAAACATTGATTTTCCAATATCTCACAATTACAGCAACATCTGTGCTAAATAACTTTTACTGATTTGTCTGTGAAGAGTTCATGGTCAATGTATCTCACTCGAAGGTCTCCTTTCTTACCTGTGCAGGAGGGGAGCGGTAATGATTGCGCAGTAGGCTGTTCTGTGGGAGGAATGGGGATTTAAGGGTTTTGAGGTTCTTATTTTTATTTTATTTTATTGTTATATTTGTAGGTACACCTTAATTTTCTTAGCTATACCAGTGTAGTTTACGTAGATCTCTTAGAGTGTTTTCTTGACTGTAAGATTTATAAGTAGTTGATAAATAATTTATTTTTCTACCTTCATAAAACTTAGGCATATTAAAAAAAAAAAACAAAACCAAACAAAATCAACAACAACTAAAGCATGAGGATGCGATGTGGTCGTACAATATATTGCTACTACTTGAGCAAAGGGAAGTCATTATGAATTATTCTCATTATGAATTCTACAGAAGGGGTGCAAAACTGAATCTTACCTATCTCCTTGCTCATGTTTTGGGTATGGCTCCACATGATAGTGAAGGGAAACAAAACAGAAACTGAAATAGTCTGGAAAGCCAAATAAACCCCCCAAATTTACCTTTATGGAGCAGGTTATATCCAAGCTTCCCAAAATGCTTTATGAGTGCTTATTAATTAATTGGTTTTTTCAGCACCCTGATGGTTCGTATTATTTTATATGTGAAGAGAGTTGAGCTGACTTTTCCTCGGTGATACAATAACTCAGTGGCACAGGTGAGATGAGAACACAGCCAACTTAAGTTTCCATTTCCATGCTGACCAGCTTTCTACCAGACTTCATGATGCAGCCTGAGGCCTGGGCTGTGCCTTACAGCGCTACAGTGCAGGCCTCACTGAACAGAGAGATTTAAAATTCCGGTAATGAAAAACAGGGATGGAGAGAAAAACATTTTTCCACCACCAGAATGTACAACTCCTGCTGCAATACTGGCTGCTCTGTGCTGTCACAGATCCCCTGGATTTGGGGAGGAGGAGGAAGAGAATTAGGAAACTGCCACTGTGTCTGTCTGACTGTATGCCAGTGCTGGTTCCTGCAGCGCTGAGGATTCAGCCAAAGTATTTTCATAAAAGTTACCTGAAGTGTTTATAAGAGGTCCAACAGGGATGGGAAGCTATAGGCGTAGGAGTCTGAAGAAATACTTCTGAAAACGGTGCAAGATAAATGCATGCACTCACTGAGAAGAAATATCCTGGGCCTTCTTTCCCTTCAAATAACAGTTTCAGAGAACAGTACCACAGCTTGGGTTCTTTTAAGATGTCTGGGATGCTTATTTTACTTATTATTTATATTTTTAAAACTTGCCTGCAAATTGCATTTCTAAATCTAAAAGAATAAGCTAGCGGGGAGAATTCTGCCTTGCCTGCATGATCTATAATGCCAAAATCATGTGGAACTTCCTGCACTACTTTGTTATTCTCTAGTTATTAAACTATACTGAGGAAAATTCCTTTCTGAAGTATCTCAGAAGTAGCAAAGGGAAAAAGCAGAGTTTTAGCATATCCCTTTCATGCAGGCCCTGACAACTTCCTGAGTTTTTATAGAAGACAAAGACTGATAAAGCCCTGATATTTTTAAAGGCATCACCTCCTTTTTTCTGTTTATTCTGGTTGAAGATCCAGTGTTATCTTAAAGATAGTTTTGTACTTAATCTTCAAACACGTGGAATCAGGAATTTCAGTAAATTCCTTTAAAGTATCTGTTTACAAGATTCCCACCCTGTTAACTTCTACTGTCAGACAGGTTTATTTTGAAAGGAAACATCAAATGAATTTGTGCCTCTTGTAAGCAATTAAGTTTGCTTGTGAGAAACTGAAAGTACAGTTCTGTAAATCATGGATCAGCTGTTTTTCAAACCCCCAACCGAGAATGACAGGATATTTATAGTGCTCAAAAAAGAGCTATTAAACGGATTTTATAGTATCTTTGCATTCATTGGTTTGTGATACATTTATATTTAGCATTTCAGCTAGGATGTGGGCTTCCAAACAACTTTCTTGATTGAAAATTTCCGGATGCTGTTATAACATTGAATATTATAAGCTAAGTGGAATATTAAGGGATGATTCAATCAGGCTGACTAACATGCAGGAGATTAATTCTCTTGAAATCCACTGTTCAATCACTGTGCCTGAAGGGTGTCTCCCTTCAAAACAAATATCACTGATTATTTCAGCTTTTCCTTTTCAGTTCAATATTTTGCATGTCTATTGCATCTCTCCCTGCAAATCTCTCTTAAGCCCTTTATGATCATTAGGTGATTTACTGTCACTATCTTTTGTGAGGGATACCTAATAGCAGTTTTGATGAATAATAACTGGCTCTTAGAGGTCATTCTGCCCACCAATGAAAGAATATTAAAATAGAGCATAGCAATTGGCTGGTGGCATGCAGGTGAAAGTAGAGTGCAGCATATACCTGCAACTGCAGAGGGAATTTATAGGGGCAAAAAGTACTTCACTGAACTGAGATCTGTCAGAGATACTAGTTAATGACCAACCACAATCATGTAGTTTTGTGAGAACTTTCACAACCAAGTGAAGATAATGCATTAACAAGGAAGTTCTTTCAACCATGGACAGAGGAAGGCATTTATATCTGGATGATACTGCTTCCTCAAACCAAAGCTGGAGAGAAACTGCAAGGTTGCACAGGAGTCCTGTGGATCACTTATGTCCCATATCACATTAAGGCTCACCTTTCTTCCTCAGCATGTAATTTGCTAGAGTAGGACATCCCCTGGAGTGGCTTGAAGAAAGGGACTGGAAGTGAATGCAGTCAACCTTCCTAGCTTAGTGCTGCATTTGCACTGTCGTACAATGCTCATACTGCAGTGGAAACTTGCCGTTCTTTGTCATGGAGATATACCAAAATAGGTCAATATAGTTGATTCATGTCCACTTGGGGTTCCGTGCCCCAGCACTCATGCTCCTGCCCTTTATCAGTAGAAGTTGATCCTGCCACCGTCTCTTGGATCTTAGCTGCATGGCACTTGACACAACTGGTGTTTGCACAACTTATTTAGCTGGCTGCACAAATAATACAGCTCTCTGTGGCTCATAGTAGACGTTTCTTTCCTAGGCTGCTTCTGTTATATTTAGCCAATTTCATCTGAGTCATGCTGCAGCTTTATTTCTTTCCCAAGTTGTCCTCTGTACCTTGGCATATTTACAGGTAGTTGTCTCTTCCCATATTCCCACCTGCTGATGCATTCTCGTTAGCCCTTTTTTTGAGCTATGCTGTTTGTACATTTATTGTGCATAACTCTGATAATATGTATTTGGGAAAACTGCCTCACAGTTAATCAAAAAATTTCATGAGCAGTAACAATACCTCCCACTATGACGGTTGTTTTTGTATCTACAGCATACTCATGGACTTTCTTTACTGGTAGGACTTACAATGATTGCAATAGCCCTTTTGTCTCTTTAGCTTGTCTAAACAATCAAAACACAAGAAGGACAAAAACCAAACAAGTTCCAGTGGAAAAAAAAAAGTTTTTTAAAAAGCCTCTTTTTATTTGACAAATCGTCCTTCTTTGAGCCCGTGCTTCAATTTTTGCATATTATGTATGTTTGATAGAAAGCAAAACAAGCTGTACACTGCTGTTTCGTGTATCGGCAACAAAACTCTGAGATAAATTCTGAATGCAGAATTTTTATTATTGATGACAGTGTAATTGAAAGAGCACAGCTGGATTTTCGGATCATGTTGCATAGATTTAAATGACTATATAGATTATGAAGCAGTGGAGAGTCAGCTGCTATCTCTTTTTGCATTTATTTGTGTGTTGATCTAGGTTTCTCATTTTTCAATATTTCTTTCTATTTTCTTTCCTGAGATTAGAGATAGTAGGGCAAGAAAGAAATGAGAACAGGCATCAATGACAACATCCATAGACACAGCTTTTGAGGAGGAATCTGTGGGTATCTTGACTGTAAACACCACTTGCAAAGTTGTTTGGAGATGTTGCAGACTACTCCAAGATGAACCTCAGAGGATCCTGAGGACAGGCAGAGAATAACCTATAGAAAAATAGTTGAATATGTGATATTTACAGTTTTAACTCACTACAGCCTAATTTTTTAGGTGCCTACATAGTTTTCTTTAGCTTGAACTTGATATTCTCTTCCTCAGTAAAGGCTAATATGTTGGCTTTCATTTGCAAGTTTAATTCGTGTTGAGGCTTTTCAGAACATAAGTCCTTTTCTATCACACCCACATTCATGTGACTCAAAGACAGCTAAGCACAATTTTCAAGTACTAAGGGTTTACTCATGTATTATGGGCATTTATCTGCTTTGGAATTCTAGTCTGCAAAGGAAAGGAGAACACTTAACTAATGTTTTTACTTCTTGTTGAAAGTTAAGAAGTTGACCATAATGTGCATAAGCATCTGCAGAATAAAATCCACTCTACTCCACCTCTAAACCTGTTTATGCACTATTTTGTTGATCTGAGCTTCTACACTACTTTCCTAATTCTCCTGCTTCTTACAGTGTTTATATGTCAAGATATATAGCTGTAGAACAAAATACTGTGGTTTTTTTTTTTTTCCTGGAGAGTTCTAAGCTCTTTTCTCCTCTGTGTTACATTATCCATCTTCTTAGACTTGATGTGTAGGTTTTTAGTTATTTTTTTTTAATTACTGTTTAGATTTAATTTCAGTATCAGGTTGTTTCTAAATTGTTTCTTTAGAATTATGTTCCTGAGGCCATTTTTTAAGGTAGTTATTACAAAGAAGTTACTTTTCTGAGCTGCAGGTTTACTTTATTGTTTTGATCTTTGGCCACACTGCTTTCTGGGAGAAGGCAATTCCATGGTTCCAATCCTGTGATTTAAGGCGGGGCATGGGGAGAGGAGGCCATGTGACACTAGATGCTGCTGTCCTGTGCTCACCAGCTGTTCCTACATTTTTTGTTCCTACAGAGTGGCTAAAAAGAGAGTAAGCTCCATAGTGATTTTGGATGGATAGCCAGTATGTTATGAGTAGAACTAAGACTCTGCTTGAGACTAGACTTGCCTACTGCTCATGGCTACAAAAGCTTTTACAGCTTGGCTGCCCACAGCTACTGTGTGTAAATTGGCGTAAGGTGGAGCATCCTAGTTTGTGGCCATTCCTGAAAGCCTTCTTGGTGGCATGGACCCCCTCTAGCAGATGACAATGCAATATCCTTGTTAAGACAAGACAAATAAATAGGAAATAAGTGATCTGGGTGTTCCCCTTCAGGGAGGAGGTGATGCTTTATGTTAACAATGCAACAAAAACAGTTTGGCAAAAGGAAGTGCTGACTTAGAAGTCTCCTTTGTTACACTGGCAATTGTATACTACTTCAGCTGTCACTGCCAGTTGTCAGTGCAGCTAACAACCACTGATTTTTGTAGTGTCTTAATATGGCACACTGTAAGATACCTTGACTCAGAAGCTGCAACATAAGCAGTTCTGGCATCTGTGCAGGGAAGACTGGGCCATTATGTGACATGTTAACCCACGTACCTCTTCCTGCTTAATGAGTAGAGCCCAGAGTTTACCTGAGACCATCAGCCATGTCACTGCAAATTTTGGCTTTTTCCAGACAAGGAAATAAAGGCAGTGGGATGCAGGGAAAAGGGCAAATCACCTAAAATCTTACTCACACTACCTACTGTAGCTCTTTGTGGTTAGTCATTCCTTGCTGGTTTTCTACTAGTGTGAGTGGGATAGTACAGTAGAGAAATGTATCCTTCAGAATAGATGTGATGCACCTGAGAGACTGAAGATAGTATTTTGGCCAACCTGTTAATAAATCACAATGCTTCCTAGAAGGCCATAAGCCAGGTAGCATTGGCCAAATGCATTCCCTGTTCCACCCTCTTGACTTCAGTGGAGTTGCTCCAGAGATAGATTTGGCTTCTCTTCCTTGAAAAGCTAGTGGAAGGGAATGTTTTTATTTAACTTTTGGCAAGGGTGTGACTTCTCTGTGATGTGTTTTATGTCCTTTCCCTTCTGACATACACTTTTAATTATGCCAACCTTTGGAGGATTTGTTAACCTAGCATTGGAAGTAGGGGATAAAGACCTCCAAAATGAAATTAACAGATATTTAACAAAAATAAATAAATTATGCCAAAGCATTTTTATATCCTTAGTGTGTTACATAAAGCATTCACCACATTTTTTTCTGCACATTATATATTTTTAAATGGCTTTTCCACAGACATACCCTGTTACTTCTTTGCACTGAATATAGGTATAGATGACAGTTTATTACCCTGAAGTAACTCTTTGTAACTCTCTGCTCAGCAACTAATTGTCACTAGTAATAATAGTAGTATTATTTATTGCACACCGCAGAATAGTTAACTTTTGGATTTCTTTTAGTACTTGCGTCTACTAATGTATCAGCAAATATAATAATGATAGTATCTATTTCTTTTTATCTGCAACACCCAAGAAAGATGGACTCTATCACACAACAATAAGCAAAAAAGAAGGCTACCCACTAAGCTGTACAAGCTAAGAGTCTTAACTCCTAGTCTCGGATTCTGTTTGCTAAGTTAGACTGTTCAGATCTAACAGTCTGTTTCTGTTTTCAGTACCCTTGCCCACTGCTTGCAGGAAAAAAAAATACCTAGTTGTGACAGCAGTACTGGAATGCTGGTCTGCCAGTATACCACCCTCCTCAGCAGGAAGGACAATCTCCAGAACCTCAGTCCCCAACAGTGATTGGTAGGGGTTTTGGTAGAGTTGGTGGGGATAGCTTTTCATGAAGCCCGTCCATGAGAACACTTTTAACATGTAATGGTAAATGCTTGGTTCCTGCTAACTTGGAGCACAACTGAACTGCTCTAATTCTGTTCGGAATACCAAATTCATCAAGGATGAATGCAAGGTCAATGCTGATAGCAGTGTGTGCATTGAACACATCTCAGTCCTTCAGAACTGCAGAGGGGATTTTGAAACTCCACTAGGGCCATGGATGAAGATCCTTTTACTCAAGGCCTGTAATCAACTTTGGTGCCTCTTCTGTAGCCAGACCTAGCTCCTCTTTGCTCAGCAGCCGTGGGAGCTTGAAGTACACTACAAAGGAGCAGAGTAGTTCCCTGAGTCTGATAGCCAGTGCTACTAGACAAAACAACCCTGAGTTTTGGGGTTTTCTAGAAGGGGAGGACGGTGGGGGATGGAACAGCACAGTGGGTGTTTGAACTCTATTATTCTCACCTGCCTTGGTTGGCTCAGCTCTGGGAAAATAGTAAGGATATTCTCCATAACTAAGGACATTCCCCAAACAGGCATGAACAATTTTGCCTGAACCAAGGCCGGCCACATTTCTTTCTGCAGCACCTAGCACAGCTTGGCAGCAGTACAACTGAAAGATTAGGGCAATCTAATTAACTCCTTTAAAACTTCTGATCTATAAGACTGCCACTTCTTTTACCTTGTGCACTTTCTGTGTGAAAATAAGATGTGCCTGCAAGTATAGCATGCCTTCAGAAATGCTGCAGCTAATAACGTCCACCCTCCAGCATCACTCCTGTTAAATTATGCTGTCATTCTAGTGTATTCACACCAATATCATCCTGCTCCATTGTGAGGAGATCCATTTATTATAGGCAAATCCGCCTTCTGTACACACCAATTATTTTACATAGGATGGATTGGAAGCAGGTCCTGTAATTATAGCCTAGTCAACCAGTCAAGTCTATAAACAAAATCTTTCACTCTCTTATTACCTATTTTCCTTCCATCTATTATTCTTTGCATGTTTATGGGAGTTGTGTGTGTGTGTGTTTTAATCCATCAACAGCTGTACATTTTTCAAGCCCAAATGCCCTAAAACTGTGGTTATTTTTCATAAGATTTCCAAATGCCCTTCCTGTTTTCTTCTCCTGACAGCCAGAGTAGAATAAGCCATCATTAAAGGCAGCACAAATTATGCTAATTAACAATGTGATTGGTGCTCTGGAAACCTGCTTTTTTTTTTTCTGCTGTTGTTATTGCGAAAGAAGTTCAGAGGTGAAATTCCCAGCTCAGCCACTCCTTTTTACTCCCCTTACAGTCTGCCTGTCTTAGTATTCAGTTTTCCTCTGTTCAAATAGCTGATTAATTTTACAGAATCAATGCCATCTCTGTCCATACCAAGTCTGGTATTTTTTTCCCAAGTCTGCTCTCTTAGTTTGCTTGGTGTATTGCTTTTTTTTTTTTTTTTTTTTTTTTTCTTCTCATGCCATTGTGCTATTAGTGTTAGTGCCAGTATTTACACAAAGTTATGCTGTCTTTCACACTAAATCTGAGTCATATTTGGATATCTCTGAGATGTTTCATGCAGACCTGTAAATTTTGACACTTGCCATTTTGGGATCATTAGATTCTGAGGCTCTCAGATGAATGACAAGTGATTTTGCAGCTCTTGGTTTGGGGAAATTACAAAGTCCATCAGAGACTGGTATAGAACCATATTGACCTGCACGGCTGCAAAGGGCATTGCTGGTAGGAGTCTTCCAGCTTCTTATGTCCCCCTGCAAATAAATGTTCTAAGCCAGAATGCTGCTTCAGCTTTTAGCTAGTCCGGACAAGAAAATTGCTTTTCTCTCCCATAAAAAATTCTAGATACCTTAAAAGAAAATAATTGCAATTGGAGGTGGAAAGTGCAGTGGTGGGAACTCAGATTCAAATTCTTGTTCTGCATGATTCCTCCATCCTTACTGCTTGCCTAATATACTGACTGCTTTGAGGTGAGTATTTAGACATTTTTTAGAGTTGTTCTTGTACACAATAACTCACTAGATAAGGATTTGAACCTGAGTCTCCTACAGAGCCCCTTGAGTCCTACGAAAGATAGTATTGACTACTTTTCTTCCCCAAAAAGAGAAAAAAAGAAAAAAAAAATGAGCCAAAATCTTAATGTTCTCACTTATCTCTTTTGTTGCATGATTTGTACTTAGGTCAGTTCTTGCCTGAATTGAGTAAGAGTATCAGCAATGTTTACACATCCAGAATACTCCTAGGGGTTTATTTCCAGAATCGTTCCTTACTGGTGTTCAGAACAACCTCCTCCCTTGCATTTCTGTCTCTACCTCAACCCCCTTGCCTTTATCTTAGGCCAAGATACAAACTGGCACAAAAGCTGCACATAAAGCAAATGAGAGGATTTTTTTTTCTCTGATGCCAGCACTGTGGAGACAAATCCATGGACCTACCTCCAAGCAGTGATGTAGGAAGCATCTGGAACAGCAAAGGCCAAACTTAAGCAGGGTAAATTCAGGTATGGCGTGATGCTAGTGCTGAGACCTGTAAACCTGGAAGGCTACAGATAGGACTCAAAATATTATGTTCCCAGGATAAAAGGGTTGAGCTCCTAAGCTGCCTGTGTTGTAAATGGAAAGAAATCAGGTTCTCCAAAAGGCAATGCATCACTTTGTACAGCCTGGAAACAGGAGTTATGTGAGTCCAGTATACAGCAATATTCAAGTGTGGCATCTCACAACCCATCAACTCTTTTCACCCACTCTTGTTCTTTTTGCCTTTAAACACTGAGCTGTTAACCTGTCAGTAAGGTAGGTACTGTTGTAGCTTTTCATCTCATATATTTATTTCAATAAAGTTTTTATTCAATACATTTGCTACACTTGGATTGTTTTGCTAATGCCTTCTCAGAATAATTCCCACTCTGCTTTTGTCAAGGCAACTTGTGCTAAAGCCATGCTAGGAACTACTAGGCTTATAAATACAGGAAACTAGAATATTTACTAAGGTCATGAAGATAGAGTCCATAATACGGTTGGAGAAATAAAAAAATATTGCCCTTTTCTGTGTCCTCAGGAAGTTTTCTAACATGTGTCTTTCCCAAGAGAAAAAATCCTGATGCACATCCAGAGCTTCTGAATAGCAAATTGCCACACATGCTTTAGAAAATATCCACAAAAGCTACTTTACGTCCTAGTGCAAGAAGTCACTTAGAAGTGTAGCAGCCAAAAACTTCCACATTCTGATAATCAGTACTGTGTTCTTTCTTGACTGGTTATGGAAAATCTTCATCTTTTCTCTTGTCTTTCATTAACCTGAATATATTATTTGGAGTGGTCCAATATTTAAGAACAGATGTATCTGCTCAAGAGAGCCACCAGTGGGGCTTAGTATCAAAAACCAGAATACCAGTATTCCTTGGCCTGTTATGTCACCCTTATTTCTAGCTAGAATATTTGCTTTTTCTTTTTTTCAGCATTTGCATCCTGACTGTGAGAGAGAAAAAAAATGAGAGCAATGCATGTGACTGTTGAAGTTTTGGCCTTAGGTACTGTTTCTCACACATATCTAGAATTGGTCTAGGTTGCCTGCACATCTGATTACCCGTTTTTTTCCCAAAAAAGGGAAAGATTTTTGGAAGTAGTTTTCAAGGTGGTAGCAGTTGAATCAAAGCTGTAGTGTTTTGTTTCAAAGAATAGTGCTAAGGCCACTGTACATACAGTGTTAGAGAATGCAGTGAGCATGATACTGTGAGCAGTATGCTTGGCACCGTACCCTTCTTGAGCCTTCCTCCTCCATGTTCAACATGGCCTTCTGTAAATGCTCTGGTATTTTTTAAAATTTGGACTTTCTGGGCACAGATGCCTCTTGCCTGTAACTTTGAAGGAAGCAGTCACAACTAGATCAGTGGTTGTATCGATGTTATTTTCTGATAGTTTTTCTGTTGTGGTTAAAGCAATAGACACATTCACACTAAGATTGGAATGTATTACTAGCCAAGGAAAGAAAAGGAAGGTAGATAATTTTGCTTAGAAATTGATGCATTTTTGAGAGAGGTTAGCAGATGATAAATAAACTTAACAAAATTAGATGCCATGTTTATATTGTCAGGGTATTTTTCTTCATTTTAATTCTGCTAAAATAAATATTCTTTTCTTTCTTCCATTGACTGAAGCAATGCAAAAGAACATTTTTGTAGCCATTGCTTGTCTAGGGTTGTTTTCAGACATATGTACACTGTGGTGGTAATGTGGCTGAGTATGCTGGTTTGCCACAATGGGGAACCTGCTTTGTGAATCTCTGCAGTGAAACTTCAGTCTTTGTGTTGAACTGGGCTGCGGTACTCTCATGTGCTGACTTCTTTCAGTAGGCATCCACACAATGAGTGTGGACAAGGTAGCAGTAGCTGCCATGATTCAGGTTTTCCATACATGCAGAATTCAGAGCATAAATGGTTGTACTGATGTCACAGCAGCTACCTGGGTAGCCAAATCAGGTCTCTGGGGAGGAGATTGTAGGATTTCATAGAATCATAGAATTGGTAGGGTTGGAAGGGACCTTCAAAGGTCATCTAGTCCAACCCCCCTGCAAGGAGCAGGGACATCTTTGACTAGATCAGGTTGATCAGAAACCCCTCCAGCCTGGCCTTGAATGCTTCCAGGGATGGGGCATCCACCACCTCTCTGGGTAACCTGTGCCAGTGTTTCACCACCCTCGTTTTAAATTTTTTTTTCCTAATATCTAATCTAAATCTACCTCCCTCTATTTTAATTTAGTGTACTATGTGATTTCTAGCAGTGTCAGGTCATGCTTTGCAAACTCTTGTTCTCCTGTGCTATGGTGGATGGGCACAAAATCCCATAAATTATTTTTAAGATAGAGCCCTTAAGTGCAACAGGTTAGCAAGGGGCAATACCTCTACGTACACCTCCCAAACAAGGCTGATCCATTGCAACTCGGCAGCAACAGAAAGGTGCGATTTATGGAGACCTTCACGGGTCAGGGGCTGCTGACTCTGGATGGACAGCATTAGAAACCTTGTACATGTTTCCATACATCCCAGACAGATTACTGAAACCCATTTTAGGCTCACAAATACGTACTTAGGCACCAGAATTAAAATGCTTTGGTTTCTCAAAGGTGCTGAGTGCCTTCTGTTGACAACAGTTCAATTTGTCCTGCCTTGGTATAAGAGGGCCCATTTATTTCAGGTTCTTAATGGGTGGGTGGATTTAGGAGACTGCCGCTAACCACAGTTCAGATTGAACTCTATTACCTACTTTTTCCAGGCCACCTGCACCAAACATGACACTCAACTGATCCAACAACTGTGCAGTCCACACAAGCAACTCTTCTCTTCTGTAACTGATTACATCCTTATTGCCTGGTCTTTAAGCGTGTTTCTCTGAAGGCTAGTTCAGATTAAAGCTTGAGCTAGTTAAAACCCGTAGCTGAAGTTAGTAAGGCACCTTGATAAGAAATTACATTCTGAAAAGTCATCTTTCAGCTCTAATTCAATAAAAAGCAGTATTTGGCACTTATCATACTTGTGGGTTAAATGAATGTTTTAGGTTTCAAAAAAGCATTTTCTTCCTAAGTCTTTTGGAATTAGAGGCCTGCCACTTTGCTATTTCAGCAGGAAAAAAAAAAGAGCTATGCTGCTTTTCACAAAAAAAGTGAAATTTTTCTAAATGCAGGGTTCCATTTATTGATTTGTAAGTGTTGTCCTTCTTCAATGTCCTTAAAGTCTTTCACAGACCTGATTGTCATTTAATTACCTTCTCTCTCCCTCCGTGTAGTTATAATTAGTGAAATATATATAAATATTACTTCATTAGTTTGTACTAGTTACTTGTCAGTAAGTTTAGCATATATGAGGCAGCTGGTTGAAGAGAAGTTTGAAATACCAGAAAGAATAATGAAAAGTGGATAGAGTGAGTTTGAAATTGCTTGCTTTGCACCAGGTAATCTGCAGAATCATAATCCTCTGGTTTTGTGTTATTTATTACTACTGTTCCTAGAGTAAAAAGTGTGATATTTACTATTCTTTACAAGATTTATAGGGATGAATGATGAACCACAGTGTATGCAGAATACCATCTTCACAGTTTATTGGATTGCAAAATACATGGCAACTGAAATAAGATTATGCTTTTTCAGCAAGGGTAGCTGTTAAATTTAAAAAGAAGGAACAGTATCCAGCCCCATGCCATTTAGACCACAGGGATTAATTATACTGAAAACCAACACTAATGTAGGAAAAAAATTGGCTTTCTTTTGGCTCCTAAGAGCTTGTCTGTGTGATGTACACTGTGGCAATATCAACTCCCCTGTCACTGGTGTCATCTAGCAAGGAACTAAGAGACTCTGTAAGCAGGAAGCAAAGACAACCTGGCATTCACCCTTTACCAAGGAGTACTGGATCTCTGTAATTTTTACATAGCAACAGAAACCAAGCTGAATAATGATCCTGCAAATCATAGGTTATGCAGTACGGAAACTAAAGCAACGTCCTTTTATCTTTGTAGATCTTTGAGATGGCCTGTTGCATACACACACACCCCCCATCCCCAGTTAACAGCTCTAATGAGTGCATTCATCCGTGCAGAGCAGTTGACAGAAAGGAACTTCAGGATCATTTTCCCTGCTGTTCCTCTTGAAACAATCCTCTGCCAGTGTGATTCCCCAGGGCAGAAAAGTATAGCAATTAATCCCGTAAGTATTTTGATAGACAGCATAGATTGATAGCAGTCCCTGGAGAGTTCTGAGCCCAGGTGGTCATCACATCAGTGACCTTCAGGAGAGGATGTCAGTGCCAGCATTGCCCACATCCAAGTCCTCAGCCTTATTCTGCAGTGTGACGTTAGGAGTTTCCTCTCAAAACCAGTGTCACCAGGTGAACCTTCAGGCTCACGTGAACCTTCATGCTGACTCCTATCTGAGAATGAACAGAATACACTGTGCTATGACATCTTCCACTTCTTCTCTCTTTAAAGAGAGTCAATGAGGGGTTTCCAGACCACCATATCCAACCTTGATGAAAGTCAAAGGACTAGGATGATAATAAGTCCCTGGCATAGGCTGTTGTTTTGACAGTGAACAGTTTCATTTATAAGGAATTTTTGTTTTGGTTTTATAGTGCTACTTTGTTGATACGTTAATCCTTAACAAAAAGTTCCATCCTTCAGAAATTCTGAGTTTTCCAAAAATTCTGTTCCAGCTGACTGCAAAGGGATATATAGCAAGGAAACAAGAGTTTGTGAAAGATAGCAAAGGCAGCCATATATTTAAGCTCAGTGGGCTACCTGGTTTCTCTGTAATTTTTGTACTGAATAATTACATGACTAAGTAATATCTGCAATGCTATATCCTGCCAGTTTCAGTTTAATTTGGTTATCTCAAAACCCTGCATCGTATGGCAAGAGATCTATGCATAGTCTTAGAGTAAGAAAACCTATCAGTTTGTCTGCTGCGGCTGGCTGCCTGTCCATGACTGCCTCCCATGAGAGCAGGTACACATAGAGGGTGAGATAGTGATGGTGAGATAGGGTGTGATTTCACTTCACAAATGTGAAGAGAAATCAAAAGACCACCCAGAAAACATTCATGAGTTAGCTTAGCAGATAAAGTCAACTCATTTAAAAACCAAATAAAAATGCCATGGAAATGGTAACTGCAAGTTGACATTTCAATGAATGTTTTTCAAATCAATTCAATGAAAGAGTTGAGAGGTTTGGAAGAGACTGTCAATCCACAGTTTTTCCACTGGCTCTTTCATATCACATCATGTAAGCTGTATTTGTGTATGTTTTCTGAAGAAAAGGGTGGTGTTCATTTTTGGAACAGGAAGAGTACAAAGTAGACCATTCCTAGTCAGTATATAAACAGAGCAATCAATGAAAGAATTGGGGCCCCGCAAGCTTGACTGCCGTAGGATATGAGGGTGTAACAAAGCTAGTCCATGAATTTTAGGTGAAGGTGTAGCTGCATAAAGCCTGAAGATTTCCAGTTTTACCCTTGATGTAGTGTCTGTAATTTTATTTTCACCTCATTGAATAGGTATAATAAGGCCAGAAAATCCAAGCTAGCCCTAGTGAGATCAAGCTAGAAAGCTAAGGAGATAAAGGAATACTCTTGAACCAGTGCTCACTAGTGACCCACACTGCTAAATTGTTAGCATGCTCTCTAACAGTTTTGGCCCATGACAATTAGTATTTTCCCAAACAGTGCCTGGACACAATTCCAAGAATACTGCAGGTCAGAAACTGTTTAAAACACTGGGCTGGCAAGTCAAAGACAGCTTAGTTATGCAGACATAAGCCATGTTGCTCACTTTGAACAAGACAACAGATCTTGGACAATTTTACTTACTATTAAAGACATAGTCACTTTTGCTTCAGTTGTCTTAATTCTTTCCAGTGGGCAAGGGAGGTGAAATAAGTGAAACCTGCGCAGAGGTTGTAAGCTGGAAAATGGTATGTAATCTTTTTCTGGGCTTTAGTGCTTTCACATCCTGGTTTGCTTGGTTTTAATAAACTTTGGGTTTAGAGGAAGGCAGCAGGTACCGAGGCTTTCACTTTCTTGCTCATTCTTTGTACATTTGATTCTTTTTTTCCTGAATGCTGGGGACAGCACTTTCCATGAATGGACAACATGTGTTATTGGTCAGCATCTGTCCACAGGCATTACCAGAGTTCCTCATCGATCTCTAATTTGGTCCTGAGGCACGAGGGCCTGTGGTCAGCCATGTATCTACATCGCAGTTGACTTCACCTGAGCCAGTCACCCCCACTACTTTACTTTGCCATCCATGGAGACAAAGTGGCTGGCCCAGTAGTTCACCTCAACCTAAGCAGACAGCTAAAGTAGAAGGAACTGCAGTAGAAGCATTCTTATAAAAGCAGCCATGGAGGGCAGACTCTGACAGACATCTATATTGTAGACACGTAAAATCAGATCAGATTATTTCGCCCTACACTTCTTTAGTTCAATGTTGTCTCAAACTTTTGAAAGACTTGAATTTAATTTTTAAAAAAATAAGGGTTTTGCTGAACCCTTCAAGTTGTACTGTCTGTCCGTGAAGTAGCTCAAGTCTCAACGCCCCTGAGTCTCTTGTGAAGCCTCAGATGGTTTTTTCTTTGACTTTATTTTGATTTACCCAAGTCAGACATGCAGCATGTATCTTTCCAAATCACTACACAAGCACTAATATTTACTATAGAATAGGCTTTATTTTACATACCCTAAGTTGGAGGTGTCTCTGTTCCTGGGGGCAGATATCCATTTTGCTGTTTCGTAGCTAGAGATAAGCAACAATTGTGAACACTGGAAGGCTTATTCCAAATACCTATACCAAAGCCTAGGCACTTGTTGAAATGAATTCAAATTTCTGACTGAAGGATCAAGCTGTAAAGCTCAGACAAGTTGTCTACTTGCTATTATTTTTTTAGACTTCCAGTATTTTCTGATTTTGTTTGAAATGGAAGAATCTGTGTCCTTTTAGTACTCAGCCTTTGGTACCAAACAAAACCAGGAAATGCAGAGACAAGTAAATCTAAAATAAAACCACCAGTACTATTGTTACTAATTGGTATACTTGTTAGCAAGCTCAGCAGAGATGCCAGAAGATGAATGTGTATATATATACAAAGACACAATAGTAGACTGAGCCCATAATTTACAATGAATAATTTATTCAATTAATTTAGCCTGCTTTTCTTCTTAGCAAAACAGATTACAATTTCCTTAAATTTATCCATTATTTAAACACATTCAGTTAAAAAAAAATACTTCTTTTTTTTTTTCACTGTATAGACTGATTACAAATATTGTAGCATTGAACTGGGTTGTTAAGTTGTGATTGTTTGGAGAACTCAAATAGCATATTTTCTGTCACTTTCCTTTTTTTTTTTTCCCTCCTCCTACTAATTGAATGAACAAGCAAGAACTTAGAGCTCATGCATCTGCCAGGGGGAGTTCAAAATTTCCTGTCAGCAGGTATTCAACACACATAACTTTAAAGTTGCTTTCTAAGAACACTTTTTTTTTTCTGGCTAGGAAAGGTCTGAAGCAGTACTGGCCCACTTTTACTAAGGGTACCTCTGGCCAAGCCTTATAACTGTAGCAGAAGTGAATTTTTTAGAAGACCATAATATAGGTGGACCTTATTCTACTTAAAACTGTAAGCATTTAAGTGACTGGTGTGGGAGTACAGTTACCTACGTTGCACTTATTTGCGGAGTGCCTTCACCATGGTTATCAAACTAGGCATTTTTGTTCACTCTCTCTTCTCATGCTCCCCCCCTACTCCCCCTTGTCTTTAAGTTTACAAATATTTGCTTTCTGAACTTCTACAAAGACTGCCGTTATTTTAAGATTTGTTTGAAATTTAAGGCTGCTGCTTTAGCAAAATGTCTTCTGCCAAAATCTAGCTACAGGTTTCAGTTGCATTAAAAGGAAAATGCCATCTTGAAGCAGAAAAAAAAGAAAGAGAGGATGAATAAGTTACTGTTGCTTGTCCTGAAATTCTTAGGCATAGCTGAATTTCGTGCTACAGCATGTGCTGCTCTAGTGTTGCAGTTGCACACCTCTCAAAAAAAACATAGAATCGTAGAATAGTTTGGGTTGGAAGGAACCTTTAAAGGTCATCTAGTCCAGCCCTCTTGCAATGAGCAGGGACGTCTCCAACTAGATGAGGTTGCTCAGGCTACTGACGTTCTTGGCAGAATGAGACCTGGGAGTACTGGTGCAGCAGCACCTGGTGCTGTGGGGCGCAGCAGTGACACTGTTAGGTCTCTGTTTCCCCTCACACTCTTCCAGCTGCTCACGTGGCATTTGCAGATGCAGATTCCCAGTCAACAGGAAGGTCTCTATGGCAGGATTTGAGAAGACCCCAAACCCTTACAATGTATGTTCAGTGTGCCTCTTCTCCTTCTGCCTTGTTTGCAGCTCTGCTCTGAGGCCGGTTAGAGCCCAGCTGGCTGGGGGAGCCACACTCTGCCATATGCAGTGCGCTCCCAGCCATGCCAATTAGCAGCAGTATTGGGCTTTTGATATCCAACTGATACAACATCATTCTGCGGCCCAGCAGGCAAGGAGAATTTGCAGCCATGGCAATAATGACAGCTGGGTCATTACACACAAAACTGACAGTCTGTTATTGTTTACTGTGATTTTTAACCAAATTCTTTTTTACTGTACTGATGCCTCTTTTTGTGTGTGGTATGTATTCTGTCTTCCAAAATAGGAATATTATTCACAATAGTGAATAATAGTGAATATCAAATCTGTATTGCAGAGTGATCACTGGAAGGTGGTTTGGTGTTTTGGTTTTTTTTTACACTCAATCATTAGGTTTGCTGAAACTGATTCTTTCACAGGCTATACTTTGCCATCAAGAAACTGAAATGAATGCTATGACTTGTTTTTAGAAAAAGCAACTGGAAATTCAAATCTTTGCTCTGCACAATGAGCTGCATGCAGGCAATGTGACAGATGAGTGATGAATCTCAGTCAATATTTGTGAATAATGAATATTTTTTTTAGGGCACTTGTGACCTCTTGGTGGACATCCTACAAGAATCATTAGACACATTGTTGAGAACATTTTGCATGTATATGCCTAGAACTAAAAGTAGATCTTGACTTAAATAATAAGATCTTCAAACTAGATTCATGCCTATTTGCTGGGAGCTCTGCAAAAAAGATTACCTTTCTGTCTTCCACTCTGTAGTTTTTTAAGTGAATGTCAGCCACAAAGCAGTAAAATAATGGATAGTGATCTTACTCAAATATTTGATCATCAAATGTAGCAGCATTTGATAAATGAAGAGACAGAAAGTAAGAACAAAGAGAAGGGACCATAAGCTAAAGGCCACTGGTAGTCACATCAGACTCTGGATTTACTTCTAAATTTTAGTAAAGAGAACAAAATAATGAAATACAAATAAGACAGTACAAATGAGCTTGTAAGAATTACCTGGAACCTCTAAAAGAGCTAAAGAGAATTCTTAAAAAGTCTCTGTTGGGCACAGGACTATTTAAAGATATTCTGCCCAAGGATAGCTTGTCTCCTTTTCCTTTTCCTTTTCCTTTTCCTTTTCCTTTTCTTCCTTTTCCTTTTCCTTTTCCTTTTCCTTTTCCTTTTCCTTTTCCTTTTCCTTTTCCTTTTCCTTTTCCTTTTCCTTTTCCTTTTCCTTTTCCTTTTCCTTTTCCTTTTCCTTTTCCTTTTCCTTTTCCTTTTCTTTCTTTTCCTTTTCTTTCTTTTCCTTTTCTTTCTTTTCTTCAGCCCTGAGGAGAAAGACTTGGGAGTGATGGTGGACGAGAGGCTCAACATGAGCCGGCAATGCGCCCTTGCGGCTCAGAAGGCCAACCGCATCCTGGGCTGCATCAAGAGGAGCGTGGCCAGCAGGTCGAGAGAGGTGATTCTCCCCCTCTACTCTGCCCTGGTGAGACCCCACCTGGAGTACTGTGTCCAGTTCTGGAGCCCCCAACAT
>WHYT01017749.1:314064-333837 GCA_009806455.1 Tetrax tetrax | reverse complement strand
AAAAAAAAAAAAAAAAAAAAAAAAAAAAAAGAAGAATCCATTCTGGTTCCATGTGAGTTCACAACAGATATTAGAACCAAAGAAAAATGCGGCTGCGAGAGATAATAGTATCATGTTGCCTGTATGTGTCATGGATTTAGATGTGACATTTTTGGACTGTTCATCTAGCAATACAAGATGTATCAGAAGAAGCAGAATAATTCCTGATCATTGCACTACTTCAGCAAATATGTAGCTCATCTGGGCTGTGTGCTGCAGTTACAACAGTCCTCTACTCTGCCAAACAAGTGTAAGTGTCCACAGCATATGGTGGATAGTAAATGAAGGATTAAAGACTCGTTTGCAAGGAAGTTACTGCAGTTGCCAAAAGTAAAGTACCTAGCACAAGCATCTTCTAGCAATCTCTGAATATTATATTCTCCTAGGGAATTAGTGCAAAAGAACTCATTTGCTGAAAGTTTCTATTGTTTCTAATACCTTCCTCATGTTCACAGACTTCAGCTTGAAGGGACTGTGCCAAAGTCCATTGAAACCTTTCCAAGGGTAGAATGGGAACACTAGGAGCATTTCCAAGTTTACCTGGGACATATTTTTCCTCTTTCTTCTTTGTTTGCAGTTCATGAGTTTTCTCTGTTGAGTGACAGAGAGTGACTATCTGTTAAGAAACTCTGACTCTAATGAAAGAACAAAAAAGATGCAACAGATTGAGGGTGGGTACCCTGTGAAGTCTGTGGGAGTTTTGGAGCATGGACATCAAATGAGTCCATTCAGATTAAATCACTTTCTTGTGGTCGATTTTTTTTCCAAAATCTTGACTTGCATTTAGTAATATTTTGCACAAGTGACTTCAATTAAAAAAAAAGTTCTATTCATGCATTTGCTTGTTTGTTTGTGTATTCCCATTTCTGCTACAAGGAATTCAGAGCATTCATCCTGCAAGGTGCAGCTCAAAATTCACAAGAAGTAGTATGATTGCTAATGGATGTTTGAAGAGTTTCTGTGTTCCTTCATCTCCTCTGCTCAAATGTATTTACAAGAAACCTCTATTTTTGCTTCAGTCTTCTCATTACGGCTTCCTTGCCAGTCACACTACATATGTAACAAAAGCATCTCTTTCATGTCCCCTGAGTGGCACCATATGCTGACAAAACCATATTAAATTCACAAGCCAGATTTCATTGGCTATTTGCCCTCCACTTTGAAAGTGATTTGTTAATAAATACTCAACACCACTACTTTCAATCTGCTTCACCTCTCCCACGGTAGCTAGTAAATACAGAATTTAGCTCTCAACCCAGAGGGCAGCATCAGGTCAACTGTTTGCAACAGTTGCATGATTCCTAAGTTAGTTACCAGGCAAAAATCTCACAGATTGCTGCAAAAATCTCTTTTCCCAGGCACATTTCTCTTCTTTTCATTTGCCCCTGCTTGCCTTCCTCCGTAAACAGCCTGCAATCACTCTTTGCAATCCAGACCCTGCTGCTCTTTTAGGAGCTTTCAGGCACAAGAGCCCAGAGTCAGGAAGACTTGACATTTAAAAGGTCTTGACATCGTTCAGGGGATTTTACCCAGTGTCAGGCAAGTGCAAGCAAACTCAATAATGGGGCCATTGTACCCTGCCGGTTCGATGTTACTTCTGCTTCACATTATTGCAGCCCCCCTGCCTGACAGCATGGCTTAAAAGGTCACGGGTTCAGTACTGGTGTTATTTAGGCTGAGGCCTGCTATGACATAATAGAGAAAAGAAATCTTCATCAACAGTACACAAATGTGTGGGCTGAAGGGAAAATAATAATTGAAATGAAGCTGGGTCCCAGGTTCTAACTGTGTGCATATTGCTTATGTGCTGGATACTTTTCTCAGTCATTCCTTGTAAGTTTGTTCGGTAGCACATGCCCATGCGCTGGTCACATAGAGCAGGCTGCAGCTAGAGCTTGCTCCATTCTCTCTTCTCCAGCTCTTCCGCATCCCTCCCTTTCACACCAGTTTGCCTTCACCTTCTATCTGACTGCTTGCTTTGTCTCTCAATCCAGCCTTTCATGCTGCCCCTCATGGCTGGAACAGCTTCTCTGTTCATACATGCCAAACTCTCTTCCTCCTCACAGGAAGCCTGAAGATGTAGCTGCTCAGCACAGCATTCAGCTTGAGTGCTGCCAGCGTCATGCTTGTCTGTGTCTGGCATGATATCCTGCACTTTGCTTGCAAGTTCGGTAGGGAGAGAAGCTGTCATTTCTTTGTCTTGCCCTGCAAATAATTCTCCCTACCTTATTACACTTGGCATTCACAAAATATTTTCTCTTACTTAGTGCTTGATTCAAGAGGACTACTTAGATTATTGAATTTGTGATTAAGCAGCCCAGACTCTATTTCTAAAGCATGAAACAGCACTGACTGCACCCTAAGGGGTAACTTCAAAAGTTTGACACTAAAGAAAGATGTACCTTTTACCTCCTGGAGTGCCCCAAGGCAGATGAGTTAGTGTTAGTTAGCTCTAGCAGTCTGACAAGCTTAGAAAGATCCCTTTCTGGTTTTTTCAACCTTTTTATTTTAGGTCTTCCTGATTCATCATTTCTAAGATTAAAGACTCGTCATCATCTTCAATCCCAGCCCTGATGCCTGCTAAGAATCATCAGAGCTATCTTTTGTGAGAAACAGAGTATGGAAGAGTAACTGGTGCTTCTGGTGTTGGATGTGTGCTAGTTACCCCACTTACCATCAAGTATTACTTTATTCACAACATTGGCAGTACAAAGCATGCCATGACATCTAGAGACACATCAGCTCAGAACTAATATCAGTAGGATAAGAGAATACAAAAAGGAGGCAGGGTACATAAATCCAGGCTCAGAGAAATCAAAGCTTCTGCAGTTTCAGTAGGATCATGACATTCAGTTGCCTGTATTGCAACCTATGACAGAAACAGTGCAAATAGCCATATTACAAGACAAACAGAAGGGAAACATAAATAATAAGCCCTGTAGTGGATTTTCATATGTTGCTTTAGAAAAAAAAAACAGACTGTGCTACTTTTTTGTGTGTACTGGTTTTCTGAAGCTATTTTCCAAGCTTTTTATGTCACTGGTGGTAAACGTATGGGTAGATTGGACAGGTATACAAGATGGAATAGTAGTGCCCTACAGATGCTAAAATACTCACTGTGTCATGGTAGATTGGCTAAAAGAGGCTTGCAACTGATGGTGTTTTGGAGGTTGAGTCTAGGAGCTGAACTTTTGAAATAAGAGATGAGCATCCCCAGGGTTCACCAATTTGACCTGAGAATTCCTGTCACTTAGCAGGCTCAGATCTTTAACTTGGTGTCTCTTCAGTTTGAGCTTTTACTGCTTCTAGCAGCTTGTGTTGGGGGATAAGAGAGGAGTCAAAAAAATAACAACACAGGAAGGCCTGAAAAATGCATTAATTTCACATTTACTTGACAGCAAGACATTCTTTTGTGATTTAGGAAACAAAAGTTAACATGGAAATTGCATAAAGTCTTTTGTGGGGATTTTCTCTGCATCCTAGCATGTTATCCTAGGATAACACATTGTGTACGGGCAAACACCGGCTGGATTGCATCCAGCTCTTTACCCCTCCTTACCACCCACAGCTGGAGCTGGTAGGCAGGCTGTGCAGCAGGTGCGCTAGGCTGGATCTGGGTTTGAATCAGGCTGCTTGCCTTTTTAATGAATCTTGTTAGTGAAGTGTTTTATTTTATTTTATCTTTTCACGAGAAGGAACACTTGACTTGTTGTTACGAAGCAACATGTCATTAATCCATCTGATTGCTGGAACCTGCTCAGTAAAAGAAAAATACGCGGGAATAATAAGAGTAACAGCAGTAGGCAGCTTGGTGTGCAAATGCAGGCACACCCATACAAGGGGCCTTATACCCCAGCTACAGAGGTTGAGTGGCATGTGAGCTACATGTCTCCATTTTTCTCAGACTAATTTGTCAGGTGTGCTACGTGGGGAGGTTTTTTTTTATGGTCTTGCACCTTTCCAAGGTGTAACAGTCACAATGTACTTAGACTCTGTCACCTAAGGATCACTGAACGTGTTTAAATGTTAATTAAATTTTGCAGCACCTTTTCTGAGGTTGGATTATTGGTGGTGGTGTAACATTTCCTTTTTAAACAAATACATAGGCTGAGATTCAGGAATTTACTGGTGGTCATGTAAAGAATCACTGAGGTGAAAAAAGAACAAAGGAAAACTTGTCTTTGAACCTTTTCTGTAGATATTATATATATCCCAGTAGCAATATAGGCAGACTGGAGAGATTCAGGTATGACAAGCTATGTAGTAATTTAAAGACATGGAAAAAGACAATGGAAAATCGGAAGAGCAGGCAAGCCCCACGTGCCAGAGATCCCCTTCTTTTGGTTCTTCTAAAGTTTAAACTAAATCAGTTTAATTTAATGAATTAATTAAAGTAATTTAGCTTAATTAATTACTAACCTAAATATTGATTCCAGAATTTAAAGTCAACTTGAGGGTAATTTTAACTTGATTCATGTCTGCATTTGAATAAATATCAGCTGCAATACTGTTATGGGAAACTAGTATAACCATTCCAGAAGTGTTTCTAGATGACCCTATTACAAGTGCAATGGTTTGAAGCATTTTTGTAAAATATTGTAGTTCTGGGGAAAGAGCTTTTTGTCTTTTATTAGGCAAAACTCCTATTGGCTTTAATAGGAAATTTTACTCAGTAAAGATTAGTGGACCTCACAAGATTTTGTGGCCATTGTTTGTAAAAGGTAAAAGATTTTTCATTGGCGACATCATCTTGGGGTTCTTTTTTTCCTTTTCTTTCCTTTTTTTTTTTTTTTTTAAGTTGAAATGGATAAAGTACCTGAGTGATTCTCCTGTAGATTTGGTTACTCACAGAGATAAATGAATATCTAAGAGGAAAAAAAAGAAAAGAACAAGGAACCTTGTTCTTGTCTGTGAACCTTGATTTCATGACTGTGTTTCTCTAAATCTATAGTGTTATATTGTGTCATCATTGACATTATTGTAAAACTAGTATAAAGCAAATAAACAACCCCCCCAAAAAATTCCAACTACAAACCCTTCTGGTATTCAAATACTAGAATGAATCAGGCCCCTGTAAAAAGAAAATAATTATTTAAACAGCAGATATTCCATTCCAGCAAAAGCAGAAATCTTTTCATCCATTTTAGTATTGTTTCTCTTAGCATGAAGATCCTTGTCATCTAGAAGATAAATTATCAAAATGCTAGTTGGACTTAGTCATGAATTTCCATTGCTACAGTGTTCTTGAAAATACAGTAGACCCAGTTCTGAGAGAGTCTGAGTACCCACAGTTTTCTAAGCCAGGCAAGGAGTTGCGCTGAGCACATTTCCCCACTCATGGGTTCCTAGTCTCTTCTGCTTGCAGTGAAATAAAACCTTCTTAGCCTGTGGGTCAACCATGATGCTGGACAGCCTGTCAGTCAGCGCTTTTCTGTCTGGCAGTGAAAATCAGTCTTGACATTGCAGAGATGTTCCCAACAATCCCCTACTTCCAAAGCATTTAGGTATTTTTTCCCAGCAGGAATTAAATGCTTGCAGTGCTGCTCAACACAATGAAAGCAAACTTACATGAATATTATGATGCATGAACTGTATTTTCATGAAATTAAGATCACAAGGTAGTTTATCACCAGTTTCAGCTAGAGCAACAGCTTTTCTTTTCTGGTACCTTTGATATGCAAATAAACATTTCAGGCACTAGAAATCTGCCTTATTATAAAAATTAACCTATACCTGTTCATTCTGAAGTTTATGCTCATTTTAAGTTACCTCTATAGGTAAATTCTATACAGAATTTGCAAGCTGAACTACTCCTGGAGTATATGATTATAAATGTTGAATGCCATAAAATGGTATGTGTGCTTTTGGAGAGAGCATATACTCTTGCGGACCCACAGCACATGGTATTTTAGCTGCACACACCATACTTTTTCTGTTCAAAGCATCTTCCCAGTAACCATTACATAGCTATATATCACAGATGCTTATATCTTGAAGCACTGCACAATTATTGGAGTGTGTCTGTATTTCCTGAGCTTTTCCATGTTCGATGAGTGACAAGCAAACAGCGAAGATTAGTTTTCTCAAAGGTGTCAGAATCACAAAAAATACTCTCCCCAGTCCATTGGGTATCCATTCTCTGAGTTTAAGAACTAAGAAATTACAATAATAAAGAAGAGAAGTGTTAGGTTGTGGCATGGCAACCTTCCAAGTAGTTATGATAAACCAGCATTGTTCACTGCTTGGGAAGTTAAACAGAATTATGCATTGTTCTAAAGCAGCTGGGGAGTGGTTCCCCAGGCTGTTTCTTACAGCAGTATTTTAAGGAGGTATAATACAATCTCATATCGCTTTTAATTAAATTAGCCTAAAAGGCAAAAGGCACGTACTTGTTAATTTTCAGAGCTGCAGCTGAAGAGTAAACATTGCCAAGGTGAGGCCAAAATGGCAGTTTTTTGGGAACACTGTTTTTGTAAGGGAGAAATCTTTTGTCTGAAGATGTTTTTCATTATAAACTAGAAACAAAATACTTTTGAATTTGTACTTTAACTGATTTATTGTTACTGTATATTCTTTTCAAAGTTGTTCACTGTCTTTGTTTCTCACTGTGGGCAATGAATGGCAAAGACTTTAGTGCAATGCTGCCACGTGGAAAGGACATAATGCTTTACCTCTGAGAAACCTTGAGCTAAAAGCATGTGCGTGTTTCCAGCGTGCTCCTGGGTAAAGTGCAGTTTGAAGGATGAACGTGACTATTCATTTGAATTATTTTGGGACCAAACTTTGGGGTTCAGCTTTCCAGAGAGTGGGACCACAGCGTTTGCTGAGCCAGGTCCCGTTAGGAATCTCAGATAAGACACTTGGTCATAGCACTTTGTGAGATGTCGTGGGAATCCAGGTGAATTCTGGACATTTTAGTATATACAACTTATATACATACACTGCACACATGGAATTTAAGAAGCGAATTTTGAAAATAAAAGCATCTCTTGAAATAAGCTACATCTCTTGTCCGCATCCTTCAGATGCATCAGAATGCAAACTAGTTGCTATAGATTTTTTACCTGAAATGGAGGAATGACAAAAAGAGCCACATAAAAACTGAAAGCTGGTGAGCTCTTTTTAGGTAGCAGGAGCTTAGTGGCAGTCCACTGAATTGCCCAAAATATGTGAAGAGGCCACTAACCATCCTACACATTGTGGAGCTTTCATCCTTCCTACATATGTTTAGAAGACATCCTGTGGCTCTGACATAGTAGTGGGAATTACCCATCTGATGAACTGCAGCAGAGGAAGAAATAACAAGTACTTCCCCAGAAGTTCAGTCATGCCTTTAGCCAGCAGGGACGCGGATCGTTTTGTTGTGCATAGAAAATATAACAAATTTTCAAATTCTTACCAGAAGATGGGGTAAAGGTCTAAGTGCCTTTTGAAAGAGGACGACCACAGGATGAGATTTTCTGTATCTTTAGCATCTGAATCCCCTTCTTAGCTAATGCTGTTGAAAAGACACAGAGCCTTCAACTCTTGATATTTTTGGCAAATCTGCCTTTGCTTCAGTACAAACTGGAACTAATCCAGAGTCTTTCCAGGTTCATACAGAGTATTACCACAGCAGCTTCAGTGGGCTGTCAAGAAAGGTATGTGTGTGTCTTAGAGTGTTTGCATATTTTAGGTATCATTTTTTCTTCTTAATGTCCAATGTTCATTAGTGAATATTAGCATTCTGATGATGGTGGTTGTTTTTATTTCCATTGTAAAGATACATTCAAGACACATTTTCCAATTTTCCATGAAAAGGAAGCTGATCCATTTTCATATTTAAATGTATAATGTTCTTGCATATTAGATTACATCTTGGGGATCCTTTGATATCTACCTTCTTCCTCTCTCTTTTTCCAAGTTCCTACAGGGTACTTTCCAATTTCTAACTTCATAATTACACCTTGAATTATTCCCGCTCCAGCTTTTAGCTACAGAAGGAATTAGAGTGATCGACACCGCAATGTTGTCTTCTGTTCTTCTCTCTTTTGCATATTTCATTATTGTAACTCTAAGGATTCATACTTGCTCCCCTGAAAGTTCTATGGTGTGATGAGAATGATGAATGTATGGAAGAGAAGAAAACGTTTGTCAAGGAAGGAGGGGAAAAAGTATTTCCAGATATATTCTCTAATTATATCTGTTGCAGTGAATCACTTAATTTTGATTTCTGTCTGCAGAACTACATATTTATGTACTGGCATACAAAACCATAAGGCTCATTTATACAACACTTATGTTTTCCCTTAATAATAGCAACAGCATTATTATTGACTTGATGATTTTGGCTTTCAAGAGCTTTTATTTCTCTCATTGCTTAGCTGCCATTCATTGGTTTCCTGCTGGTCCCTGATGTGAAAAAAATAGAACAGAAAATGCTAATTGGAGACCAATTTGGTATCCAAAGCTGCCCAATAGCACTCCCCCTAATAAAACATGGGTATTACGGGTTGAATATTTCATATCAAAAGTCTGAATAGGAGAGATTAATTTTCCCTATATTTTACTGTATCAGACTATCATGGGCTGAGGTAACATATTGTAGTAAGTGATGTTATGGGTGTCTGGGCTGTATATACGTACCTACTGTCATCCTGCTATTGGCACCGGGAAATAAGGGAAAGATCTGCATGCAGTCATTAATCCACAGATGAAGATGAGAACTAGTGCTTTCCAGCCACAAGGAAGGCAGGAGTGATGCAGAGGTGTGTTAGGAGGGTGTTTGCAGTGGAGGCAGGGAACGTCTCAGAGCCATTGTTTAAGACACAGGTCACTGACAGAGCAATGCCTCTTAAATACTAAGTGTCTTATTCAAGAAGATGAACTGAAGTTGGGACATATAAAAGGAAAAAAGAAAACTGTTTAGGCACTGAAGACTGATGAGTTGTCTTACAAGGAGGATGGAAAGACTTGGTTGGCTTAACCTAGCAGAATAAAGTCTAAGAAGGATCTTGTTGCTCCTTATAGCCATGAAGGAAAGTACAAGCCACGAAAGCAAAAAGACAACATAGAAGATTGGGTGCCATAATTTGGATGGAAGCTTGGAATCAGGTTTCCACCCAGTGTAGAAAACACAGCATTGGGAGTCCAGAACTGAATGCACATATGGGCGATTTCAGTAAGTGTCATGATTGGGATTATGTAACTGGTCTGACTGCAGTGGAGGGGAAGCTGGCCTCAGAAACGAGCAGCATGCGTCCTCTAGACCTGTTTACCGAAAACTTGGTAACTGCAATTGCCATGAATTGTTGCATTCACTTCAGCTTTGGCTAAATTCTCCTCCTCTGTTTCGTATCACTGTGAAGAGCAGAAATAGGAAAACATGTTGGGTAGGACTTTCTCTCAAAAACCAAAAATATCAATAACAATAACAACAACAACAATAATAACAAGAATAATAATCAGCAAAGAAGCCTTGTATCTCTCCAGTTTGTGTATGTTTATACACACACACTTTTAAGTTATTAAGCAACTAGGTGGGTCCATTTTATCATGCTTGATGTGTTTTATTTTCTACCAAAATATCCATGTTTCCTACTTTAATTGCTTTGTTTCCCATGTTCACTTGTGGCTATAGTCCTAATAAAACAATATTTTCATTTTCTCTGTTAAATAATTCTTTCTCTGCCTCTTGAATTATGGCTACAAAATGCAAAGAGGCAAATCCTTGATTCACTTTTAGAGTTTAATATAAGGCTGTAAAGGTTTGCAGTAATGCAAACCCAGCACTGCAAAAAATATACAGTTAGGTAGTTCACTGCCTTGAATGTCTGAAGAATGAAATAAACTAAAGTTATTTTTTTAGGTCTTTGTTGGCCTTGTTCCCTTCATGCATAAAGAGCTTACCACATTCATTTGTGCTTTTGTCACTTTCAGATTTGTTAATGCAACCTTGTGGTTACATAAGACAACCACTGTGAAATTTCACCTGATATTGAATGCATGTAAATATTTCACATGTGGAGCATATTAAACTGATGTTTCAGGAGTTGTGCTGGCTTAGGAATTTTTTGCTTACATTTGTTCATTTTTTTTCTTTTAATGGATTTTTTTTGAGTGGTAGTTTTCATCCTTAAAAATGACTGAAGGTTTGATTCACCTCTAATTTTCTGGGGGAAAAAAAACCTCCAGAAATCTCCAAACCTTTTCTCTCTCTCTATACTCTGAAATCTCCGGTCAAAGACGTCTTTGAAGGATCTCATGTTCTTCCTCTCCCTTCTGTCTTTCTCTGCTGCCTGTTTCCTCATCCACCAACATACGTAAAAGCTCTTAGAAGATTTTCATCAGCCTCAAAGCTTAAGACACACTCCCAAAGCATTCTACCAGCCAGCAGTAAGTTGTGTTGGACTTTCTAGATCACATTAAATAGGGTCTGCTGAAGGAATTTAAATACAGAGGTTGTTTCAGAATTAGACTAACCTGTTAAACGAGTGACAGCCCTACCAACAGAAGTCGCTGTTGCTTTTCTATAACCCAGTTACACAAACCCTTGTCTTTTGATGTGTGCTGTCATGTAAGGCTCATATGAAGTCATTGGATCATGATTCCTGTCAGACCAAGTCACTCAAATTCTCTGAATCTTAATTTTCCCACCTATAAAATACAGCTAATGACACACACTGGAGTTTTCTAGTACTCATCAGGGTAGCTGCAGGTGTTGTTTTTGTGAGCATAACACTGGCTTCATTGTGCAGAAGAGGAACCTAAGACACAAGAAGGGTAAATAATTCACTGAGAGGAGAGGGAGGAGGAGGAGGTGGCTCAGCAGCTGACTTGAGAAGCGTAAGCTTTGGAGAGCTAAAGAAGGAGAGGTGAAAGGAAAATCTTCCCCTCCATTGTCTTCTGCGCACCCCTCTGAAAAGTCATGTCAGCAGCTGTCTTATGGTTCCTGAGTGGTACGAGGTGAAGACAATGGTCTCTTACCACTCTTCTAGTTTCCAGGCAGTAGTGGTGCTTTAATGAAACGTATTCTCTGGGGAATACACAGTATTATATGACAGCACCTGAGCCCAAGTGTTTTTGAAGAGTCTGCTGGTTACAGATGTTGAGAAACTGTCACATTTTCAGGCAGAAATCCCTGCTTCTATTTCTTCAGTTCTGCTGCATACTGCAAATGTAGGTCTTGGTTCTTAGCCCTTGTGATGCTCATTTTACTTGCCCAATATTCACTTGCATGTTTTCTGAGCTCCTGACTCCTTGTTTCTGGAATGGGATAATGAGTTTGCTCTGTAGCCCTAGGCTGCCCTTCAAAACCTGACATTTTATGGAAACAAGACTTCTGTTCTCGCATCTTCTGTATTCACAGCAGGGATATTCTGACCTAGTGTCTGTTCCAATCAAGTTTGATGGAGGTAGAATGTAGGATCAGCATTCCTAAAAAACTGTGTGAAATTAGGTGTTCAGGCACAACAGAAAAAAACCTTGTCAAATGAGGAAGAGGAAGCAGGAGAAGTGGAATCAGTATTAGACATCCAAGAATCCACTCACTCAGGACAAAGTCCATAGAGAAGCTACAGCTGCAAGGAAAACTTCAAATGGCTCTTTCACCTTCACAACAGCCAAATCCAATTAGCCATGAGCCATAAATTTATAGGAAATGAGGCTCATTAATCTTCCGGTCTAGGGAATGACTTGTTTTTCGGGACTAGTGCTACAAGGACTAACCTGTGGCAGAAGTGGGTGTAGAATTTAGGCTCCTGCAACCCTTGGCTGTGCTTAGAGCCTGTGTAAGGCAGATATGCCTGGAAACCATAGATTCAGCAGAGCTGCATGATAAGATCAGAGGCTCAGCCATTATAGAAAATACAATTTTTACAGGGACCTACAGACAATTTTTTGAGATAGTTATCAATTATTTCACTGATATCTTCATCCTCTTCTAAGAGAATCAAAGGCTACAGACGTGACGTCATGGGAATTTCGTTTGGACAGCACTTAAGGCATATACTTAATGTCTAAATTAGATTGTTTTGGTGATCTCTTTCCAATAGACCTTTGGTCTGACTGTTGGTTAAAAACCCACCTTTGGATGCCTCCGGCAGCTTAAAACATAAGTATTGTCATATTCAGCTTGCATAACACAAAATGTGGCAGAAATCTGTCATTTCCAACTGACTAAAAAATACCATCCTGAATTCAAGGCAACGTCAGGCTCTATTTCCCATCTGTAGAATGCATTGTTTTAAAGGAATATGACATTTAGCTTATGCATGCAAACTTGCTGGGAAAGGCTGGAAAACACCTCTGTGTCCCTAATATTATTCAGTAACAGTGCAGCCTCATTACTCTTTGATGCAGTCTCACCTTACAATGTCTTCTTAATTGTTTTAAAATTGGTGTGCTTGCTTTTGCAATGGCCACCAATGAAGATTAGCGCCCACCATAGACCCTGCTCCACTAAATTGCTTAAACATGTGATGAAGTACTTTTCTTCATTGGGCTTTTAATGCTCAAATATATAAACACAAGTCTGTTTCCAGAGGCAAATAAGATGTAATGCTATGGCAGGTGATGAGGCTTGTATCTACAGCTCTAAGATGAATATGATACTGTTTAATTCATACTTAAGTCTGAAAGCATTTGGAATGATTGGTACATTAATGAAATGATAATTTCATGCAAAATGTCTGACCATTATTTTTCCTGAAAGAGGCCACAATATTGGCCGCATATCTTTATAGGGCTCTGTAAGAATGAATTATTGGCAACTCTTTATGTTTGAATTACATTCCTCTGATCCCAAGCAAAAAACAAGCCTAAAGAATGATTACAATAAGCCATCATTTTCCATAGCAGAATGCAATGTAACTTGTACTGAAACATGCAGAGCCCCTTTCCAATGCCCTTTACATACTGATTTCATTAGCAGGTGGAACAGGGCAGCTATACTAAATGAGTAAGGATTTATCCTTTCAATATCTTCTCTATCTATTATTTCGCAATCTCGGTGCAACACTTTAACCTCATGATTCAGCTGTAATGATGTTGTGCGTTCCTCAGAGATATGTTTAATCTTTTTACTTAGATAAGTTTTTAGCTTAACATTACAGTATCAGACAAGTTGAACAGAAGGAGAATGCATTTAACCTAAATGGCACATCAGAAGGAACGTCTTTTTGCCCTAATGTTAACCAAGATGGTTAGCACTCCTAATCGCTTGTCTGAGAACACTGCTAGCTAGTGTGATTCAAAATATCCCCATGCAGAGCAAGACGAGCCTAATGCCACTAATGAGGCCAGTGATAACATTTCAGCTAGAGGGGGATTAGGCCTGTCAAGTACAGTTACCCTTTTTAATAAAAAAAAAATAAAATAAAATAAAATTGGGGGCTTTAACTGCATCCCTGTAGTGGCATTACAGAAGATAATGGAGCAATGTGGCACAGGGTCTTACACATTCAGACTTTAACTACTTCTTTGGTCTTTGTCCATATCTGAACAAGTGGCCTGATTTTCAGAAGCACCAAACGCTCCCAGTTCCCTGCACAAGGGGCATCGTTTGAGGCTATTTGTATCACTGCTATTTTCTTGTGGTGAGATGGCTCTTAAGAATATACGAATTAGACTAAAAGTCCTGATAGCCTAGCTGGAGCCTGTCCCTAAAAATGGCCAGAAACAGAGGAGTAATGTTCACAAAATGAATCTTTTTGCAGAGCACTCTCCTGCCTGTAACCTATTGTGACCAAACCAGTCTCCACTTACATGTCCAGGGAATGAGTATCAGTGAAGGTGGAATGGGTGTAATCTAATCTTCAGACTCCTTTACTTTTAATTTGGATTACTTCCACACAAAGGAACATTTATTTTTAAATTTCAGAAACTTAGTATATCAGAGTCCGCACCAAAGTGCACTCATTAGAGCACACATTGAAACCAAAGGGCTGAACACTTCAAATGCCTCTTACGGTAATCAGAACTGAGAGCATGCTGGAAAATTACCCTTCCTCCTCCTATGAACTGCTTTTGAAAAAAAAATAATCATTCTTATTATTGGCTCTTATTTTCCTTAAAAGCAGATTTTGGAAGGAGACACTGCTGTTCTTTTTGTACAAGCTAAGGCTAACCTAAGGATAATGCAGAAAAAAAAAAAAAAGTCATTGGCATAAAGATGTTTTGGCAGGGAAGAAAATCAGTCTCAGAAGTAGGAATATCAAGGGAAAGAACTTAAGTGTTTAAAACGGTGTTTAATTGCAGATTAAACAGATTAAATTAGTCATTCAGTGGAACAAAAAAGGGGGGGAGATGCTTCGTGAGGCAGAAAAAATACAGCATTTTAATAAAATAGTAAGTATTATCAGTATTCTGTTATGATTGAAAGCGTTTTTTCTAGTGAAGCTAGTCATGGTTCTGCTATTGAGTTTACAGGCATGAAGTGCAAGACCCTCTTGTTTAAAATAAAGGTGCAAAGAGAGTAGGTGAAAACCAAAAGCAGTAAATAGGGCAAATGCCTGCTCATGATTTCCATCAAGGGAAGGCTCTTTGAGAACCTTTTCTGAAAAATAATTACAAAAAGACAGAGCATTGGGCAGAATTGTTATAGTGAATCATCTACTGCTTGGAAATTGGGGGTGAGAAGGAACAACAAGCTCAGTCACTGACTTGGATGTGGTCTATTTCCAGCTGCTATTCTTCTCTTGCTTCCTGCATTCACATATGTAGTACTGACCTTGTAGGAAGGTGAATGTAGTGTATTGTCTGTAGAGATATCATGTACTCATGAAGGAGTTTGGGGAGACTGAATCGAGGTTTTGGAGATTTAAAAAAAAAAAGAGGAAAAGTCCTGCAAATTGCCTGTTAGAGCGCTATCGTACAGTTTGTGGGGACCTCAGTTCTTCCAAGCCACTGAGCTTTTCAGAAGAGATGGAACTGAAAAACTACCTTTCTGACATAGAAGCTTCTGACATTCATCCTTCTCCCCTTGCATCCTTTAATTTTCTCAATTTTTAGCTCCCTCCTCCTTTCCTCCCTCTTTTTTCTTTCCTTTTTCCCTGCTGTAAATTCTATTCTCCATTAACTTCTCAATGTAGGACTAGAAAAATTGAAGCTTTTTCTTTTGTTTTCTCCTAGGAGAAAGCATTCAACAGAAATCAATATTATTCCTGCAGAGAGGAGCCCATACCAGTGCGGGCTCCAGTACTAACTAAATAGACAGAGTGCAGCAAGGGAATCCAGATAGCTCTATGTGAACAAACCTGCTCACCTGCATGACTGATTCAAATTGGGTGACCTGCAGAGGTAAAACAATAGGAATTATTTCTCAGAGTCTACATTAATTCTCAGCCCTTCTCAGACTTACATCACAGCAACAGACATATCAGTATTTATATTACTATATTTATAAGGAATTGCTAACAGTTCCTGAAAACATTCTTAGTGCAAAGGTCAAAGGTGAACGGTGGTACAAATCTAGAGATGGTTTACTTAGCCTATATAGTTACCCTTTAAGTAAGACTATAAAATTTAAGAATTTCAGCTTTCATACTTGGCAGTCTTTCTTCTCATTATTAGTGAGACTGTAATATTTAAAAATTTCAGCTTTCATATTTGGCAGCTTTTATTCACATTACTTTTACTGACCATTTCGATGGAGTACTGCCCCTGGCTATGTTTTGTGAATATGCCTCACTGGACCAGGTGCTCAGCGAAGTACTAATCAGGATGGCTCTATTGGTATCAGTAAAATACTGATGATTTATACTAGCTTGAGGGTCTGGCATCTAGTGATTCGAGGAGGATATGAAAGCTAGATTGTATCTGAAAATGGAAAGCAAGTAATTTAAAAACTAAAGATACTTTAATCAAATCCTGGAACTATGCCTAAAATAATAATTTCCATCCTGTGTTTGAACTTACATATTCATGAGTTACTTTGTGTTACTCAAAGCTTTACTTACAGTCATTGCTGTGAGAACCTCTCCTATAATACACACTACAAGTGACATAGATCACAATCACATCAAAGAAGGCTGGACTTCAGAGAGGATAGACAAGAGGATAATTTGCACTTACATAGTTTCTTTCATCCAGGGAGTTCAAAAAGCGTGTATTCATTAGCTCTAAACACCACTCCTTATGGACAGGTAAGCCTAAGTACCAAAACCACTTTATACACAGATAAATTAAAAGGTAAAACAAAATAGAGACAGCAAAATGCAATATCATGAATGACAAGAAACACTCCAGTTGCCCAAATCATTTACTTTCATTAACCTTTAGGGTCTGTCCTGTGTCCCAGCCTAAATTATTTCTCTTGAGGTACAAAAGCTTACTCCTGACATGCGACAGACACTATTTAGATCCTTCCCACAAGGAATGCTGTGGGCAGACCATTTCATCCAAAGTGGAGGGTTGGTTTTGGAGTAGGTTATTTGTCAAAGTGTCCCTGTGCTGTTCTGCACACGGGGCAGTCAAATATAAACAGATAAAAGCAGGCACCAAACAGTTGTAAGATAAATGGCTATCTTTGGCAGAAACACAAACACTATGCTATTACACTAGATCATTACCAAAGCCTTAAAGGGCAACCTTTGGGCCAAAAGGTCTATGTACCTCTGACCTCCTTGGAGCACATGACTTTGGGGATGGTTTGTTGTGCATGGCTGGGCTAGAACAGCCTGCATTCCACACATGCTTTTTAGGGAGAAAAACAGGAGGAATGCTTCAGTCCATTGTTTCAGTCGGTATAGGATCATGTCTCTGCTGAGCAACACACACGCTCACAAACTAAATTTGAGTGTCTGAATGTAAGAGCAGAAGGGAGATTTTTATACTAATTTATGGCACTCAGAACAGCCAGCTCCCTAAGCCCATCAGAGGAGACGAGTTTGAGTGGTAAAAATGGTCAGAGAACACATTAGCAGTTAAATCTTGGGGTAGCTTCTGTAAAGAAACTCAGAAAGATACTTCTTACCTAAACTTTGTAACTGGAAGGGCTCAAAGGACTAGGAAGAGGTTACTGAGTCTTTCACATCAAGGTGAATGACTGCATCTGGCTTCAAGGTAAACACTAAACACAGTTACCTCTGACAGCTGCTGGTAGTTCTTTGTTAAATAATCTAGAATAGGTGTCAACTTTCTGATAAATAAACATCTAGGTAAACAGCTATTTAATGTTGGTATCTCATCAAGGCAGAATAGTCAGGAGATCTGGGAAATCTACGAATGTGTTTGCTTCTCACCTCCTGGAAATCAATGTTGAACACTGTGGTTGAATGGTGGTCTAATAGCATGGAGGGAGGTTGCCCCATCACTGCAAATATCCAGCCTCTTTGGGCTTCCAGGGAAGACTTGGATTTCCAGAGCACCTTACCATAACATGAAGTTCTTTCCAAAAAGTTTGTATGTGACAGGGGAAAGAAGACTGGTCTCCTCAGTGGGGGACGATGTTTTTCAGCAGCTCATTAAATGAGAGCAGTTGAAAATCAGAAAATAGGGAGACCCTCTTTAAATGATCAGGAAAGAATTTTATTTTTTTTTTTTTAATCTCAGGCTTTCCTGAATATCTTTCACATTAAAAAGCTCAGATTTGCTGGTAGCAATCTTCTGTATCCTGATTTTCCATACTGGATTTTTTTTTTTTTAAAGTCAGGTCATGCTTATTGAAGAGAGGGTTATTTATATTTCAGTTAAATTTACAATATCAAAGGATAATGAACTTTTGAAAAATGTAGTACCTGCCGTGGTAAGTTCTGCAAAATGGAACAGAAGCAGAATAAAATGTGAAGTCATTTCTGCTTCTGTGTATACTCGTATAAATAGGGAGTGACCACACTTTTATGTCAGTGCAGTTTTATCAGCATAGAATCAAGCAGAGGTAAAATTAGGTCCACAGAACCAATTTTTTTTTCTCACGCTGGCTTACATTCAAGCTGACATGGAAGTCATTGCTTTATCTCTGAACTGACACTACCATGAATGAAAACAGAATCAGAGCTACAGTCTGTACTTACTTGCACTGGTATCCATGCAGTCAGGTTAGCCTGAATTTATTTTCAGAACTGAACTTGGACAGATTTTAAGGTAACATAAATCAGTGCACCTCTGTGCTGTGCCTCCAGGTGAGGATCTGCTCCATGCAGGTTAAATTAGCCAAGATAGGATACCTAAACTCTTTGCTAAAAGGAGTAGAAATCTGTTGAAATACATGTGTACAAATGACTGAAAAGCCCGTGTAACTTAGAGTTGATTACTAGTTTATATGTAAATCTATGTACTTGTAGAATGCCAGGAAATCTTGCTGTACTCTCTCTTCTTTTCATAATGCAGTTTTGAAGTACTGTCATGACTTTCACTCAGTGCAAATGTCTTTCTCCACCAAAGCTGCATGTTTTGTATTAAACAGTATTCAAATGAGATGCAAGAGTTGAAATAATATTGTAAGGTAATGGTTATTTTATCCACATTTTATCTCCTAGCTGTAAATTTTATACGTTAGATTATACAACTCCCAGTAGATCTTGGTATAAGAGACCTCAATAAATTTCAAACCATTCAATACAGAGGAAATTTATTTGTTATTTGTGTCATGTTTTATTAGTGCCCTGCAGTTCAATCCTGACACTGGAGAGATCGTTCCCTTTGCCAACAAGTAAGAAAAAAAGACTTTACATCTTTAATTTATGGTAACAATATATTTATTATTTTTATACTATGCACCTTAATTCACAGATTCAGGTATTCCAGCATATTTGTCTGAACACACCTCTCTAAATTCTGTGACATATTTATATTTTAGGCTGCTGGTATAGGTTTCATAAATCAACAGCAGTTAAGTTGAGTATGCATGGAAAAAATAGCATGGAAAAGAAGATTTTATTTTCCCACATTGGAAGTAAAAGCCACATAGTAATGAGATGGATGGATAAATAAATAGAAATTCCCTTTACTTTGCAATCTCTCGATACCGCATCTGTGTGGTACATTGTGCCAAACGCTACTACTGTTTCTGCTGCTGTTGTGTCTCAAAATTGCTTTGTAATTCATGAGCTATGCAGTCATCTCTAGCTCTTGGAATAAAAAGGTAGATTCAGTCTCTTGATATATATAATGGATATAAGAGTATTCATTTTCTTATTCTTGCTCTATAATGGATGAATGGAAAAGAGACCTGGCTTCTAGCTTGTGAAAAAAAAAGCGATATTTCACCATTATCATATAAACAGAAGGCTACAGAGTAGGGCTGGGAGGACATAGCAATGAAATACATTTCCAGGTTTGAAAAGGGGATTAGGAGGAAGAACAAAACAGTACTTACAGCCTTTTTAACCAATAGGATGGTGATATGTAAGTAAATTTGTGCCAGCCATGGGAAAACAACTAAAACCAGGTCAGCCATTAGTCCTACCCACCATACTGGCCGCTTCTCTCAGACCCATGGTCGTAAGGTCAGTTCCTCCACTTAGCATACCTGAATTCTCAGCTGCAAAAGTCTGCTGCACAGGGATATCATCCCCATCACTTGAGGATGTGTTGCCAGTTTCATGCAGTATTCATAGAATCATAGAATCATAGAATGGTTAGAGTTGGAAGGGACCTTCAAAGGTCATCTAGTCTAACCCCCCTGCAAGGAGCAGGGACATCCCTGACTAGATCAGGTTGCTCAGAGCCTCATCCAGCCTGGCCTTGAACGTTTCCAGGGATGAGGCATCCACCACCTCTCTGGGCAACCTGTTCCAGTGCTCTACAACTCTCATT
>WHYT01017749.1:271331-314044 GCA_009806455.1 Tetrax tetrax | reverse complement strand
GTGCCTGGGATTGCCATGACCCAGATGCAGGACCTTGCACTTGGCCTGGTTGAACTTCATGAGGTTGGCACGGGCCCACCTCTCCAGCCTGTCCAGGTCCCTCTGGATGGCATCCCTCCCTTCCAGCGTGTCCCCAAGGAACTGCTGTCATCATAATGAGACTTTCAGGTTCCTTCTAAATTGTATGAACCACTGTTTCTTTCTCTTTTTCACTTCTCCCAGTAAAGGAAAACCATGGTCTGGATGCATGATTAGCAGTCACCAACAACGGAGGCCCAACCTACCTTCAGCTCTGACTTTCTCCATGTCCTTGGGCAAATCTCCTTGCCTTACAATGAGGTGGAGATGATAATCCTGAGCAAAACATTTATCAGGATATACTTCCTTCCCGGACAGGAAATCCTAATGAATGCTCCGTGTTTTTACCAGGCTAACTAGGTGGTGTGATCAGGAGATAAGTGTGTTTCTTGTTATGTCAAATTTACAGTGAGTATTACAGCTAACTGTAAAAATTTTCTTCAAGAATAGGTCTCCATTTTGACTAATCTAAAGTTAGTGCCATGTCAATTATGGTGAAATGTCATTATTTCTAGTAAGAAGTTTTGAAGATGTTTTTACAAATCAGAAACTAGAAGTTTTACTTTGCAATGACTTTTCTGTTTTTGAAATGTGCTTTGAAAATGTATACAGAAAATGACTCTATTGAGTCAACATGGGATTGGAAACTTTTCAAAATTTCAGTTGAAGGGAAGAAAATGAGGAAAATGCTGACATTTTGTCCCCATTTTAAAAGGAAAAAACATAATCAGATCCCAGGTCAGAAAAGTTTGTTTTCAAATGCTCATTACAAATATCCATTTTCTCCCATATTGATTCTCTCTGTATCTCTTAGGTATTTATATTTTAGGGATGTGGTGTTTGTCTCACTGTAAAGAAGTCTGAAACCCCAGGATAACAGAACATGTTATGAATGTAATGTCACACAGCATGTGACAATGTTTTCAGTGAAACTCCATCTATCCCTGGGAGAAAACCATCCAGAAAAAAATGTTATTTTCAAACCTCCACGAGTAAGGACAAATGCTGAGAGGTACTGAGCATGCTGCCAGCACTTGCAGTGGTGGCCACCAAAGTCAGTGTGCCTGGTACAGCCATACCTCAGGGCCTGGACATGAGGTGGGATCTGAAGATGAATTCTGTCCATGTATCTTTAGTGTGGTGTAGGTGAAACTTAATCTCTTTATCTCATACCAACAGTACTGAAAATAACCTAAAACAAGGTCTGAGATCTAATATGGGAAAACAGCCTTTCCAGTCAGATTGAACTGGCTGGTTCTTTCGGTTACTTAGCCTGAATCATAAAAAATACCAAATGACAGGGCATATATCTGCTCTGAATACTTTCTCTCTTGAGTTCTAATAGCAGCTTTTCTGCTTTGTTATTTTTTCTATTCATATGTGATTATTTTATCTATTTCCTTTTCATGTTTACATTTTAAATAGAACCCTGGAAAACTTGTTTCAGTTCATGTTTATAACTCTGTTTTTCTTTTATCTTGCAAGCTTCATGTATTGTTTAAGGTCAAACACCAAAAACAACATTGTGAGTCTGTTAAACTTGTCGCTCCATTTCCAAGGGTGGTGTTTGACCTCTAAGAGCCTCCTTTGTACCTGTATCAACAAGCTTTGTTATCAAAACAGTACCACCAACCTCCATCCCAAAAAAAAGTGCTGACAGTCCAGGGACAGGAGAGAATTTTGTCTTGATACTTGCTGTAAATTCTGCAGGGCTCAAAGGCATTTTGCTTAAAAATTTTCCACCCCTCTTTCCTGCAAATCTGTCAGAAATTGGGACTAGTCCCTCAGTGCTGGGAGTACAGGAGATGGGAAAGGAACGTGCTGTTTTGCAGAGCGTGAGGGCTCCTGTTTTCTGCCAAGCTGCTCTGTCTCATCTGTGTTGTGGTTTCCAGGAGCTCCTCTTGTATAGCTTGATGTTCTCCTTGCGTCTCTCCTCATGCTACCATGACCTTGCTTTTTCCTTTTGTAACATCTTGAGCACAGCTTATTTGTTCCCTGTTTCCTTTGTTTCTTTCAGCCATGTTTTTTCTTCTCCTCTGATTCCTTTTCATATTTTTAGAAGACTCCTACATTTTCTTTGTTCTCTCTCCGCTTCCCTCTTTTCCAAGGCCCTATTTCAAAGAGACAGTCCTGTTCGTGACAGCACTTGTGCATCAACGTTAGCCCCATAAAGCCAGATAAACATGTGCCTATGTACTGCATCAGGGTCTTAATGTCTCACTCTCCTGGGCTTTTCCTTTTTTCACATTTCTTGGTTTTCATCACATGAACAACCTTTTTACAGGAAAAACTTTTTTACAGTGGCTAGAATTGAGCTGATAGTTTTTTTTTTTTACATTATTTTTTTTGTTGTTGTTCTATTAGAGTAGAAAGAAAACTTAAACATAGAATCAAAGAATCTTTAAGGTTGGAAAAGACCTCAAAGATCACCTAGTCCAACCATCAAACTAATACCACTACGTCCACTAAACCATGTCCTGGAGTGTCACATCTACACATTTTTTTAACACATCCAGGGATGGTGACTCCACCACGTCCTTGGGCAGCCTGTTCCAGTGCCTGATCACTCTTTCAGGAAAGAAATTTTCCTCATATCCAATCTAAACCTCCCCTGCTGCAACTTGAGGCCATTTCCTCTCGTCCTAGATTCCTACTACATCAGGTAGTGGGGGCTTGAGTGCATCCTGTTTCTGGCTGAGGTAGTTATTTTTGTGTGCAGTGGAAGGATCTGACCAGAAATCCAAGCTATCTGCTGTGCTCTTAGTGAGACACAGGCAAATTATTGAATGTACAGATAACTACATATATGGAGCATTTTAATTCTTGGGTCAGTAGTTCAAATCCATTCAGCTTGCCAGCTGCAAAAAACTCATTTCTGTCTGATAGCCACTTAGGACCTGAAATTGTAGAAAGTGAGTGTATGGGGGTGGAGGCAGGGTGGTTAGGGGAGGGAAGGTAAAAGAGCAAGGGATCGTCCTCTATCACTTCACACATACCACCTTCCCCTACAAGGGAGAGCACTTGCATCCTTGTCAACAACTGCAGCTAAGGAAAAGAAATACAGAGACCGAACTGCACACCAAGCTCTGACTGCCCTGCAAAGGTGGCCTGGCAAGGCCGCACTCCAACGCCCTGACGAGGGCCAGAGGCCCAGCTTTCCCTAGTGCAGGCTAGCTGAATGCTGGTGGGCTTCAGGCTGCAGCACTGTCAATGTGCCACTTTTTAAACACATTTAAAAACATCCTTTGGTGTTTTATCTCTCTCATCAGAACAATTAGCTCCTGGATGCTCTCTGTGCAACGAAGGAAATTAATTAGGAAGAGTCAGATGCTGTGATAGAGAGCAGTGCTGGGGAGAATGCAGCGTCTCGTCTGGATTTTGATGTTGCAGCAGCTGAGCTGGAGGCTGTTGTCGTGTGTGGCGGGGTGTGGCTGCACAGAAAGATTTTACTGAAAGGGAGAAAGTCACCTTACAAAAGCTCTGCATTTCCAGTCTGCTGAATGTTGTTTTTCCTGAGCTGAGACATAAAGGGTGTGCCTGGGGAGAAAGCAGCCACCCTGAGACTCTCTCACGAATACTACAGTGCATGAAGAACAGGGAAAAGACCATACCTGTGTATTTTCAGTTCCTAGATACACTGTGGCTGGAAATCAAAGTGGAGTAGCTCTACTCTTGCTTCCCCCATCATATTTCTATTTTCTTTCCCTCTAAGGCACTGGCACGCTAAACTTTGATCATAATCATCCAACTTTGAAACCAACAGATATCAAGAGCCATTTCTTTTCTGTGATATATGCAATCTACTGACATGAAAAGAATGCATTTAATGTGATTGAGAGAAACAGAAGTTTGATCCCAAGAATCAGGAGTCAGGGCTCCTGTTTGTAAATCGTGAAGTACAATAGTATTTTCCACATTCCTGACAGATGATTGGAGAATTTCTTTCCCTTTTTCAGTTTAGTTTGGTTTGGTTTTAGTTTTTGAGGGATTTTTTTTATGAATCCCCCAAATTGGTGCAGGCCTTACCGATCCCTGAACTGCACTGTTGTCAAGGAAGTCGAAGCTTGGCTGTTCCTCAGCCTTCTCAGTAATACCAACCAGATAGATTATAATGAGATTTTGCAAGTCCCTGTCTGTACAATTGTGAAAGAATGTGTAAATGTAGACACTTGACTCGACAGAGACCCTCATGGGATGAGGACACTGTCCCATGATGTGAGAAGTAGGTTACAGTGCCTGGAAGAAATTTTTGGCTAATGGATTTTCTTGACTGTCGCTAATGATGCAGATTCCTGGCAGACTGAAAAGGTGGATGGCATCCTGGCCCTTTGGGAAGCTTCGCAGTCACTTTGGTTGGTTGAAAATTGAGCACTCCTTTTTCTCTTGCGGGATTGCAGTCCTCTGGCATCTCTGGCTGTCTACTGCTAACGCCTAGATGGTATTGAAGGAAGCTAGCCCATAGCCTAAAATCTTTGCCAGTCCCTCTTCGGGAACAGATTGAACCTAAAATCTTAAGCCCAGAGCACAGGGGTCCAAACCAGGTTGTATCCTTGCTCTGGCAGCAACTGAGGGAACGGGACTTTTGGGGGAGCTGTGGATGACAGTGACATTGTTTAGAAAATCTGTACTCCTACATTGCACCCTGACAGGCAGAAACTGGACCCTGACTGACAGCAGATGAGACAGACCCAGCTACGGCTTCATAGGGAACAGTTTGTCCTGGGAAATGGAAAGCAGGTCACAAAGTATGACAATTCCAAAGAGTATGAGAGGAGAAAGCTCCTGTGTAGCAGAGGTTGCTTCTCTAAGTATTATCAATACCTTCAAAGGAAAGGTAGCCAAATACAATAAAGGCAGCCAGCTAATGTTCATAATACATTTTTAAAAAGTTTTCTCAAGTGTTGAAGGAGCCCTTTTAATGCATAACCAAATTACCTGTAGAATGGATGTGGGCTGCAAACTAATTTTCTCCCATGAGAGTCAGAATATTTTAAAAATACTATACTCTGGTGGTATTTGTATCTGGAACATTTCTCTGTTCTCTTATTGAACAGTACGGAAAAAATGCCAAACAGTGAAACTTTGGAAGTGAAGATAAAGGTGGGAAATACACAAAGGGCTGAAAGATTTATCAACTTGCGTGTTGCATCACTCTCCCTAAGAAGCATAGGCAAAAGTGAAATGAAGGGAAAAAAGAGCTGTGAACCATGAAGAAGATGATTAAAGAGGGTACAGAGCAGCTGTCAAAGCAAATATCAAGCAACATTAATAACTTCATAGCACATCAGAAGACTGTCTCAAACCTTCCCGAGAAAACAAGAGCTTTAGTTGCTGCACAGGATAAACGGAACTAATCCTCAGGTGCAGGTGCTAGCCTTTGTCTGCCAGAGATACTCCAGTGTCAGTCTGGAGCAGAACAAGAGATTTTAATGGGGTTAATGTGACTACAAGCTACCAACTGAGAAAAAAAATTGGTTCTGAGATTTCAAAAACCTACAGCTATGTGGGAAAAACTGTCCTCAGTGGGGAACTCACACCTTAGGAGAAAGCAAAAATTCATTTTCTTAATGTCCTTTCTTCTGTATAGAGGAGAGGAATTTTTCTGTCTACAGTAAAGAAAAACAATGAGTGTTCGCTGCAAGAGCTCATTTCTTAGTCAAACTGTTGACATTTTTCTTTACCTAAAAGCACAGCAAAATTTCATTTCATGCAAATTCATGACAAGTTATGCTTTGGGCCACAGAGTGGAATTTTGCCCATCTTTGCCTTTAAGCCTAAGCAAGTAGCTCTTCTCAGAGCCACAGAGAAGAGGTTGACAGAGAGCTGTCTGCTTGGCTGTGGCTGGAACTCCCTAGCCAGTATTTTAGGAAAATTTTCTTTCAGTCAGATTTGCTATGTCCAAATGATTCCTTCATATGGGGCAAGAAAACATTCAACATCGAACATGAGTAAGTAAAGGAATCCTTTATCTTACAGGAATCAAGCAAATAGTCTTAAGCATTTTGGTGCCAGCATGGTGTAATCAGTTTATAAATGGGCATAAAAGAGACTGCTGCAAGCTCTTATGTTCTACTTCTACAGCCAGTAACCGACAGAACCAAATGCTACCCTGAGGTGTGTTGGATTCTTTATCATACACAGCTTGAGTTTCTTACAGGCTGTAAAGTGTCCCAGGAGGCTATGGTTTGATACCGCATGTGGTACGAAACCATAATCCTTCATATTTCTGCAGCACCCATTAGAAAGGGAAACACTGGGTCTGAATAGCTGCCCTGAATATTAAAAGATGGTCTCCAAGAAAGCTATTACTGACTGTAGTGATGCCTGGTTTTAATCTCCTTTTCATAGTAGAGAAATTTCCTCTGACTCAGATCTAGCTGGAATTATTCCAGGTGTCCTGGTTCTGGCTAGGATAGAGTTAATACTCACCTGAGCTGGGTGGAGAACTGAAGCTGGTAGCCCCTAAGGCTGGGATAATTAATTAATTAGCTAACAGCTGGGGTTAATTTACCCAAATTAGCCAAAGGGCTATTCCATCCCATCTAACATCATGTTCAGTATATAAGTGAGGAGGGTGCTGAAGGGAGCCTCCTGTTACTTGGAAGAAACTAGGTGTGGAGATTTGTTGTAAGGCATTGTATTGTATTTATATTCCATCACTGTTTTGTTTTCTTTTATCATTGCTGTTAAATTTACTTTTTGTTCAATCTCAATCCACGTGGTTTTTGTTTGTTTGTTTACCAATTCTCCCCTGGTTCTCTCGGAAGGTGGGGGGAGTGGGAGAGAGACTGCGTAGTCTGGTCCCGATCGGGGCTGAACTACGACACCAGGTTTGTCACCACTTGAGATGTGCAAGTGCATCTGTTCACTTGTTTAAACGTCCCCCCTTACGTCGACTTTGCCCTTTCTCCTTCGCCTTTTTTTAAAACAAAGTGAATGATTCGGGAATGCCTGAAGCTGATATTAGCAAGCATTTATGTATGGGCATTTTTATAAAGTTGCACAAAGCTAGGAAAAGTAGAATTGTATCATTTTCTCCTGGAAAACACAATCTACCTTCTTCCCCTCCAGTCCTGATTATGTCTTTCAGATCATAGCTCTGCTATTCTCTTCTTCTTGCCTCTGCCTCTTGTGTAAAATCTGTTTAAGCGCTAAGCATTCATTTCACGCTGAAAGCTGTTTCTTTGGGTTTCAATGCAGGTACAAAGACAGGAGGGAAAAATCATGCTTGTGGAGAGCCCTGAGATATTACTACTCCACTATGGGATATAATCTACATTCTAAAAGCCAGGTTCCTAGTTTGTCCAGTGTGCCTTTCCTGCTCTTGAACTGACCAGTGAGTCTATCGATGTAGTAATCAAATGCAAATCTCTTTCTTTCTGTATTTTTATAATGAAAGATATCATTCTAAAAGAAAGAATTTTTTTTTTTCCAATACAGTACTTCACTGTCTCCACTATCTGAATTTTGTTAAAATTTGTGGGAGTGCCCACTAAAATCAGACAAATTTGAACTATCTGCTGGTACCAAATGAGCCTATATAACTTGTTCTGGCCTTGCAGAAAGGAAGTTTTACTGTTTCTTGGCATGCATCTGCTTTGAGGCATTCACCCTCTTCTATATCCATGTATAATGATTACTTAGGCATAATAAGGATGGTGAAAGGGAAGGATGTTCTTCATTAGAACAAAAAGCTGGTAATAGCAGAGAAAAATGACTATCTGAAATAATAGCCTGGCAACATGAAAGATCAGCTGGTTTACTCACATGTAATTACTCTCTTGAGTCCATATGGTCATGGTGTATTATATTATTCCCACTCTGCATGCTAGTGGCCTTTTGTTTCTGTCTTTCCTGTTATTAAGCATGTCTGCTTCATTAATCCAAAGACGCAATACTTTACTTGTAGAATTAGTATTTTTAATACTAAATCCTAAATACCTTATTCTGCATTCTCAGACAGCCCAGTCTCTCACTAGCTGTGACAGGAATAGGGAGTAAAGGAGCCCAAAGGACTTTTTGTAAGTGATGCTGGATTTTCATTTGATGGAAGAGCATGGGTCCCTCTGCAAATGAGATCTGGGAGCCTATTGTAAAGTTTCCAAATGGGACTTGCACCGCTCTGTCCACAAGGGACTTTTAGAAATGTTATGCTGATGGTACTTATTTAGAAGTGTTTTAGCACTTCAGTTGTGTTAACTCCTGTGTCCTTTAGGCTCCCAAGAACTTATATCACATTGGAAATGGGACTTGGAATTCTGAGTCCTTTAGGCAAAAGCAGTTTGTGTCAATAAGCCAGCTGGAATTTATTTTCCTAAGTGGAATCAGGCAATTGGAAATTGCTTCGCTGTTTCAGGTGTGTGTGCATGTGTGCATAGGGGGAGGAAATCAGAGCTTTCGCACAAAATTAACCTCTTTCTCAGAATGAAAAGTATTTTTTTACCTTCTTTTTAACAATATAATAAAGTACTTCATTATGCCAGTTTTGAGGGGTCTTGGCATTACTTCATGCCAGTTTGGCTTTGCCAGATGGAAGTCTCCCCATAGTTTACATGTGAGATACAGCAGTATAATCAACTCATGAGGCTTCCAGTATGATTTGAAGAGGTTTTGAAGAAAAGCAGAAGAGCTTCAGAAACACTTCAATAATTTTCAGGGTCATACAAGAAGCCACTTTGCTTATAAAATGGAACTTCTCAGCCAATATGTCGTCTTCTCAAAGTATTGGCAATGTCAATAAACTCTGCAGGCTGTCTAGTCACATTGCTTCCTTTTATTTCTTCATCAAGAAAACATGTTACATAGAAAAGAGAGCTCTGAAGGGACAATACACACATGCATGTAGGGCATGTTTCTCTGTGTGTATGTGCACATATCTGCTAATTCCCTCACAGAAAGCTGCCAGAGATTGCTTAAAAGATTTTCATTGGCATTTGTTTGAAGTTTGGCTGCATGAATGTGGTCTTCATTTCATAGTGTAGTCCTAACACTTTCAGTGTTTTAAACAATGGAAAGTTAGGTTTATCATGGCCCTGATAGAGCTTTCTAAACTTTTATCATCACAGTCAGAAAAAGCTTCTCATTCTATCTGCTGAGAGCACTCCTCTGGGTGGAATCCTTGGTCCCCACCAGGCAAGTGCAATAGCTAACCACGGTCTTGAGATCGTCTGAGAAAATACCTGTCTATGGTTCTTTCCCTTAAAGAAAATCTGCTGTGCTTGGCCTTCTTTCCCCATCCCAAGGCTGCCGTGCTCCTCTGTCTGCTTTGTGCTTTATGCAAGTGGTATAAAGTAAGACATAGTTTAAAACATTCACTTGGGAGCTTGGCCACAGACTTCAGAGGAAGTCAGAGCAGGCACTTGCTCAGAACAAAAAAAAAATGCAGAGAAAATATCTATCTTATTTTGTAAGAAAAAGAAGCAACTAATGCAAATTAATTAATTGCTATTCAGACTGGAGGGGGAAAGAGTGTTATTCACACTGTCAACCGGCTTTAGAATAATTAACACAAACAAAAGTTTGAGTATCAGGAAAAATACATATAGTTCTCTTGTTTTGGAAGGGATTACTCCTGAATGTGCTGCTAATCTGACTAATACGTTTATGTTACACTTTGGGGGTAAAGGGGATTAGGTGGGAGGAATTAAAGAGATTTGATATGGATACCATATTTGGTAGAACTTCTAATGAGATTACTTTTTTTTTTTTTTTTTTAAAAAAAAGCTGTCTTATGCATAGGCTTGACTAAGTCCAGAGACTCTAATGAGATCATATATTCTGTCTCCAGTAGGGTAAACGGTGCCAATTCAGAACTGTGGCAATAAAATTCTTTGGACTCTTGTTAACTCAAGGATTGTAGCAGTACCCAAATTGGCACTTAGAATTTCATGTCTCTTGGAGGTCATAAGGAAACACTGTGGAAACAGAATAAGGAGTCAGTTCTGTACCAATGGTGATGCATATTTATTTTTCACCAATCTAAATTTCATGGATGAAGTTTTATTTTCCTGTTTCTTAAAAAAGGAGATTTTATGGAGATTTTTTTTTCAAATGAACTTGGAGTTGAATCGATGGTCTATCCCTTCTGTTCATATGATTTCAGATGCCTAAAGCCACAGGATATGAGGTGCGTTATTAGATATGCCTTTTCAAAGAGGAAATGGTAAGACAAAAATGGCCTGCCTGAAGTTACAGTTTATAGATTAGAAAAAGGCACAAACAATTAAAAGACTGAGACAGTTAGGGCAAATTACTTGCAATCAAGCTGCAGCTAAATGAGCTTCTTGATGAGGAAACCAAATTTATGTTGTTTAGAACCACAAAGAAATGTTCCCAAAACAAACAAAAAAAGTTGAAGGTGAGTGAAGTGTTAGCACAGTTGGATACAGATGTGTTGAATAGAGAAGTTATGAGTGCAGTTAAAGTTCTGGTCTTGGATAAGAAAAAAAAAATTTTTCACTACAGACAGTTTTCCTGTCAAATCCAATGAGACAAAACCTTAACAGGTGTAGGATGGTATAGTATTTTCCCCTCTGTTTTCATGTGTGGCTAGCAACCTCAACAATCAGTTTTGACTCAAATCAAGCAAAGTGTAGCAGTTAAATCCAAACATACATTCTCCAAAAACATCATTTATTTAAAGAAAGGAATGAGTGCTAGAGGAGGGGGTGAATACATTTAACACTAGAATTAAACATTTTGTTCTCTCCTTTTATATAAACGTGAATTACCTGTTTGGCAGCTCTTTGAAAAGATCTTTGAAAAGTTATGTATATTCAGCGATGAAGACAGAAAGTAACACAAAGCCCTGAAGACGTGTGAAGGCTTCAGTGTGAAACATCACATTTTTTCTTTGTTGCTCTATATACATTTTGCATTCAATGTAGTATTCATAAGTTTCACTGAATGCTAGTCGTTGTCTACTTATATTTATCTGGAAGGAATGACTTTAAAGACTTTGTAATTATGAAAAGGCATCAAGCAAAGCCATCATTCTCTGTTCTTATTGCATTAGAATGGTAGGCATAACACAGACAAAAGCAAGGCATAATAGGGCTTCTTATTGGCAGTCAGAAAGTACAAGTATATATAGAAGGACATACTATCCTGCTGACATTTTCCCTTACCTTGATTCCTCCTATTCTTTCATGTAAAAACTTTTGCATGAACTGGACCTTGAGGAAATAGGCGAATGGAGAACATGAGTGAAAAATTTGCAGTCTTGAGCTAGACGAGCCATAATTTCCAAGTATGAAATTTTGACAAAACAGGGAAAGTGACTGCTTCTGTCATGTTTAGAACAGTAAATGAGAAGCCAGAAACCTAAACTCCGTAATCTCTTGGAGCATTAAAGCACTAATGATACCGTATATGTAATTTTCTGCTCAGTTGCAAACAGCTTTTATCATCTGGTAAAGTAATATAATATTGAAATAACGAGATTATGATGTGCTGGGACAGTTATCAGAAAGTACAGCTACTCGATAAAGGTCTCAGTCTGTAAAAATAAATTAAGAATACATTTTTCCATTGATATGGCATAAAGTATAATGTCTGTTTTGTTAAGTTTTGAATTTTGAAAATTCAGGATAGATTTTGTAGGTATACAGCCTTTATTTTGTTGTTGAAATAAGAATGGACTTCGGGAGGGTTTCTCTGTTACCAGTGGTTCTTCCCTCTCCTCAGTTTGTATACTCAATGTTGTTATGCTGCTTTTAAAAAATGTGACTCTTACAAAGAAGATTGAGGTTTGTTTTGTAATGAAGGGCTTTATGCTTAGTCACTGATCTTAATATTGTTTTACAAATGTGGCTAGAATTCAGGTCCATATATATAATATGTAGTATGTAAATTTATATTACATGATAACTCATATGTTTAAGGTATGAAGAATGATTGCAAGCTTCATTTGTATGTAGTTTTATCCCCATTAGCTGTACCTTTGTACAGTCTTTAATTCTGTCTTTTCCACTTGATATGAAGATAACCAAAGCAAGGAAGATAAGGTTGGGAGAACCTGTTTTGATTTCTTGTCAAGATCGTAAGAGCAACATCGCCTGTTGTGAAGGATTGTTGTCAAGGTGTGAGATTAGGAAGGAAACTCATTTTCATTACTTGTGATTTGGGCATTTTTTTTTTTTAAACCACTCAGAGATGAAAGGTTGGATGTTTAGACAGGTCAGTAATGTGGAAAGCCAATGGTTTAGAACTGCTGAAAATTTGGCTCCTCATTTATATATGACTTATCTAAGATAGAGAAGGTGTCTTTGGTTAACAGCTACAGGGGAGGTATTAGGAGTCAGGTACTAACTTAGTGGTAGAGGCCTGGCAAGAGGAGTGAGTCTTTGATTTGGTCTAAATGAAGAGACTACCAGTGTAGTACCTCTGAGAGTGCACTTACCTTAGTTCAGTTTCTCCTTTCCACTGCTCAGCAGGAACCCAATCCACAGAGACCCTTGAGAAACAGAGCAAGAGAGGAAATGGCTGGATACATCATAGTGTCTCTCCTACAACATTCTCTCCTCTTTCTCCTTCCGTTTGGCCCTCCTCACTTAGTTCTGTGCTGTGCAGTGTACTTAATCTTCAAGGGACAGAGAGGCAGGCAGAGAGAGTGGGGTACTTTCAGACAAATACACAAAGAGCTGTGCAACAGGATCCCAAGAGGAAGAGGGCAAACATTCCCAGCAAGTTGCCATGTAAGTTAACAGAGAGTGCACCTGGATGTCCCACTCACCTGCAACTTCCCAAGCAGAAGACCAAGAAGAAAGGTTAGGAGAAAAATAAGTCAGAATGGGAGGTAGAGGGAGGGTTAGATTAACAAAGTCATCAAGAATAGCAACATTCATTTTCCAGCCAACAGTCATGTGAGTCGCAGCAACACTAGGGAGGAGGATAAAAATGGTGTAGAGGGTTGGTAGTACTTAAAAAAAAAAAATGCTCCACCTTCTCCATGTAGACCCTGCACATTTTGGAGAATATTGTTAAAGAACTTGTTCCATTGTGTTTTAATTTGCAGAAATATTAGGAGGCACCATGTAAAGATATGTTAGATGGAGGTGTCTGTTTCAAAAGCTGGTCAGAGTTGTTCAGTTGAATTTAATCCTTGTCTTTGCTGTAGCTAATACTGAAATAGCCACACTGAATCAATCTAAATCTGATCTTTTATAATAATAGCAAGATAATAGCAAGTGCCCAACTGCCTTGCACTGGAATGAACAGATGGACCAGCAAACTTAAGACAGTTTTCCAGTTTCTCTGTTGTAGAGAGTAACACTGAGCTTTAGTCAATCAGAAACTGTTGTAATATTGGCATGAAATGGAAAAATAGAGCCATTAGAAGTGTTTTCATTGCAGAGTGTAAAACAACATGATATGTCAAACTGGATTTAGATTCCCTGCCTCTTCTCCCCCTCAAATGCACAACACAAGTTTCTTTTCTTTCCAGGGAGAGCCAACATTCCTGTGAAGACTTTGGCTCTGATTCTGACCCTCTTCCAGTGTTGCCTTGAACCTGGATAAAGAATTTTATTTTTCCAGTCTACATACAAGCCCCTTTCTATTAGTAAAGCATGATTGTCCAAATGTCTATCCAGCTGTACATAGTACTTTGGAACTGTGCAGTAGACTTGTCTCTTTCTGCAGCCATCCTTTCCTCCCACCTCACGTTGCAGCTGGAGCTCAGCATGGTGGTTGCTTTTCAAGGAGCAGACAATCTCTCTCTCCAGGGGGACTGTATGACACAGAGGGAAATAACCAAGCCAAGGGAAACAGACAAGTCTCCTTTTTAGCCATGCTCTTAAAATGCAGTAATATACAATGCCTACAATACGAGCTTAAAGCAGCAGGTCAGATGCCTATCTCCTCTGTCAATAAATGGCATTGAAAATACTCCCTTCTTTCTGCCATAAATCACCATTGTGCCTAAAAATTCACTAGTTAAAAGTCCTATTGAGTTTGTGGTGTTTGTACTCTGATCATCTCTAACAGATATCTCCATGTAAAACAAAGAAAAGCCTTGCTGAGTACAGCTGTTTATATTGTCTTAATCCATCCCACAACATCAGCTGTGTAGGTCTCTGTAGATGCAGGCATTGAAACACGTTCCTAGCTTCATCTTTCAGTAGTTATGCACTGAAGGCACCAGAATAACAGCACGTATAAAGAGCTTGCTAATGTAGAGTCCACATACTACAGATATAGGGCACTGTGGTCAGACCTAAAGTCACACTGGACAAATTGCCTTTGGGAATTTTTATTAAAGCCCCTTGGGCCACTTCACTCAGCACTAACCTTCACTAACCTCAGCTAAAGCATCATCCTCTCTTCCAGCAAGGGCAGGGCCAAGGCAGGAAAGGAGAAGTCATAGGCTGCAACCTGTAACAGAGTCCCCATTTGGATCACTTTCTTCTCCTTCCTTCTTCTGCAGATGCTTACCTTCTTCCTTTCCACACCTTGTCCCCATAAGCTACAGCAATAGTAGCAATGTGCAACCTGTGTTGGACTATGAGCAAACGTCAGAAAAAAACTACACACCTTTTGCTGATGTATTTCCTGACAGAACAGCAGTTTTACCTTCAACAGGAAAGGGTGAAAGGAGAAGGCAAGACTCCATCCCTAGATCCTGGTAGGATGTGACAGAATTGTCATACAACTATATACATTGGGGAATCATTTAGAATTATTCCTATTGAGCAAAGTATCAATAAAATCATTAAGTGAAAGCTTGTGATCCATTATTTACTGATAAATAATTATTTGTTTCCTAGAACATTAGTATATTATTTATATTCTGAAGAAAAGAAGGCTGCATTTGTATTTTCATGCCAACTTAGAGAAACATTGATTACTCAAATTTGTATTGCAAAATGGAATTTGGAGGTAAAGGACTAAAAGACTTGTCAAGAAAGATTTGGTGCTTGTGTGGTTTACCGACCTTTTGGTTCCTCTCTTTGCTTTGTCCTGATGCTCTTTTTCCTTTGTTTGCTGATGTTTCTAGCCCCTCATCTGTGTCACCTTCCCTCCACTTCTCCCCAATTAAACAGGACTTTTAGCCTGATCTTCAAAGGGAATGAACATACTCAGTTGTGCTTTTGTCCTCTTCTCCAAGCAGGAGACTTGTCTGTTTCCTTCACTGGGCTTCTGCATAGTGCAAAACCTGGTGCACACACTAGTTACTGCTGGGATGAAGAAATGTGTCACCTCATGTACCTGTTCCTCCTGCCTTCAGCATAGTGGCTGAAGGCCACTATGGCCACTATGAAGGCCATAGTCCTACTTTTCAAAAGTAGGACTACAAAGGCCACCTCAGCACAGCTGTATGATTCTCTGATGAAAAAATAAATCAGTGAGACAAAGCAAAATATTAATCTTATGCTATATTTGAGCGATGAGGTTTTTATCTATTATAAGATGCTCATAGAATAAGAAATGGTTGAAGAACATTAAGGAAGGCTTAGGCAAGAGTAAGAACTGGAGAATGAACATGAGGCAATAATATTTTCAAATTAAAATGGCAAGTTCAGATCCAAGATAGACCATTGCTCAAGAGAGATTTAGGAAATAGTGCTGCTCCAATAACGACGATTAATCCTGAATAATGAGAGAGAGTTTTAGGATCTAGAAATAGCCACAGGAAGCAAGCAGATCCTTCATATGTGACTACAGAGGTAGGTTTTTTTCCGTGTTTTAGGCAAGCTCTTCTGTTACCAGAGAAGTCTCATCTGAAATTTTCTGTAAGGACAAACAAAGCTTATGAAAGTCTGTGTCAAAAGAAGGGCTTAACATTGTGTGCTTAAGCATGTGTCAGGAGTTAACTGTGACTGTTTCAGCCTTAATTCTAGCAGCTCCATTCAGCTACTCAAGGGAGTGTTTTTGTGCTGTATAATCCTCCATCTCATTCAGAGTGGAGCACAAGCTGTTGAAGTGTAATGGAGAATTTGTGCTGTCCTGTATATTAGGGAGATTCATTATGTAACTGCTCTGAACCTTAAAAGAGGTAATGAATTTATCACCATTTTATTAAAGTAAGACCAAAAGAGAGAAGGAGGTTATTTTTTTTAAGTGTTTCACCTCTCTGTTTATTTCAAAGATCCATTACCTGTCTTCTGACTTTTCTGTGAGTATTCTTTCCTCCATTACCCAGTATTTAATCTGCTGCCTTTTGTCTGAAGAAGGATTGCAACATCTCCATTAGCACTTCCTTCTTAACAGGAGGTCTGGGTGGGAAGTGTTGTTAAAGCAAGGAGGTATGAAACTGGAGGGATTGTATTTATTGAGCAAAAACTACTGCTCTTGGGTCTGGATACTGCTCTGATTCACACTGTTTGCTCTCACCATCCTTCAGTAGTTCCAGGCACTTCAGTAATTTTACTGCTGGTGAACACCATAAGAGGGATCAGAGTTGGTCCTGGTGTCTTTGAAGAGCTGGGCTTCAAAATGTCACCGCTATTTGTGAAGTCCGAATTTGTCAGGAATCTCTAGCTACATTACCATATCCCTGCAAATTTCTATTTTTCCCCAATAAAACCACCGAGGACCAAGTTTGTCCTCAGTTTCACTGTAGGTGTTGCAGAGCTGCAGTCACATTGGTGTGATCTGGAACTGCGGGACCTGCGTCTGGGCTGGGGAGGCAGAGCAGCTCTGTGTCTTTAGCAATCTGGACAGCTGCCTCTGGCCACCACTGCTAGGGAAGTAAAGCCGCTGTGCTTGTTTTACATCCCTTAGGGTACAGGAATTGCTACGCTGACAAGTCCTAATCCTGGGGGGAAGATACCTTCTTACTTGATACTCACTTTGGATAACATCCAAAGTAATCACCACAAAGAATCCACTTGACACCAGTTTGGATGGAAAATGGAAGTCTTTGCATCGTTCTAGATTACACTGAGACAGTATAACTGGGACAGTAAGAGAGATTGACTCAGAGTACGATGCTTTTTTTTTAATAATGACTATTAGCGTGTCCTGGTAATGACAGGGCTGCAGATGCTGAGAGATCTGTTCCTCTGGAGACAGTTTGGAGAAAGTGAAGAAGAAAGTGCTTTTCCACCTCCAATTTGGAACAAGATAGCTATGTGGTTATTTGTGGGCCTTTAGACTGCTTCGAGCAGGGAAAGAGGATTTTGTTTCTGAGAAGAAACGATAGAGACATTTAATTACACTACAAAAATATACACAATAAACAAGTCTATTTTATTTTATTTTATTTTTTTTTATTCAGCCAAATATACTAGAGAGCCCTAGAGGGAAAATATATTTTAGTGCTTTACAGTTACAATTGCAATTTATGTTCATTTGGTGTCTTTCACACGAGAAGTACCATATCATAAAACACTTTACAGTCTGTTTATCAATACAATAAACTGAGAATATTGCTCAATTTACTTTATTAGAACTTGCTGAGAGATACAAAAATAAAACCAGCTTGGATTGCTAGTACATTTTTTTTTTTTTTTTTTTTTTTTTTTTTTTTACACAAGTGAAAGATTGGGAAGAGTAAGCATAGCTGGATACAGACATAGTTATGAAAGAGAGTGTGAAAATCTTCAGGTAATGAGAAAGGGTTGATCTGAGGACAGATTTCTCTTCAAAGAATTCCAAGAAGTCACAAAGTACATCAAGAAATTTTAGTGAAGCTTAGACCCAAATAAAGCCATTATAATACCACTATTTTTGCTTACTTGAACTGTGGGATACTGTTTGAGTTGTTTTTATGGCCACCACTTGCTGGAGTTTGGTTCATTAAATATTTTTGTGATACTGCAGTATCCTGTGGTAAAGCTTCAACAGGGGTATTCATATGAAAATTTATGACGCAAGCAGGAAAAAAAAAAAGTTTTGATAGGCATGGGTTTGCCTGTTTCTATACATTTCTGCCAAACACTAATAACTGGTATCAGTCAGTCACAAATACATCATGGACAGTAACCAGTTTGGCCCCAGAATGTAAGAAGATATGGACATGAATTTCTTATGTTTTAAAACATTTTAACTACTTTCAGTATAAATGCTCAGCCTGCCTCAGAAACTGTTGCCCGTTATTTTACATCACACTCATCCAGCACAACTGAGCAATGAATAGCTACTGTGCCCACACAAAGATTTTGCTGTGTAGTGATGCTCTGCATGTGTGTATACTTATAATGAGTGTCTGAAAGGCACATTTTCCTAGTTCGAGATGATAAATACAAGCACGCATTAATTTCGTCAGAAGGTTATTGAATACTGTTCTGCAATAATATCATTGCCAGTCAGAGTTAAAGTTGAGAGGCTTAAGTGGGCACTTCCATATTTTAACAGCTTTTGATTCTTTTTTAAGCTTAACCTCATCTTATAGAGCTCAGTTTTGAGATGATTGAAGTATTTCCTTAAGTTGCTGGCTATTAATATTGCAAGAAATACTCTCAAATGTTTCTCCATCCTAGTGCAGTTTGTAAGTTTTCAGTCTGTTTTATTTTAAAAGTAATTATAGATATACTCGCTTTGGAATTTTTTATCATGAACTTAAAACTAGCCCAAATTTCATGCTGTGACAGTTTATTGTAAATTACACTACTTCATCTTTCTATATGACTATTTCTATTTATCAATAATGCTGGTTTGCCTTGTTTTGAAAACAATTGTTACCATTAAAAACACCGTCATTTCAAAACTCTGCTTGATATTTTTATATATATGTGTAATATCATACTCTATCATTAAGTCAGGAAAGACAAGTGGTAACTGAATCATATTCATTGACAAGATTGAATTCAGAAAGGCAAAATATCTGTGCAATAACAGGAGATTAGGACAGATAAACTAGTTATAGACTGAGAAACTTCCAGTCTGGGTGATTCATTGCTGCTAATTTCAGCACAACAAGAAGTGCATTCTGCTTTAGTTACCATCTGAGACTCTTCAGGAATGCAAGCATAAACCCAAAAGGGAGAAATGCAAAATCCATCAATTGTTTGGAATGCAAAGGTATACATTATCCAGTATAAGATTGCCAGGTACAAAAAGGTCAGTCCTGGAGATTGGGAAGCTCGGGGTTTGAAACATAGGGCTGTTGCTTTTCTAATTGCTTTGGACACCTCTGTGTTATTTAGTAGTTATATGTTCAGTAAGAACAGCCTTTTTGCAGTAACTTCCAGACAAGATGACATCAATGCAACACTGCAAGAACTAGAAGACCGTGTGAGCTCTATTTGTGTTTCTGTCAGCATTTAATTGAATTGTCTGTGAGGAACTGCTAGGCCTGGAGCAATTACTATCAAGAGCAGAACTATTAGTTTAAATCTTCTATACTCTCTTTCTTCTATAGAAACCACTTCTTGTAGGTCTTGTAACTTCACTTGCTTCCTAGATTTAATCATGTACTTCAGCAAATGCAAGATCAAGTCCCAAGTTGTGATCAAATAAGTAAAACTGTAATTTCACCAATCTCAATAACGATCAGGGTGGTGTTTAAATTCTAGAGCTTCTGGTTTCCAGTTTTCAGAGTTAAGTTGATAAAACATCCATATTTGAAAATACTTCATGGAAAATGGATTTTGGTGGCTGTTCGTGCAGGAATGAAAGGTCACAAACATATTTTTTTAATGAGTTTACTACAGACCTACAGACTCTGTTAGAAAGAGGACCTGTAGTGTTCTAGTTGGCTTCAATTACAGTCTGGCTGAGCAAAAAGGAAAATAGGACTTCTGCCTTCCCACTGCTAAGTGTCTCTAAAGTGTAATGTTTAACACCTGCTTTTCTCTTTGTTTGCATATTCAGGGTGCAAACTAGTGGCAGCCCAGACCCTTGTGTCAAAAAAAAAAAAAAAAAAAATCCACTACAAATAACCTCATGTAATGTACCTTGCAGGTGTGCACTATTACTAACTTTAGTGTTTGCACATATGAAGGGCATAATAGAATTTGACCCTCTAAGAAGTGGCCTCCTTTAGCATTTTCTTTGAGGAGTATTCCTAAAAATGGTGGTGGTATAAAATAGGAGACCAAGACTTGGGAGGAATAAATAAGGTACTCAAAAAATATGGTAACAAAAGAGACCAACATCAATCAAGCTTTAAATACTGATAAAGAAAAGAAGTTAAAGGTACCATCAAAGAAAAGAAAAAAAGTGCTATTAAAGAAAAGAGAATCAAAGAAATAAATGAGAGATTAATCTGGAGGAAGAAAGAAAATATCAGAGCAAGGTGGGAAAACCTGAAACAAAAGGTAAGAGATGAGAAGTGTTTCTGTCATGTTTAAATATGAGTGTGCATGTATCATTTGGGAATAACAATATTTTGCTTTGAAATTTGCATTAGAATAAAACCTTAATCACAATAGAAGGAAAATGGAAGAGAGATGGGGGAGAAAAACCAAAGAAGCATAAACCAGACAAAGGAAAACATCAATGACAAATGAAGAGGAAAAACATGAGGAAAAGAGAGAGAGTAGGATACTAATGAACAGAGCATAATGGTGTTAGTGGAGACAGGGAAACGAGAAACTGTAGAAGTGTGTCATAACCAGAAACATCTGTCACATGGAAAACCAGAACCCAGAGAGCAGAAGATTGGAAGGTAGTGGGTGAACTGGCAAGCAGGGCAGAAGAAAATGTATGTCACCAGAAACCTAGGAGGGTAGGAAACGGAAAATTAATGACTATGGGAGGTAGTTTGCTGTAGAAAATAAAAAACAACTTCTACTGCATGTCTGAGATACCTTCCTTGTTTGGATTTAAATGTCTATTTTAACACGAGGTTAAATGGACTAGGGTCTGTAAAGCAATACGATTCTTCATATTGATAAAAATACTTCTCTGGTACTTTCAAAGTTGCCTATATTAAAGGGTTGTTTTTTTTTTTTTTGTCTTTCAACCATTCAACCTCCTGAAAAGAAAACAAGTTTGAAAGCTGTCCTAAGCACCAAAACATTATAATTCATCTGATACTAAATAGCTGCCTACCCCACTTCCCTACTGCAGGCCGTGGTTTGAACTTGCATGTTCAACTTGAGCTTGGAGATTGTGACCTGAAGACACAGGAGGATTCAGGCTTTCCTAGGAGTTTTCTCCTTCTGCGAAGAAGTGCTAGCTGAAGATGGCTCTTAAGATAGTTTTGGAAGAAACTCATGCACTTAAAGCACGCAGTTGCGGGTGGAGGACAAAAATGAGTGATGCTCTTTTAGCATGTATTTTGGGATACAGAATGAAATCTGGAGAGGATTTTTTTTTTGTCACAGAAACTTAGTACCTATACATTTGAATGAACTTGAAGCTCTTTGAAGTGCATGTCAGGGAACAAACTCTGTGAGAATACTGATGGAGTTCCTGTTTACACCAGATACCGTTTGTGATCTGTTAGAGGTTTAACACTTGTCAAATTTTACTATACGGGTCCAAGTAAGAGGCTACTCTACTGTGAATTAAAGCAATGCAAGGCAGCAGTGTTATAGGGTAATGCAGCTGGGAAGGGACTACTGGAGGTCATCCTGACCAAATTGCATCAATGCTTCTTCCAGTTGGGATTGAAGTTTCTCTGAGGATGGTGGTTCCACAAGTTCTCAGATACCTCCTCCAGTCTTAAAGTATCTTCAAGGTGACTCCCTCACCATCTAACTGGAACTTCCCATGTTGTGACTTGAATCCGTTATGTCCCATCCTAGAAATCTGACCCTTTGAGAAGACTCTGTCTCTACCTTTTCTATATTCATCTGTTACGTAGTTGAAAGCAATAGTATATGATTTTGCCATTTCTTCATAGGACTGAATAAACTCACTTGTCTCAGCCTGTCTTTGTGCATCATGTTCTCCTCACTTCTACTAAAGGATGCTAATACTAATAAAATGTAGTAATGCTGGAATGCAAATAGTTATTTTAAAAAGGAAAAAGGAACTGATCAGAAATATTTGGTTTGTGGTTTTGGGGGATTTTGTATGTTGTGGGTTTTTTTGTTGTTTTTTTTTTTAAATGTGGCCTATTTACAACATGTAGTATATACTGCCAGATAGTATGAAGAGTGAAAAGGGAGAATTCCACTAGCAGTTATGTATAAATGAAAATATTCTGTTGTTTTAGGTAGGATGAAAATGTACAAATGTACTTTCATTCTCTGAGGCATAACCAACCTTTAATTCCCTTGTTTAAGAAATAATCTCTTGTTAAATCCGTGATTTGTCAACATACCGTTTACTCATATGTTGTGCTGAAGTGTCAGAGACAGGCTAGTGGATTAGATAGTTGGAATGCCTGGTTTTACCATGCTTTTGTAAAAACAGTACAAGAAAGCAGTCTTGGCCATCTCTGTTTGCCTTCACTTTCAAAACCTGCAGTGTGTTATTAGCCTTTGTAACAAAAGACCTACTTCATTTTCTGCTTTTGAATCACCTCTTTACACACATGTATTTCCAGTCTTGTCTCCACTTCCAGGAGGTGCACTTTGATATAGTTTGTATTTTTCCTCTGTTGATTCAGTAAGCAAAAGTCAGAGACTTTACTTAAAAAAAAAAACCACCAAACCAACCAACAAACAAAAAAACCAAACCAACCCACATCTAAAATCTTTGCAGCTAAGCCCCCTCAGATTGCAAACAGAATTTATGGGGGGCTGTAGGAAAGTAGGAAAGTGATCACCTACATTACAATTTTAAAAGATTTTATAGACTTGGCTTGGCTACGTGTTGCCATGCTGTGCAAAAGAGAGAGGCTGATCTGCCTTTTCCTCCTAGGTCCCTGGGACCAGTCCTCTGCCGTGAAGTATGACACAGTGGTACAGGGAAGATGTATTTGTACAACACTCACAACTTCATGTGCACATTCAGGTAAAACTTAATTTTCTTTCTTTTTCCTCTTGTCAGTTTTCTGTTTTAGTTTACACATTTGCATGGCTTCTCAGAGTATCCTTTAACTGCTCAGCAACAGGAGTGTAATAAAGCTCTGAAAGTAAATACTACCAAGTTTTGTAAAATGTAATAGCCTTTGTAAGCTTGGATGGGAAAGTCTGGGTTAAGAAAAAACTTTCCTCATGTTAGTTGTGTTGGCCACTGACTGAAGTAAGAGGCCTGGGCTCTCCAGAACTTCACTGTTTGCTCTGGCTCTGACTCTCTCCGGGTCACTGGAGTTAGCTTCAGTGGGGTTGGTTTCATTGACCTGACAGGTTTATGTGTTGCTGTTGGCTTCTCTTCCAAGTGTGCTGTTGGGACATACCGTAAATTGCATTAGTTGTAAAGCGGAACACAGATCTGGGGAATCTTGAAAGCTGATGGAGGTGATGATCACCTGGGGAGGTTACTGTGTCCCTCAGAACATGGGTGGAGATGGTAGTGGAAGGAGCAAGCTGGGAGGCCAGGTCAGGGAAAATGAGGGCAAGGAGCAGAGACTGAACTTCAGCTGAATTACAAGGGCTAGTGCATGCTGCCCGCTTCCAGTCCAATCTAGTTTCATGCCATGAATGACAGTGGGCTTCATTGGACAAATGGGGTTCTTCCATTTTCTGTGCCTTCTCAGCACTAGCACTACTATGGCTCCTTGATGAGTTACAGAGGCTCTGGGCTTTCCTCTAGTCTTGGCTCCAGCACAGCAGGTTCATTTACACTCCTATTTTGTCTGCATAAAAGAGAAAAGAGAGAGATCTCATATCTGAATTTCTTTGAACCATTGTGTGTCCCAAGTAATCTTCCTCTATTTTTTTTCTTTCTTCTTTCACTACAAAGTTTAAGAAGAGACAAACTTGCCTTGCAGGCTGAAAAATGAGTGTCATTATAAAGGGAAACAGCTTGTAAATGTCAGAGCTTGCTTTCCTTAAGAATGTATGAGAAGGAGGCTACTTTGTCTAGCAGGAGAATGGTTGGAGCAGAAGGACTGTGGCCTAGCTCAGCCATTGATTTTCTGACTGTAAAGGGATAGTCAGGTCTGACTCTGTCATGATCTTATTTTCACCTCCAGCTGTAACCCAAAGGGACCCTAGGTGGAGGAAAGGTAAGTTCAATCTTCCTGCCCTCCAAGTGTTGACACCCTCTTACCAGGCTGAGTGCATCTGTGTGAACAATTTTAATTTTTTTTCTTTCCCCTCGTGACTAGAATGAGACCAGCAGCTTTCATCAACCACCAAACAGCAGTGATTTCTTTTTTTGTTTGTCTTTTTTTTCTTTCCTTAATTACTGATGATGTGGATCACCGTTTGAACTAGCATCAGTCCCTCTTCCCCTCCTCCTGGATGGTCCAAAACCTTTGTTTGTTTTTAAACCTGTGTGACTGCTTCAAACAGAAGAGTATTAAGTAAGCAATAGGTGAGGTGGTGTCAGATGAAGAGGAAAGCTGAATTGGAGAGCATGGACCTAATCCCATAGCTTGGCCAGTGACCAGAACATTCAGGGGTGTCTGTGTTTGTCACAGATGTTGTGACACAATCCTCTGTCACCCTGACTCAGGCAGAGAATAGCCTGACACTGTGCTCGCTTTCTGGGAGATGGATATTCCCCCTTCAGTGACCACAAGATAATTTTGTCATACAACTATTGTAACTAGAATATGAATCATTTTCCTGATCTGGCAAGGAAGAGGTATTTATGTGTTGCCACCTCAAATGTATGAGAGGTCAGTGGCAAAAGGTGTACAACAAGTGGAAGCTGTGCAAAGACCAGCCTGTTCCCAGATACTTCTAGGATCAGTGCTATGGTTCTCAACTCCCACAGAGAGAAGGTAGGATGGAAGCCATGGAACAACTAAATCCCTGTAGGCTGAGGGGTTTCCAGTGACTGTCTCCAATCTCTTCAGGCAAGTTGCAGGGATGATACTTGAATCGGGCTCATATGACCTGAGGAGTCATTTGATATAAAGCAGGGAAAAGGATTTAATTACAGAGAACAGATAATCTTTGTTCTAATGCCTTTAATACTATCGCTTTCTCTGCAGCTGCTTGACACAGAATAAGAGCTTAACTTTCGTTACAGATACATATTTCTTTTAAAAAGGCAGTATCCTCCTGTCACCACATAAGCAGGACTGGTTACATTCATTCAAAGTCATCATTCCTCTTTGGCTACAGGGTATTACATCCTATGTCATTCCGTATAATAGTCTTCTAGGAATATGTATTTTTCACCTTTGTTATTGAGATTACTTCAGTCAGCAAGTGCCCATGGAACAGAATTGCAAATGATGCATGCAGAAAGTTAGCAATAAGCTGTATTTCTTCTGTTGAGGTGCTATAATGACCCTTAGAAACAAGACTTAATACATACTGTAATCTTAGGTGTCTTTGTGGGAATGTGGACCGTCTGAAGAAAAAGTGGCCAATAGTGTTTCCTTCAGACACCTGAAATCATTCAGTGACTCATTTGTACACAATGTTGTGTTTTACACCAGGAACTGGGTGCTTCATCATCCTGGTGATGGACAACAGAACATTTTTCCATATTGGATACTGAGTTTGTTTAATTTCCACTGATACCACCTGATGCTTGCATCAGAGTGTTGGCTTTGCTTAAAGAGGGTTTGTGACTGAAGGCCAAACATGTTCCTGAAAATGTGAGCTGTATAGTAGGGTCAGGCGAGAATTATGATTTGTGATGGCATTTCTATACCTGAAAAAGTCCAAGGATGGGCATAGTAAAAATGTGAGTTTGGTGGCAAATCTTATTTTGGCTAGCGCACTTTAGAGGTTAAGCTATATCAACTCTAATGGTGCTACCAGGCTCTCTCTTTCACACTGCAGGACATTCTGGCCTCAGTGAAGTTTTACCCAACACTTATGGGTGCGTGAAGGGCTGAGTATTGGTGGCAGAGTTATCTTTGCTGTCCAGTAGGTGTTTCCTTCGGGCTGGCATGAGGTACATAACTGTGTGGGGGGATATCCATGGTGCAACTCTGCATGGCTAAACAGAGGAATTTCCTCTCCCCATCTATTACTAGTCTGTCATGAAACCTGAATTTCCTTTGAGGAAAGTCAGACGCAAGCTCTGCATGCCAGAAGTAAGGAATCAACAGGTAGTGTTAGGATATCTCGCTGTGGAGGAGTGAAGTGCAGAGTGTCTCGTCTCAGGCCGAGTTCTCTAGTTACATTCTCTTTTGGCGTGAACTCTTCAAGGTTTCTTGTAAATAACACCTGCTGCTACCAGGTGTGGATATAATCAACAGCTGGAGTATAAACAAGGATTTTTTTCTTTTTTTTTACTTAATAATTTACTTCAAATTCTTATTGTAGTAGCATCAACTGTTGCTCCTTTGTAATTCAGAAAGTCTCTTTACTTGCAGCAAGTCTGCTGCTGGTTTAGCACCACTGAAGGGCTTGTGCAGAAGTCTCCCTGCAACTCCAATGATACTTCGTAGGCAGCACAGAGCAAGCCCCAAGGGTAGCTCACATGATGAGTTCTCCCAGAATGTAGAGTAATCCCCAACTAGTATACCAGAGAAGAAGGAGGTTAATTTTATTTGAAATTCCCTCAGCTAAGAATTTGATCTTGATAGATAAGTGACTTGAACCACCAGAGCAGGTGGGTTGATGCTCTAAATCCCGTGACACAAGGCCTGTAATATTTTTCAAACAAAGATGAAACAACTGTTCCTTTCTCTGTTTTTTAGTCACTTTTTGCCTCAATAGAGTGTAATGCAATACTTACAGGCTTTTGGCACCATGAGTATTACAATTCATGGGCACCTGCCATATTAAGAATAAAATAGGACAGGCCCTTGAACTTAGCTTTTCATCTATGTCTCAGAAGAAACACACTGCAGTCAGCAGAGCACAGACATGCAGAGACACATATGTAGCTCCTGAATTGCTAACCTAAGTAGATCAATAACAAAAGGATTTAGCTGCTTAGCCCCTGGATATGGGTGATCAGTATACTTTTCTACTTTTTTTTTTTTTCCCCTGGAGATTATATCATTTAAAAAAAAATAATAATTTGCCTTTTGACAAGGTGTTCTGCCTTCTTCCTGATAACAGCTCCAGGCAAATGTATCTGTCACACAAAATGAAAGGCATTTTGGGGGTGTTTGTCTGATGTGAAATATGATGTCAGGATGGTGGCAAAGAGTCAAGTCCTCTGATACTTATTCTATAAAAATCTATTAGTTTAGAACAGGTGTCTTGAGTTTCAGCAAGTTAATCAAGTGAGAAATGGGTAGGTTGGCCAGCCTTTACTGCTATGGGAATTTTATTGCTCAAGCAAGTAATTAAATTGTCCACACACAAACCACCTCACAATAAAAATACGTTTATGACAGGATGGACTTGTACATCTTGATGAACCAGACTCCCAAATCTTTTACAGACTGTGTGCGAATGTAGGTTCAGTGTGAGTAATCATATTGTTTAGAAATTATACTATTATAGTATCCATGTGTGGAAGAATTATACAATAACACAGAAAAATACTTGAGGATAGTAATCAACACACTCAGAAAAGGTGCATGAGGCTTAGGTATTCAAATGTTCAGAAAACTGACAATCTGGATAAAAGTGGTTACAACTTTAAACTAAATAAAGTTTTGTTTTAAAGCTAAACTTTATATTTAAACATTAACAGTAAGATTCAAAGTTGTGGCTTTTTAAACTACAAATATTTATGCATTTTTCTAAATGTTGACAAAAAAAAAAAAACATATCCTCAAGCAGTACTTGAACACTTAACTCTTTATGAAAGCAAAATTTGACAGAATCTCAAAATTTAAAATGGCATTCCCTTTAGGTATTTCCAGTCACACCCCTTTCTTAAAATTACATTTTCCTCTGTGAGAAAGATTCAAGGATGACCCCCTGTCATTCTGGAATTTCAACAATCTTCAATTAACAAAAGTCTAAAACTTTCCAGAGCAGTTGTCTTAATCATTGAGTCATCCTAGCTCTGCACTCTGATAAAAATCTCAGGCTGTTCTTTCATTTATTTGTTTCTCCGTTTATCTGCCTGCCTCTGTAGATACAAACAACAGAATTTAAAAAATATTACATAATGCTGAAAGCTTCCTCGGAGGGACAAGTCACCTCTGGGTGAAGTGTAACCATGGAAAATTCCAGATAACACAGGATGTTTTCTTTTCCTTTGGAAAATACCAGCATTTTAAAAGGAGTGTGACAAAGGATATGCAGAGTCAAGCCGCAGCAAGTAATTATGACAAGCTTTGCTTCAGATACTCGTGAAACACAGCTGCTGCAGCAGCAGGCATCTAAACCGGGCAGACCTGTTCCAGTGCTTGAGAGAGTAAAACCAGTGTCCTTAATTAAATGCAGTGACACGCTCAAGAGCGTGTCAGGGAGTCTCATCTCCTCTTGGAGCTGGGGAAGGATTCCCCCCAGGCTGTCCTCAGGGGCTGAGGCTGGCAGGCAAGTGGCAAGATGAGGGTCCCCATCGCTCAGCCTCCTTCCACAGCTCTGGACAGTGACCCAGAGACTGCTCCAGCGCCTGCTGCCGTGGGCATGGGCTTGCTCGAGGCGCTCAGTCTGTCCCCACAAACAAGATGTAAGCAGGGAGCGTGCCATGAGAGTTATTTTCTTATTCCAATCTCTTCCAGGCGCCTCTAGTCTAGCAGGAACGTGGGGAAGCAGGAGACCCCCCAGCTTTTGTTTAACCGCTTGCTTATAAAAGCTGGCTAAATACTTTTATTCCTGAAGTATACATTTTCTGTCTGCAGAAATACAGCAGACACTATTTTCCTGTGCATTTAGCCTGTGTGGCCTTAAAGTTTTACTTTGTGCCAGGAGGCAATGATGTGCCCCTCTGGAAATCCCCCCCTTTTCCCTTTCAGGGAAAAGTCCTCAACCCCAGAGCGGCGAGCAGGAGGAGGAGAGGAGGTCTGAGTGAGGGAGCTCTCACTGTGTGGTAAGGGAGAAGGAGTGATGTGCCCCACACTCCTGGCCCTTCTTGGCCAACACTGTCATTGCATACTCACCTGATAATGAAAGAGCAGTATAGCCTAGCTTCCTTTGTGCCCCAGTCTTCATGTATGGGCTACTCATGGCAACAGACACTGGGTCTCAGGTTGTTCCCAGTGGTGCTGAGGTGGTGCAGATTTTTCAAAAGAGCCCACCTTTATCCTTGGGCATGTCAACACAGGGCTTGATTTCTTTGTCTCCTGGGAGCTCTGCACATTCAATGTTTTGTGTGTCAAGGGTTAAACTGGATGCTGAACACATCTGGTTATTTTACTGAGATGCCAAAAAGGGACCTGATCTTCAGAAGGGTGTAAAAATAGTGGAGTGGGATAGAAAGGGAAATGTAGTGAATCAGCAGCATGTTGTACATTGAATGTTGAATTTTACCTGCTGAATTCATTTGAGGCAGTGTGTTACCAAAGAGAGGAACAAATTGGAGGGAGTTCAGTAGGAAGCAACAAATATTGGGAGTGGCAGGAAAGAACTCAGACGAAGTATTGGAATGATTTAATAATCCGATGTATCATTAGGTAATGACTAAGGAGAAGTGATGTTACAACAGGATATAAGTGTTTCAAGTGTACAAACATCCAGGAATGACAGAAATGTAGTTTGATGTACCCAAGCATGATCAAGAGCCGTGAGGTACACAATTTATGCGGAGATACATTTAAGCCAAAAAAATCAGGTTAAAGTTTTCAAGTAGCAAGACACTTGAAGTATATTGCAAAGGAACTACTGAAAACTCGCTATTGCTTGTGACTTCTGAAAGCAGTTTGAACAAAACACTGGCAGGTGTCTTGTGGAAACCAATCCTTCTCCTCCAGAGAGTGAATGGCTTAGCAAGTCTTCCTACATAAAGTGTGGTATTTGACTGCCAATTAAATAAAACACCTTATCAGGTGACACCTTAAGTCATCTACCACATTGCCTTGTGCACCCAGGGCTGTTGCAAAACTGATTCTGGCTACTCATATAAGTGAACTCCAGTTATATCCAGATGAAACAGTGACTACAAGGATGAACTGAAAAAAATATTTAGCTGAGCACATATGATTGGTTTGTCCAGACTACTCTTAATTCCTCCTCATAGTCAGAGCTCTCTGGGAGACAAGGCCACAGCCTCATGTTTCACGGTATCAGGCAACATTTTGATGGTATGTTGCTGTATTGATAATGTAGACAATACTCAACACCCTGAATGTTTGACCATAGCCTTTAACGTAAGAGAAGTTTCTAAAGATGAGCTCTTGAAGCGAAAGGTTGCAGCACATGTTAATTCTTTGACTTTCTGAGTTGGGCTGGACTCTGAAAGAAGGATCTCTTGCGTAGAAAATTAGTCTAATCTTTCGTTTGCCACTGATCTGCTGTGTGACTGTAGGCCTGTAGCCTTTACCTTAGTGTCATGCCTCTTTCCAAAAACTCCATTACAGTTAGGGAAGAAGCCCTAGTAAACTCATGTTTGGGTGGTGAGGGAACCAGAACCATGTGGCATGCACCCAAGCAGCTGGGCAATCAAGCACCAAAGCAGAGAGTTTATTTTGTGAGCTGCACATAGACAGTGTAACTTCTCCACCATGGCTAAAATAGCCAGTGTGAGGAGTAGTGGCTATGCTTATGCTGTGTGGGAGATAGGCCACGCTGCCAAAAAGCAGGGAGTCCCCCAGGCTCCTCTGTAATTGAGAGTCGTGAGTCATCTCAGAAGATTTCTAGGGGTTGTGAAGATTATTGCTATTTGCTGCTTGCTGCAAAAGACAGACTAAGGTCTGTTTTTGTTTGTCTCTTTCCTTATATTTTCTTTTTTAACCTTAAGTTGAGAGTGGTAGAAATCGAACAGTGAAGAGATACATTATGGATGGGAGGGTTTGCAACTCTTGTTCTGACAGTGGAGCTGGTATGTTACATCTTTATATTTTTCATGAATTGAAGAACTCAGTAGTAGCACTGAGTTGTCTTATCAATAACACAGGGTTTTTTCTACACTATTATCTTCAGGAGCATCACTGCTCAAGAAGTAAGGTGCTTGAAATCCACCAGAGCTTTATTAAATACCACATTTGGTCTAACCTCTGTAATTATTATCTAGTCTCAAATTTCCCGTGCTTTGAGACATCAAAGAACACAGAATACACCAAAGATCAGTAGATCTTTCCTGCTACTTTTGATTTCCAAGTTCTGCAAGAGTTTGTTCTGCAAGCTTCAGGCTCAACCCAGCTTCCTAAGATTTAGTGTTGGTAGATTGGGTTTTGCCTCCTCCTGATGTGTGTTGTGTGCTCTAGAGACAAGCAGCAGTCAAATGCTCTTTCTGTTAAATTCACAGTTTTTGTATTTAACATACAATTGTCTTGACTGCTTTGTAGCATTTACAAACCCTCTAGATTATGGCAGTGATTTAAGAACATGCCACAGAGTTTCAGATGAAAAAAAATAAAATAAAATCAACATGCCTTCCAGTGGCTTTATTGATTTCCTCTCCTTTTATCATTCTCTCTTCATATACTTTTACTATATATTAGGTGTTATGAAATAAATCATTCGTATTCTTTGTAACCCAACACTAGGGGAAATTATCTTTGTCCTTTTTCTAAAAGATCTTGTTAAAAGATTCACTGCTCCTTTGATTAAATTAAACAGCAGGGTAACTTGAGTCACTCAGCTGTTACTTCACCTGTAGGTATAATTACCATTAATAATTAAAAAAAAAAAGTACTCTGGAAAGTTCCTAGTGCCTGGATTTGTTCTGCAAACAATATGTGTTTATTAATTTCCTAATAAGAATTCAAGAAAGCAAGGAGTGATAAAAGAAAATTACTATTAATACCTTCTGTCCATGCTACATTTCTCTTTCTATTACAGCTCTGTTGAGAGCTCAGCTGCAGTCCTCTTACTTATGATTAAGTAACACATGCTTCTTAGGTTTGGGGATGTCTCACAAAATTTAGATGCTCACTGGAAATTTCAAAGCCCTTTTTGTCATCTTGCTTTTACTTATGCCCCTCCTTTACTTGGCATTTCTGCAAACAGTCAAATTTCCCTTTTCTCCAGATGCTCCAAGTAGTGGATCAGTTAATTTAGACTTTCTGGATCAGGCTATTGCTCAAATGTGAACTTGCAAAGCTGACTTAATTTGCAGCAAGCTGTACACTGATTATGAAAAAAAAGGGGAGTGGGGTAAGAAATGTCTCAAATTATGTCTTCTTTTCTTCAGGACAAAGTACAATGTAAAGCAAACATAGGGGTGCAGCATGAAAAGTTTGTAAGCTATTTTAAAAATGACCAATTCTGTACTCAACATGAACACATCAAATATGTGAAGCATGTCCCAGGTATTTTCATACTTTCTACATTGCAAAGAAATATCTCATTAGACTTCTTCACTGTCTCCTTGGTGAATAAGCACCAGGTCACTCTCCTGTCCTGCTCTTTGCAATATGCCCTCGAGCCTTGTTTAAGCCACAGTACAGCATTATAAAAATGGACCCAGCCTGTGCCCAGATTTGAAGATAAAGTTTCAGGGCTATAAGTCTAACAGTGTACAGAAGCACTAAACAAACACCCACGCACCTAAAGTCATTTCTCGATAGATGCAGGAAAAAGCTGCCATATCAGATCATACGTCTTCGTCCTGTCAAGGATCCTAGCTAATACTTCTTTGAGTCATAGTATAACAGTGGGTACTAATAAATCTGCCAACTCAGATTTATCTGGGTTTGCACTACTCAAAAGTGCTTTAAATAGTGTGCTTCTATTTATTGCAAATTAATAACCTCACCAGCTCAGATGCAGCGCTGCTCTAACATGGCCGCTTGAACAAATCAGATGGACTGCATGACGGACGCAGCTTGTAGGCATCAGGCTTTATTCGTGTTCAGTGTACCAGTATGAATTACAGTTCCTTGAGAACACCTATAAACATCAGCATGTTTTCTGGTTTTTGAAAGTGAGGAAAGATTTTCAGAGGTTTTATTTGTTTCAGTAATTTCACTAAAATTGCAGCAATGGTGTCAAAGATGAGTTATTTCCATTGCAGAACCTTTTTTATTCACCAACCCAGAAAAAAAGTTAAAATAAGACATTTTCCATAGCATTACAAAAAAATTTCCCCAAACTTACGCAACCACCACCTGTCAAATTGTGCAGCACACGCAAATGATCTGTGTGGCCAGGAACAGCATCCGAACCCGTTTGATAATCATTTGTGTGCTTTAACTAGCAGGTTCCGCTCACGACTGCAACATGTGCAGCCTGCCCAGGAGTGCACAGTGTGCCTGTTTCTCAGAGAGTACCTCTCCCAGATACCTGCAAACCACAGCAAATTGGCCAAGTGTGGGGGAAGGGGGCAGGTACAGACGTCACCAGCCATCTGTCAGAGCCTTTTTCATGTTATCTGATTATGGACAGGTTTGTCTGCAATTTTGAGTAAGGAGTAAGCATTATTAAATAGATGTCTGGCTTAAAAGAATGCTTTGCTATTGCTAATTTAATACCTGATTGACATCCCTGGCGACTGGAGTCTTGTCCCTCCCCGTGGGAGAAGGGAACCACAGGCAGTCGCAGGCAGCACGCCCGTCCTCTCACGCCTCTCCTCGAGTATCTCGGCCTGGGAAACCATGCTGGGAGCGAAAAACAGGATCAGTCTTTTGGCTGACTAAGGAGCTTCAGTAGCAGCTGATGGTTGAGTACTGTATGGTCAAATATTCCCCAGTGAAACACTTTTTTCTTTTTTTTCTTTTCTTCTTCTTTTTCCTTCCCCTCCTTCCTTTTTTTCTCCCTGGAAAGCAGAAAGGATCAGAATAGTCTGTAGAGGATGAAATATCCATCACTCCTATCTAACTTCACATTATGAAGAGAGGGGTTTTTTTGGAAGGAAGCTTGAGAAACACACACAGGGGGCTAGAGCTGGTTGTAGGAAAGCCCATTTCTGTAACGCCACAGGAAGAAAAGCAATGATGTTCAACAAAGAGGAACCAGTCAGCAGAGGAACGGAAGTGGGAATTTGTGAATGACTACACAAAATATAGAATATGGTGGGGGAAATGGCTACTTTAAGACTTTCCATTTAGTGGGACACCTGCTCATAAATTTATTTTCCTGGTGAGCTTAAGTTCCTTTTATCTTGATTGCTTATTACTTAAAATCTTCTGCAGGGGCACCATGTGCTGGGGCATCATTGCAATTTTCTCTGTGGAAAAAAAAAAAGAGCATTGGTGTAACCCTGAATGCACCTGAAGAGAGCAGCAGTCCAAAGACAGTTACTGGGGAGTTATATTTTCTACTCCAGGGTACAGAAAGAAGCTGTGTATTTATAGGGGGAAAAATATCAGGAAATTAAGTTAATATATTTTTCTGAACAAGGAATAGTAGGTATTTGTGAACAGTTCAGGCTTGCCTCATCAAAATCTGCTGAGGAGAAAGCAGGAGATCACCTTGAAGTGGTTTCACCTTTGCCTGGCCTTTAATCCTGACCTGCCATATTTTCCATTAAACTTTCATCACTCTGCTAATGCCATTTCTGTAATGCCACTTCCAGTTCATGAAACTCTCCTGTTCCTCTGAAAGTCCCTGCTGTTACATGGAGTAGCCCCAGTGCTTAAAGATTGTGATTTGTTTGTTTCTGTAGTGGTAAATGTTGCTTTGAACTTACAATGAAATTTCTGTCAAAGACAATGTAAAGTGTTCACTCACACCAAACAAACCGCATTTGAACTAATGTTATTGCGGTAGGTCAGTTTGTATTAAAACTGACAGGATACTTAGTGTTACAGGAAAAAAAAAAAAATGCATCCGAGTGTCCTGTTAATCCAGCAGCTAGAGAAAGCTTAGTGAAAATCCTCCAAAAGGCCTTCATCATTTAAGACTGAAGTCAGTCACATAGTCTGGATAAAATTAATGGACTAAAAAGAAAAAGGCAATAGAGACTTAAAATGTCTGTCCCTCTCAGGCTGAAATTTCACTGTGCTGTTTCTTACTGTTTCTATTAAAGTATCACCCAGCTGACATCAGGACTCCATCACTCTGGAGGCTGTCTCGGTGTACAGTCCCTGAGCTGAAGAACTGTTTGCATCGCTTGCAAATAAATGCAGGTGTCTAACATGACAGCGAATAAAGTTTGATGTAAACAAATTCTCTGTTGAAGAAAATACCCTTTCCAAGCTCCTAAAAAAACCCTCTTCCCTTTTTCTTAAAAAAAAAAAAAAAAAAAAAAGCAAAGAAAAACTGAGAAAAATCTGACCAACTCCCAAGGTAACTGCGTATTAGCTGCTTAAATCAGCTGGGACTGCTTCTTAGCTCACCTGCAGAAGTGTGAAATTGAATAATTAGCTTTACATGACAAATGTAAACCAGTGGTTTAAAACCATAAAATTGGTGTTAAACACTGAGGTTCTTGTGGCTTCGATATGATAAAAGAGTAAAACTTTTGAGGCTTCTTTCTCTCTAGGTATTCCCTAAGCAGGAAAAATATTCAGGTGATTCCCCTGAGGCCATATTGTTTAATTTTAATGTAATATTTAACAGTCACAAATCTGTGGGTCTGAGGCAATACACTTGTAATTACAAGCCACTTTTTAACTGCTGTGCGTCATTTCAGAGAAGCACATTTTGCTATGTGTGCATAGCAGTAAAGTCTAAACCTGAAATCAAAGATCTGCATTCTGTTCTGCTTGTCTTTATTTACCTGTCTATAAAATGGGCCAGAAGCCTTCGCTCGTCGTGGTCATGCAGAATCAGCTCACTAACAAAACATTCGAAACAGGTTAGTCAAAGTATTGCACGTATGTCCTTAGAATTGCTGGACACTTCTGTAATAATCTTGAAGTATTATACTTGAAACACTCATTCACTGAAAACTCTTTTTCCTGTTGCTTTCAAATAGGAATATTGTATTCTCCCTAAATAAAGGGATGTAAACAGAGAAACATATAGAGCTGAAATTATTCTGTTCATCCCTGCTGATGTATTAGTTCCTGACAGAAAAGCCTGTGTTACATGAGTGCAAAGAAAGTAGGTACTGTATGAAAGCCCATAATAGGCTCATCCTTAAGAAGAAAAGGAAATACACATGGTAAGATTTCTTCTAGGGCTATGGATGTTGCTTAAGTGGCATCGTTCCAGGGACAGCCCTTGAAGGTATTTGTGCTTCAGAATGTTGCAGGGACAAGGGGAAAAATGAACTTTTGCCATAGGCTGTGGCAGGGTAGAAGATGCATGAAGGGAGATCCTGCAGAGCTGCTGACACGCTGTGTGTGGCTTACCTGGAGTAATTTATGCCTGTGTCCTCAAGCATGAATTGCTTTCCTGTTCTCCTTTTCTCCCAGGTTGGCAGTCATTAGTTGCTGACTTAATTCCTTTGCTTGTTTAGCTATAGAGTACAGCCTACAGAGGAAAGGGGAGAATTGGTACTGAACATACAAGCCAATTTTCCTGCTTTTCATACTCTGTACAGGGAAAAAAAAAAAAGGGTGAACACTTCTGGGCAGCATAACCAAACATTTCAGACGTGTGTTGTTATTACCATCCCTCTGTGGGAATGTGGTCCAGCAGCGTTCCTGTGGAGTGGTGGGGTAGATACCTTAGACTCTGTATCCAAATAAAACCTGGGCTCCTATTTCAAAAACACACTTAAAAAGTCGATCCACATTCTGCTGCCATTTATACCTCATGCCAAGACTGTTGTTCCAAAATCCACTGCAGTGGTAGCACATTAATGTAAACTGTTCAAACTACTGATCTGCAGCCTACGTCATCCTACTCACCGTGCTCAAGCACTTGGTGCTACAGAGGTCAATTTGTGCATCAGCAGGTGCACATTCACCAAAACTAAATGCAAGCCATCCATCAGGAGTCCAAGGAGTTAAAGGGGAAAAAAGCAGCTACATGAATAGTAGAGGCTTGTTCTTCTTCAAACTGGTATCTCAAGAATGATGTCCTGTGTAGATTGCTTGGTGTTTCATACTCAATGAGCTCACACTAGCACCTTTCCCTCCAGAGAGGCTCTAGTAAGATCTTTCTTCATTATTCACCTGCTTTTTTCATTACATTGTAGAGGATGAGTGTCTCCAAGAGCTTTATTCCTCAATGAAATGTGTTAGAAATTGTCTCAAAGATTACAGGGAGGATGCAGAGGAAAGGAGGAAAAGGAATAGGCATATGAGAGCACAGGCATGCATATACACCCCTTCTCATAATCACGTGGGTCTCACTTCCCTGGGGTACCTGGCTAAAATAGTTAGATCTAGCTACAAACTCTTTTACCTTGGTTTTCCAACAGTTTCTGTTTGGAAAGGTCAGCAACCTTTGTGAGATTGTGTACCAAGTCAGATTTTAATTTTCCAAATCAGAAATAAGGCGTGTGAACAGATCATCAGAAGGTTCCTGAATAGATTTTTGTCAGAGAGGAAGAGGCTTCCAGGAACTTGGTCTGTAGTGTCTCAGTTATGGGTATTGGGAAATGCCTCTGATTGCACACTGTGTAACTTAGTGTGAGTGAAGAACTGGTCAGCACTGTCTCTGCCAGATGCCTCTCTAAAGATGCCTCGGTTCCCTCGCCTTGGCTGGTCCCATGTGCACCATTCAACATCAACGTCTTTTGATCATTAGATTAAAGAAAAAATTATTCTCCTTGCTGCAGCGCCAGAGCTTCCTATATACAACAGAGGAAGTAACTAAATAATTTCAGTATAGGAAGCAATGAAAAAGACTAATATTGTTGTTATTATTTTATTAAATTTCAGTCACATTAAAATGCCCATGACAAAAAATCTCTGGAAATTAATTGTACAAGATCTTGTCAATAGCAAACACAACTAGAGAGGGGAAAAAACACTCCACACGTATGATTTTTTCATTTCTTCCTCTCTTTACTGCTTTCCAGTTAGAGATATCTTAAATGTTACTTGTAGTAGCAGTAGTAAAGAGAAGAGAGGAGAAATTAGAAAGGAAAAAAGAAAAAGAACAAATATCAATAACCTTTTTTGTTTATTTTAAGTGGACATATCCTCCTAAGTAATTAAAAAAAAAATCTGGGATTTACTGGTTGTTGAGGGGTAGCAGGAGAAAATAAGTTGTCTTAAAAGACATTAAAAATTACAGAATCATCGTTCAGCTCGGCAAGATTTTCAGCTTTGTGGAAAAGACATAAGAACCAAAGTAATTATCTTTGCTATTGCATTTTCGTTCACTGTAGAAAGCTTTCACGTTAGATATATTCAGTTTCTTTGTGTGTAATTATGGTCCACAATAGTTCTGTCTCCAACCAAGCTACAGTTTATTTTGACTGATTTCAGTGTGTACTGAAAAGGAATACATTATCTTTTTGTATTTTTATTAAGACTGTAGAGATAAGATGCACCTTATTAGTAGGGTCTACTGGCTGAACTAAGTTTAGCCCTGTATGTTTTCATTTGTTTATTTGCCAAATTCCATTTTTATGCTATATCTTTCCTCCTTAATTCTGATAGTCCTCTCACTGAGATTTTGCAAAGGAGACTTGTGGTCCGAGCTGCTGAGCTGGCTGCTGAGAGAACAGACAATGCTTCTAATTCAAAAAAGAATGCAAAGCATCTCCAGGCTTTATTGTTTTGTTTTTTTTTTTTTTAACTGGTGTTTGATTTCTCAGATTTCTTTTTTTTGGTTCCCCAATGCATTAGTGTAACACCAATACTCTTACCTAAACATTTGTAACTAGGATTTGATGAGAAGTCATTCATATGAAGAGATAGTTTGTCCTGTATTGCTAGAAAGTCTCAAGTTCACTTTTCCAGCGGCATGCCACGTGATTTCGTATGGCTGTGGAAGTATCAACATTAACACCCTGCATTTAGTAAATAAATCTTCATGGGTGGAATTTTGGCCTAGCTTTGCTCCCATCAAACTTAAACTGGAGTGCTAGTGATTTTGATGGAAGCAGAGCTTAGCCCAGCAGAAAATGCTTTTGAAAATCTCTGTTTAGTAAGAAGTGGTCTGGGAGGGAAATTCTTGATATGAGTTGTATACATTTTTGTGAGATATAATCTCAAACATTAGCAGGGTTTGAGCCATATGGAGTAAATTTGTTACTGTGTTTATGAGCTATCTGATTCCTCTATCCTTTTATTAGTAAATCATTGTGCATTTTATCTGACTCTTGTCATGTTTTCCCACTTTGCAGTGATGACTGTACCCCCCAACAAAGGAGGGCTGTGGGTCATTTTAGTGTGTGTGAAGCTATGTTTACACTAGAAAGCTTGCTGCTGCAAATTTTATCAACATGCAACAGCTGACTTTGACATGTGCTCAGAGAAAAATAAATTTTGCTACTTGAGCTTGTGCTCTGTGCAGTCTCCTGGCTGGCTGGTACACTGCGGTCACGCAGCACAAGTGTTCCCCAAACTACCCTCTGGCATTGTGTGCTGAAGGATGTGCTTTTTTTATACTATACCAAAAAGCTCAGAGGAGAGCTTAGGAAATCATGGGTGGGTGGAGATCGCTTTCTAGGGTTTTTTTTCTGCACTACTTAAAATCCCCAGAACCCAGCAGCTACCTCTCCTGTGTGTGATCACGAGTCCTGCTCATATCTGATGTCTGCTTATAGCTAGGCTACACAATTCACCTGGGTCTGGTATAGTTTAAATGACAATTACGGCTGCAACAGAACTGATGGGATTTTTCAGGAAGAGGAAGCAGGTGGTGCATGGAAGCACCTCGCAGGTGATAGGGGTGATGGAGCCTGGAAGACCTAGAGGCAGCCAGGAGTTGGGAAGAGTCTTTCTCAGCCCCGGAGGGCAGGACACAAGCCTGTGACACTTCTGCAGTCTTGAGGCATAATTTGTTTCCTATTTTCCTTTCTTTTTTTTCCATGGCAAGGTGCTTGTTGCATTAAGAGCACTGTTTCAGCCTGGTGGTTGTTTCAGAGTAATGTCAGCAGTGCCTTCTAGTTACTGTAGGGTCACAAGAGAGGGCTCAAGGCCCACTGTGGCCAGGTCCAGGTGTAGAAAACTAGCCTTGGTGTGATCCATGTCTGTGCTTGCTGTTCAAAGCTAATAACTGGAGCCAGCTACCCTGTTGTGAGCCTAGGGCTCCTCTTAGAGGAACTGGGTTGTCTTACTCCACCTTGAAGCCAGGGAATATTTTGGTATGCTGATAGTAGACTGACTTGCCTGCATCTGTCTGAGGCAAGCAGTTTCCATGCTGTTGCTTCTTTTTATGTATAGTGGAGTATTTGGCATGACAAGATGATGTGGTGACTGGGAGACAGGAACAGAGTCAACTGTTGGTTTTCAACAGCAAAGCACCAGCAAAGCCATTGAGGAGTGCTGAAGCTGAGGAAAATATCAATTTACCACTGTGTCTTCACAAGTGCCTAATTGTTATTTATTTTTGGTACTTTTCTTGTGTAAATACGTCAAATATTTGGAATGTTATTGGTAATGTCAAAAGGAAGGAAAAAGGTGATACAAAATAAGTACTGGTTCTCATACGTTTATGATGAACTTTATCAGACATTTTCAGTGTGTGCAAAAAATCTAAAAAATAAGTAAACATAGGTCATTTAGAGCAAATAAGAGAATCTGTGAATATGAGTCATCTGTGAGCTGTTCTTGCACCACTAAAGAAGTGCAAGCTGCCTATGGAGCTGGTTCATTTACTATGTGTAGTTGTGGTTGTTTTCTACAGCTAAGGAATGACGAGTATCTCCAGGTAAGTGCTGGTGAGACCAGCTTAGAAAGCAATGATGTTCAAGAAATGCTGTGCAAGGAGAGACGACTCTTACTATTTGCTAGCAACACATAGCAGAGAAAAGCAATTCTTCCTGAAATAAGTTTCATTAGTATTCCCTTTGCCATTTTCTGCAATGTCTTGGCATGATTGGAGTGAGGAAGAGTTCTGTGTTTTTCAGTGCATGAGTACTGCAAATTTAAAAAAAAAAACAAACACAACAACAACAAAAAAAACCCAACAAAAAACCCAACAGAAACAAGAGCTCAGGCTAAAGGCACTCATGATTTTTTTAAGGGAACACACTTTTGTGTCCTTATGTCACTTATTTTGCTACACTCAGGGACCTGGATCACTATTTTACTAATTTATGAAATGTATGCCTGGTATACTTCTGGATTGCTACAGTTGAAACCCTGCCAGATGGCTCACTCTGTTTCTTGCTGCATAGCTGGGATAGGTTTTTGAAATAGACTAGTTACTCTCCGTGTTCTTTTCTTTATTTTTCAACTAGGCAAAGGACTACAGTTTTTAAAGAGGATGTGAGAGAAGACAGGTTTATGTGCTGTATATGGGGACAAGATACTGTAAGTGTAGAATTTTATCTAAGTGTAATTTCTTCTCCTCATTTGGTGGCAGATTTTAGCCTGGTGTTTTTTACAAGGCCAGAGACCAGCAGCAGTGTCACTCCCCCCTGCCCCAGCTTCTTCTTAGTCTCCAAAGACTCCTCCATCCCATTCGCAAGTTTATAATGTTACTGAGCATGAAGGGGCAGATGCCACCAGAGAGGAGGGACTGTTAAGCCAGTTTTTTATGATCTCCAAAGGTTTAGATTGTGGTTCTGCTTCACCAGGGCAAGCTCCTCTGGCTGTGCTGGCTGCCTTTCTCTCCTTCATAGCTGCTGCTGTCTGTCCTCCTTGCAGCATCAGATTTGCTGTCTTTGCTCCTCTGGTTGACCTGGGAGGAGAGCTGAAACAGTCTCCTGTCCTCACGGGCTGAAGTGATCTTGTGTTTGTCCAACAGCATAGAGCTGAAGTGGTGCTCTTGTCTTCTGTGGACCATTGTCTGTCAAGGCACAGGAACGGGCCACCAGAGAAGAGACATTTCCAAATGACGGGGAAATTACGTGTAGGTGTCTGCAGTCTGAGTCACTGGACTTGTGGAGCTAAAAATCTTGATTGGCTCTGTCATCATCATGGATACAAATGCTGTATGTGACTGTAACTTGAAGGCTCCTGGGACACAGTACAACATCTACGTGAGTTGTATCAACGACCAGGTGTTTTCTGAGACCTTGTGCTATTCAAGGAACGAGATGTAATCAGGCTTAAAAGATAAATAAATTCACCAGTTTCCTGAAATTTGTCTGTCAGGACTTGTACGCCAGTTGTTAAAACTTTGTGGTGTGAATCTGGGCTATGGAAGTGGTTGTCACTATACTAAATGTGACCAAGAAGAAGGAGCAACTGCAAGAGCAGCATAATAGTACATTCCAAAAAAAAAATGAGACACATTCAGTATAGCCATTTTTTGTTTTATAACAAGGAGACACTGTGCGTTACAGTACCATGCACTTAGTCTTTTGAAAATATAGTTAGATAAGGTTGTTTTATCAAGATACCTTTATACTTCTAGGGATGCCTGATGTGTCTATGTATAAAAGAAGAGATAAAAACCTGATTTTACCTGCCCCCATAGAGCTAGCTCCAGGTATGTGAAATAGGTGGTGTTTGCAATGTGACAGCTGATCTTTATTTTTCTTGCCTTTTATAAACACTAAAAACAAGGTTCCACTGGTTTATCATGCTAAATATAAATAAATTCCTGATTTTGATATATCTTGAAATCTTTCTTGTGACAGCCACTTTTCATGAGAAAAACAAATACGCAATCCATGTATAATTCACAAAAAATCAGAATTTACAGCCTGATATATCTAGTGTTACCTTGTATGGATGGATACTTCCAGCTGCAGTAAAAATCTCCAGTTAATACTCTAGTCCTCTAGTCATCACTCTCTTCTTTAAAAAAAAAAAAAAAAAAAAAAAAAAAAAAAAAAAAAAAAATTTAAAAAAAATTAAAAATTTATTTTTAAAA